>OU015755.1:6297666-6326900 GCA_907169655.1 Acomys percivali | reverse complement strand
TCTTCTTCTTCTTCTTCTTCTTCTTCTTCTTCTTCTTCTTCTTCTTCCTTGCTTGCATGGTACATGAAAAGATATTTAATTTTCCAGCCCAAATCCAGAGTGACACACTACTGCTTCCACCCTAGTCTGACCCACTGTTTCATGCACCCAGACTTCTGCACTCAACTCCTAACAGATCTTCAGACTTGGACGTTTGCCTAAACATCCCCAAAGTCTGTTCTCAACATAGATATGAGGGGTCAGCGTCTGATGACTTAGTGCTATTCCACCTGTCTGCAGTCCTCCGGTGCATGAGCCTCAAGCTGCTTGGATGAGCCTCTCTGCTGCTTTTCATGCCTCATCTCCTATAGCACACCACATTGACTCTTTCTCACCACCCTACTGCATCAGCTTTCCCTTACACTGGCCAAACAAGGTCTTTCTTTTGCAGAGTCTGTTCTCTCAGACTCCAAGATCTTCTGTGAAATGGCATCAAGTGTTTCGTGTGAAATAGCTGGAGCCATCCAGCCATTCCTCAACACCTGTGCTCCCTCCATTATCCCCAACAACCCTCAGTTCACCTTTCCAGAACCACAAGGCTCAGCTGTAAGGTGTGAGAGTCTCAACAGAGCAGCAAGCTTTCTGACACTGTGTGACACAAAGCACTTGCATTATATTGCCCTGTAAGTACTGTTGCCTGTTCTCCTCTATCTTTTGTTGTTGTTGTTGTTGTTTGTTGTTGTTTTCTATTCCTAACGAGTCCATCTGTTTCTGGAGGGCAGGAAAGTCCACTGTATTTGCTGTTCTCACCTTAGCTCCTAAGACAATGCCTAGTGAGGCTGGGAAGATGGTTCAGTGGATGCTTGGAGCAGGAGTTGAGGACCACACTGCACACCCCCAGTGTACTAGGGGAAAAGAGACAGAATCCCCAGGTCAAGCTGGCTAGAAATACTAGCTACAGAGACACGATTTGATTTTGTGGGAGATTCTGCCTCTGTTAATAAAACAGAGATCAATCAAAGACACAAGACATCAACCCTGGCCTTGACATTCATGCCCATATACATGTGCCCTCAGACACGTGAACAGGAGTACATGCACGTACAGTACAGCAAAACCAAACAAATAACAAGTGGATAATTAATTTAAAGATGTAGAAGTCTAAATGATGTTTTCCTCAATAAATTATCTATATGTTCTAATTACTGTTAAAACCATAAAGATATTTAAACAAGGAAAGGTACCAGAGTGTGCATTTGATTGCTCTTAATTGTTAGCCTGGAAAAGAAACTGAATTTCTTCTGTATTCCAACTACAGAAACACTAAAGTTGAAAACAATCTTTAAACTGTGGCTGAGTCTAACGGCAATAAAGCATTTCTAAGCTCTGCTGTTGCTTCCGTGGGTCATTCCCACTCCCACGGATTTCGGTGTCTTTTCTGATCAATCAGAATGGTGGGAGATGACCCAGTTTCATAGCATTTGAAGCTATTTCATTTCTCTGTGATACAATTCTATCATGGGCCAAGTAGAATGGTCCAGCAGAGAGACACTCGCATTCTCTGAAATGGCTTTCTTTGGAGATGTTGTTTCTCTGACAGGAGGGAAAAAAAACTTAAGCATACATCTAAGGGTGAGATTTCCGTATGGAAACATTTCCCTGGTTACCAACCTTCTTCCAAACCACAAGACAGGATGGCCTAAGGATCTGCCCTTACAGGTCTAAAATACATGTTGATGTGCAGCTGGGAAGGGATTCGAACCAACACATGTTTAAGCACTAGTGGAATTAACTATGTGAAATCTGCAATATTGTAAAACTATAATTTGTAAAATCTTCAGTGGCACAGAAAACTAAACCAACAAAGAAAAAAGCGATGAATGAAATTCACTCTCCAGAACCTGGACCTTTATTTACCAACACAGCGAGGTTTTCTTTTAAAAGCAACTCAAAACCAAGGAAAAGCCACCAGCACAAAGGAGAAAGTAAGCCCGGCCAGGAGAGATCCGGGACCTGCCTTCAATCCTCACTAATGGCCCAGAAAATAATTTCTCTCTTGCTGTTACTGTGTCTCTAACAAATCAAGCAAAGATGCTGGCAGGGGCAAGCATTTCTATGGCGGCCTCTTCAGATAGCTTTGTACAGTTTAGATTATTTTTAATTTTGGTAATAGCAACTAGCTGGCTAAGGCAATACGCACTTTTTAACAAAGAATAAATAAAGAAATCCCTCATATTTCAATTAAATAATGGAACTTAAGCGTAACAAGTACGGCTGTTCCATTTTATTCGGCTGTTGCTCAAAGAATGTTCATTAAGAATGTTGCGTTGTTAATATTTATAATGTTTGCACTAATATAATTCACATTATGGTGTTCACAGTAATACTGGAGAATTAGGAAAACACTAATCTCTAATATAGTAAGCCATTACACCAACACCAAATCTTGTTTTTATTGAACCAATGGTGTCACACTTGGCTTGAGAAAAGTGATTATTTTTAATCTATGTGTGTATTTGTCTACGTGGGCTGTCTGTGTGCCACAGTGTGGAGGTCAGAAGACAACATCAGACATCAGCCCTAGCCTTCACTTTGCTTGAGGTCAGATCTCTGGTTGTTTGCTGCTGTGTGTGCCAGGTTAGCTGGGCTGTGTGATTCTGGGGACTTTCCTGTCTCCGCCTCCACTCTCCCGTGGGAACACTGGGGCTATAGACACATGCAACCAAATTCAGATTTATATGGATTCTAAGGATTCAAATGCTAGCACAGCAAACACATTGACCCATCTCCTAAGCCCTGAAGTTGCCTTTTTAATTCTTGTCATTTGACAGACATCAAGGAAACAATGGGTAAGGGTTGAGGAGGGGAGGCCTACAAGATTCTCTGTGGTTGGCCCTCTTTATTTAGACAATTAAAAAAACTTACCCAGCCTCTGCGCTGTTTTTATGTTTTAATTGATGAGTGAAAGGACATATGAGTAAGGGTATATTTAAGTGTGTGTGTGTGTGTGTGTGTGTGTGTGTGTGTGTGTGTACACACGCATCATTCTAGCAAATAATAGTATTGATAAATACAATTGATAATCTTTTCTTGGGTATAACACATAGTGATTATTCATGAAAACCTCTAGATCCAAGATTGGCTGCAAGTTTCAGAACATGTGTGCATACTATATGGAAGGTGCTTACTTACTGTGGTTGGCGTTGAAAACACATCCTAATTGGTCACGGTGGTACACACTTTCTATCCTACCACTATGGAGGCTGAGACCAAGAGTGGCAAGTTCAAGGCTTCTCTGGGACATAGTGAGATTATATCTTTTTAAAAGTCGCTTATATGGGGCTGGAGAGTTAGCTCAACGGGAAAGAACACTTGCAGCTCCCTCAAAGGGCCCAGGTTCAGTTCCCAGCATCCACACAGTGGTTCACAACAGTGGGTAACTCATTTCTAGGGGATTTGATTCCCCTCTTGGCCTGTAGTACACACATATATATTCAACTTCATTTTAAATACATTATTTTAAAATAATAGTCATTTAAAATAACTCATTTTAGAATTACTTTCAAAGGGGTGAAATGATTTATAATTATATATAATTTCAATATCATTAAAATCATCCTACTTCTCTTTTGTCCATAAATCTTTATGAATTTCCAAATTTTACACACACTTCTTTGTATAGCTGAGCCTCTCTGAAAGCTGATCATCCTACTGTGTAAGACATGAAAGCACTGTTTGTAATTCTATGCGAAATATCTCTCTTCCTTCCTAGCAGGATGCACACAACCACACAGCCTTTCACCAGTGAGTGTGCATAGAAGAGGACATGGCATTGCTTCCCTGGGGCCACTGATGATGTTGGCTTGATAACGTTATACTCCAGCTGAGAGCTGGATCAGCACACTACAGGGCAGAGCACTGAAGGGCTAGACACACACATCAGGTTGACAGAGAGATCTCAACAAAGGAACTCCATTTCCTCCTTTCATGGGCACAGGGTACTCAGGTGCCTCCTGTAGGTAATATTCTCCTCCAGACGGGTGGGCTCTCTTTACCAAGCCTAGGTAGCCACCTTCTGGAATAGCTTAAAAATGGTAGATACACAAGCCAGTCCCTTGCAGAACATGGTGAGGAGTGCCTACAATCCCATCACTCAGAAGGAGAGGCAAGAGAATGAGGATTCAAAACCAGACTTAATGACATAGTGAGCTCAAAGTGGACCTGGGCTACATAAGACACCATTTTAGTACACACACACACACACACACACACACACACACACACACGTTCACATATCGACATACCTATACACAACCCTTCCCACACATACACACAAATACACATACCCTCACACATAACCACACACATATCTATACCTACACACCTATTCTCACATGTATACATGAACACACACACGTGCACGCACACACACACACACACACACACCAATCCTTCAAAGTCACATTGTCTATAAGCAGGCAAACCCATGCCCCATAGCATTGTCCAGGAGCAAGCTGAAGCTAGATTTCTAAGACTCCTTCCCTGGCCAACTCCTTCCATTCTAGTTGCCTTTCCTGGCTGAACTGGGAAGTTCTCATGAGAGCACTCCTTCATCCAGCCACTTTCCTAGCAGCAACAGCCCTCTCAGATTCTGTTCGTGGGTCAGGAAATCCGACCTCACACAGGTTTCCTAAAACTTCAGCAAGACATGGTTTTCATGTGTTCTATTGGTTTCCACAAGAGGTTTCGTAGAACACCCCAGAAACTCACCCACTGGACTTTGAGAACATTTACAAAGATACAGGGGTGCCCTGGTGGGCCCAGAGAGAAGACATACATAGAAACATATAATTATGAATGCTTATGCTGTACATACATGAGAATATGAGGAACACTGTTTGGAGACTCTCATTGGCCACGGGAGACTGGCATTCATTTATGAATGCATAAATATCGTTTATTGGGGAGTTACAATTTGCATTCAGCGATAAAGACGTGAGCATCTACAGACTTTAGGATTTTTGAGGTGTCCTGGATCAATCCCCTGAGATATTAAGGTATGTCATGCACATACATAATTATAGTCTGTGATCAGTCACATTGTGGAGATCCAGTAAAATGCAAGTAGGAGCGCCATGTAACTTGATTTTTTTTTTTTTTGAGTTTTTAAATTTTAATTTACTCCTCTAGGTTTGTATTCGGCACAGCTCAGGCAAACCTCAAAAGATACAAAAAACAAATATATAATTACTGAATTTAAAGGACAGGATTCTAGAAACAGTTTGTGGAGAAGGTTCGAGAATGGAACTGATCCTACAAGGAGTAGGGAGCAGTTTAGGGATGCAGAGATGAAACAGAAATTCCTAATGTTCAGGCTGCTGGGGACCAGTCCAAGGATCTTCAATGGGAAATCTACACAAGTGTTCAGAGGCATGCTTGTGTTGGTCCATTTCTTACACTTAGTAAGTGAGCAGGACACAGGCAGGCTCAGACATTTAGAGAAGCCAGAGAGTGTAAGAGGCAAGAAAACACTCTCTCCGAAGTGATGGGCTCATCCATCAGTCAGACCATATCATTGCTGACAGGATCCCTCTGTAAAGACAAAGACTGTTCATCTCTCCATTCCAGGCAGTGTTTCAGAATCTCCCAGCTTTGTAAATTGCCCAACATGTGGTTAACATCATCTTCACTCTTGGGTCCTTTGATTTCTCACAGATGACCTCATTGCTTAGATAAACAAATAGCAATCTCTTATAATCTGCCAAGGAAGAAAAGGTGAGGCTGTAATGGTCAAGGGAAGAAGAGCTGGTGGTGATGTAAGGACCAAATGACTTAACTGGTAAAAATTAAACCAGTGCCATTGCTTGGCCATTAGGTAGGAGGAGGTAGAAAAGACGGCTTAGCTTGCCTTGGAGTCTCCATGCTTTGTGTGGTGATGTGAGTGAGACATTCTTTGTATTTCTGGGTATTTGAACATCCAGGTTCCTAGTTGGTATCCCTCTTTGTGTAGGTTTAGGAGATGTGGCCTTGTTGGAGGAATTGCATCAGTGGGGATAGGCTTTGAGGTTTCAAAAGCAATGTACCAATTCCAATTTGCTCCCCCCCCCACTTCCTCTCTGTGGGTTGAGATGTGAGTCCTCAGCTCTTGGCTTCATACTCCACTCACTATTATATGCTTGCTCCCATGCTTCTCTGACTTGCTGGTGAGGGACTCTCAGCCTTCTGAAACCATCAGCCCAAGATTAACCCTCCTTTCTATCAGCTGCCTTCATCATAGTGTTTCTTCATAGCAACAGAAAAATAACTAAGACACTTGGTGCTAGCATGCTCCAGCAACGTGAAAAGGCTCTATATTTATTGCTACACAAAGTGTATGTGTTTCTGAGGCTCATTTTAAGGCAAGCAGACCAGAGAAAGAGGGATGTGTGGCATACACAGAAGCTGCCTAAGCTGTACAAGTTAGATCCCAGTGCTTAGTTTAATTTGCAAGCTAAGAACACAAGCCAAAATGGCACCCCTCCTCTCATAGAGGAAACCTGGCTGGATGGCACTGCTGTTTGCCCAATCTCTTCTAGGATAAGGCCTCCACATCACTATATTTACAGAGGGAGGTGAAATCCAGCCAATAAGTATGCACCCTCTCCTGTTTCCAAAGATGTGTATCATCTTGCCACGAATGAGCAGGCTCAGCTGTGAGATTCAGGGACATTTCCTGAGGAGTGGGTACCTTTCTCTCAAGGACAGAGAAGGGGAGCTGCAGCTCATCACCCATGGACTGTACAGTTGGCTGACATCCAAACCCTCAATGTCAAAAGAGACGGTGCTCACAACTGGTCCAGATTTTTTTCTTGAGTGTCTTCCCACGTGCCAGCTGCTGCAAGAGCCACCCACTGCCAAAGGCTCACAGAAACCCCACCTCTGGATGATAGCGTTTAGACAACACTTTCCCACTTCTGGGCAGACATATGCAGCCCCGAAGCTTGCTCTGGGAACCCTGGGGTCAAGACCAAGCTGTTTGTTATTGCCTGGGTGCCTGCTGCTGTTTGCCCCCTATGGCATTTGCTGGAAAATGCTATAAACCACAGTCACCTGAATCCTTGTCTGAGATGGGCTCCTAGGAAGCATGACCCAAGGCAAATGGATCAGATAGAATAAGGCTGGCTCCTTTCAAACAGCCACTGACAGATGAGGTTTCAGTAAGAAAAGAAAATAACTGCCCAACAACAATATTCATGATCCTAACCAGCAGCCAAAGAGATGTTTCTATGTTGTGAAGTCTCAAGAAAATACAATGGTCCAACAGAGTTATCTAGTCATCCCCCACGACAGTAGTACCATTCCATCAGCACCGCAGATTAGTGACCACATATTCTATGAAACTGAGTGACTGTAACAGAATGTGGGGACCATATCATACGATCTGTAAGGATGTGACTGTGATGGAAACTCCTGCTTTGCTGTTGTCACGGCAAGCCTAAGAATACCGGGTAAAATAGCTTGGTTATTCAAGAGCTTGCCTGAACTTCGTTATTTTACTATCTTCGTATTTACTTATATCTTATTCAATTATAAAAATATATAACATATTTATATTAAATATATAAGCATGTGCTATATTATATGTATTATAGAATTATATATATATATATATATCTTTTTTTTTTGGTTTTTCGAGACAGGGTTTCTCTGTGTTAGCCTTGGCTTGTCCTGGACCCGCTTTGTAGACCAGGCTGGCCTCGAACTCACAGCGATCCGCCTGCCTCTGCCTCCCGAGTGCTGGGATTACAGGCGTGCACCACCACGCCCGTAGAATTATATAATACCTTATAATGTTATTTATAATTAATATATGAATACATGTAAATATATTATAGATTTATGTACATTTCTATATAATATTTATATGTATTACAATTATCTATAAACATATAATTGTATATAAAGTAATAATAATAATAAGTAGTAGTAGTCATAGGATTTATATAGAAATTGTATAAAATAAGTGCTGGGTGTTATATATAGTTCCAGTTCTGGGAGAAAAAAGATGAGTGAATCCTTGAGGTTCACTGACCAGCCAGTCTAGCCTATTTGATGAGCTCTAGGCCAGTGAGAGAACTTGTCTCAAAAAATACTGATGGCACCTGAGGAATGACATCTGAGGCTGTCCTCTGGCCTTTGCGTGTATGTGCACTCACACACACACACACACACACACACACACACAATTGCCTGATCCTGTGTTGCATAGGTCATGAATATTAAACAAGAGTCTTCTGTAATTAGCATAGTACTTGGCTCTCTCCAAATATTAATTTCCTTCCACTTCCTTACCTTGTCACTATCAATTAAAATTTCTTTTTAAAGTACTGGCTGCATTGTCCTTTAATCAACATTGAGATTTAATCTAAGGTTATTCTTTTATCATTGCTCAAGGGGATGTGATTACAACGAGTGACTACTGCACTTGTCTTTGAAAACAAAATATAAAAAGAGTGGATCAGCTCAGTTACCACAGAGGACACGCATGGTTTTGCTTGGCAGCGCCTTTGTGCCTGCTGATTGAAAGCACAGCGATTCTTCCCTTGAAAGCGGTCCCTGTGCTCTTCCCAATTTTCTTACTAGTATTTGGACACCTGCTTCTGATTCAAGGAGACTAACCAGATTCATTTTCTGAAAACAGGTGTCTCGACTGAGCTCAAAATGGAAAACAATGCTTAGTTCTCACTACAGTGTGGTCCCCAAAGAGAGTCCTCCATGGCCTCTATTCCGTAGTCTCTCAAACTGGGCTTTTTCTGTGAGAGAATTTTGACCTTTTCCATTTCACATATTTTAATAAGTTGCTTTGATGACTATGGGCCAGAAGTTGCCTCCATTACCCACCACCACAGAACTCTATACACGGTGACATAAATAAGTAGATAAGTAAATAAACACAGCCATGCCCTGGGCTGGAGAGAGCTCAGATGTCAGCAATGTATACTTCCATTGCAGAGGACGTGAGTTTGGTTCCCAGCACCCATGTCAGGCAGCTCCAGGGGACCAAACTCCTTGTTCTTGATTCTACAGGTCACTGAACTCACACATGTCCACACACATTTGCATGTAAGTACATATATAAAGAAATCTTTAAAACCAAGCAATATGACAAAGCCTTAATAGAATTTGATCCAGTTCTAACATGGACTGGCTTGGAGTACAAGCAAATGAAGAGAAGACTCTCCTTTCATTTGAAGGTAACACTTAATTTTGTCAGCTGGATAGGATTTTGGAATCACTTAGGAGATACATCATATATCAGGGTATTTCTCAGAAGGTTTAAGTGGGGGGAGAAAAATCTACTCTGAAAGTAGGCATCCCAGGAGCTGGGAGAAGGTGAGTGGAGAACCAGCGTTCTTCTCTCTGCTTCCTGACTGTGGGTGTGACGTGAGCAGTGGCCTCACACACCTGCCGCCATGACTTTCTACCATGACAGAAAAGTCTGTCTATATAATTAAAATCGCCTTTTTGGGGTGGCTTACTGTGACCCGCTGTCTGAGAGGCTCCTGTGTCGTTCCTTGCTCTGGGCTTGAGGTTCCCACTGCTCGGAGGTCTCCTGAGTTTCCCTGGGCATCCAGCCGAACTCGAAAAACTGAAGCTTCCTCTGGAGATGATTCCACGTGAATTTCTCCTCTGTGGTTGTCTGTCAGATGTCCTCTGCCTCTGCAGTATCTGTGGGCTTTCTTCTTCTTCTTCAATCACATTGGGTTTTCCTACTAACTATATTGGGCACCATATGTAATGATAACTTTTATTCTCCTGGCTCAGGTATTGTCTGGGAAGCTTACTGACTCCTTCTACTGGCCTAGGCCTAGTCCTGGAAGCTTCTAGCCTCCATACAATCTAACCTAGGCCTAGAATGTTTTCAGCCTCTGATACTTACTGCTTAATGAGCTCACCCTTACTTGTTCTTTCTGAGCTCTGGGCTGGCTGATTCAACTCAGCTGTTCTGGCTCAAACTCCTTTCCCAGCTGATTTATTCAACATTCTTGGCCTAAGTTAGATTATACAGAGGCTAGAAGCTTCCAGGACTAGGCCTAGACCAGCAAAAGGAGTTGGTCAGCCTCCTAGATGACAACTGAACCAAGAGAATAAAAGTTACTTTTACAATTGCTGACCCAGGAATATGTGCAGCCACTGTCTTGGTCTCTTAAGTCTTGTGATATTCTCAGTATATTTAACATAGGTTTTGTGCCACAAGGAGCTCTGAATTCTCTCCATAACTACTCCTGTCCCTCTATATGTGTCAGAAAATCTGCTTGAGCTCAAATCCAGTCCATTGCAAACTTACTCACTCAATGAGCAAATTTTTTTCATTGCTTGGCTACTGCATATGAGGTTTACTTTTGGCCTGTTAATACCTGAAAACCTAAGGGAAAAAAAAAATCCCTACTCCTAAATTTGAGAGTGGGAGTAGGTATGGGGGTGGTTAGGAAACCAGTAAGGAAGTAAACTAGACAGTGTCACACAGTGAAAAACAACGCTGTAGAGACAAATGGTCAGTTGAATTAGTGGACCGGGAGTGGCTTGGTGGCAAGAGCCAGTGGTCAAGGTGTTGAAAGATCAGCAGTAAATCCAACATCCACAGCACCCCAACCCACCCCTGAGGCTGAAGGAGCACCAGGGAAGAGCGAAACAGAGAGGATTTAAGAGGCAGAGGATGGGGGAGTGCTGTGAAGATACGAGTTCTGGACTTGACACAGCTGCTGCACTTGTGAACTCACTGTGGCTGCGGTTGCCCATGTAAGACCTGCAGCAGACTTGGGCGCTCAACATGGCTGGGGGAGGAGATGATGAGACCCTACTCATTGCTGAGGGGATGTTGACAGTTGATGGCCACTGGGGTTGGAGAGATGTCATCTTCTTTGGTTGTGTAGTCATTGGCAAGTTGCTCGCACCCTAACATAATCCCCTACCCACACTCATACAAGCACAGGGACTTGAAAGTAGAATAAAGGTTTCGGTAGGAGAGAGAGAGGATGAGAGAGAGTGTTAGTGGCAAAGATAACCTGTATTCATTATATATGCAAAGTGACCTAAATAAAGTCAGTAGCAAGGTTTACTTCAATTGTGGAGGTGACTGTCTTGTCCTCTGAGAGTCGTAACAACTGTACAAACCAACTTAAATTTCAGGGGGAAGAGAAAGCCACCAAAGGCCACTTCCCTTGCGTTGGTGATCTTACTGCATTGCCCCGTGGCTTACATTTACCTGAAACACACCAACCGCGGGGATTGTCCTTACAAATTAAAAAAGAAAGAAAGAAAAAGCAGAGGAAGCTCTCTAAATGGCGCACATGTTATCAGGGATGCGACACGCTTTGTAAACATAGGAGATAAAATGGGTTGACTACCTGGGCGCTTTGTTCCTTGAGAGGAAATCACTCTCTCTTTTCTCCCTTTGGCATATTGATTTCTCATTAATCCAGCAAAACAAAGGATTAATTAATCTCCGTGGTTCAATGAAAAATAAATTAGCACAGTTTACAACGGGCCCGACTCAATATTGCAAATGGAGGAAACGATTCTCTCTGTCTCTCTCTCTCTCTCTCTCTCTCTCCTTTCTCTGCTCACTTCTCCAAACCAGATCTCCAGAGAGTGGCTGTGGCCTGCTGAATTCAGTGCACATGGGTCATCTTCCTCTCCTGGGTCCTTCATAAAATGCAGCTCCTGGACATAGTGCTTGCATCAAACTCTCTTTTAACTATTCCCAAATACAGAAATAGCTTATCCTCCATGTGTGCTTGTGTCCATACCTGTGTGGACGTGTGTGGATGTGTGCTACCATGCTTATTTGAAGGTCAGACATCAGGTATAAATCCTTGCCTTCCGCATCTCTTGAGGTATGGTCTGCTATATGTCCCCTTGCCAGACTAGCTGGTCCAAGAGCTTCCAAAGACCCCGCCCCCTGGTTCCATCTCTTGTATTTTGCTTGGAACACTGGGATTACATTTGCATGCTACCACATCCAGTATTTATGTGGGTTCTGAGATTTTAACTCAGATCCTCATGTTTGTGTGACAAGCACTTTACCTCTGGAACCATCTCTCCAGCCCCTGAAATAGCATGATTTTAAAAAGTGCTTTAGACATATCACTTACCTGAAACAACCTTTCTTTGTGTTAAAAAAAAATGTTCTGTCAGGTTTTCACAGACAAGAGCATAGCAGCTGCCACATACACTCTGGCAGTCGCATGGCTGCCTGATTGTACCTGTGGCACATGAAAAGGGCTCACACATCACCTTGCTAAGCCAGGATGCCTTTCTACTCTGCAAAACGTGTATAAGGTGTCGTCTCGCTGTGAACATTCTAGGGGGAGGAAAACTGTGTGTTCTCTGTGTCATTATCTTTCATTCTAAATTGAAGGGTTTTTTTCCCCCAAAGCTGTAAAGAAAATTCAATGTCAAATTCTCAGAACTGACACTTGTGGGAGAATGCCTACCCTTGAGATGTCAACAGCCGACGAGACATTTCCCTCAGTGCCCCCCTCCTCAACTTCACCACAGTTATATCTGCTTAGAATTGTATATCTACACATGATGTGGGCCAAAATTCCTACAAAAACACAGCAAATGAAAGAAAAGAAAGAAAGGACTCTGTATAAGGAGACACATCCTCCTGTAAGCTCAGCTTTATTGTAAGATACCTCAGATAGTGATGCCACAGGTAACACTGTGAAGGGGCCAGTGAGGTGACTCAGAGGGCCAAGTCTCTTGCTGCACAGTTGAATGGTTTGAGTTCAACCCCTGGAACCTACCTGGGGTGCAAGACCACAAATGATGCCAGGAAATTGTTGCCTGACTTCCTGGGCCAACACACACCACACACACTCACACCTAGAGACACATGCTCGTGATGCTCGTGTACATTACATACACAGACACACTCACTCACACACATATACTGAACCACAGACACACACACACACACACACTCTCACTCACTCACTTACTTATATACTTAAACACACACAAACACACACTCACTCATGTACATACACACAGAGTCTTGCACACACACACTGGACCACACAGACATTCACAAACATAAATATTAGGTGTATAATTTTTATAAATAAAAACATTGTGGGTACAATTGCAGAAAACATCCATCATCAACCTCTGACCTCCATACATGTGCATATGAAGATATTATGTTAATTAGTTTTCAGTTGTTCGTTTATGGATTCTTACTAGAACCTAAGAGGGTACACAGAGATTTTGGCTGTAGCTTACCAATATAGAGGTGGAGCTTACAGACACCCTGGCCCATCCTTCCCAAGGAGATTCGCTCTTAGGCTGTTCTGACTCAGAACACAAAGCTACTTGGGCAGTCTGCTTCTGCAGCATCAGTCTCCTTCACAGGGAACTCTTCCTAGGGACAGCTGGCCTGGGGGTCACACAGCTGGGGGCACAGCCTGAGTGACTCTGCGCTTCGTCATCACTGGTAAAGATGAGTGGGTCCTTGCCACTTTCCAAAATGGCTCCATGGGTGTCCCTGCCCCTCGCTGCCACCCAAGCCCCCAGAAGCACAGGACACAGATCTAGCATTTGTTTGTCCCTAGGAATGGTCAGCTAATGATTGTCACACGTCAGTTCTGGTAACTGACAAGAATGCCTGTTTCCCTCCCCTCTCCCCATACTCCCCTGCCCCTGCCTGTCCCTGAGGGCAGGCTCCTTCTTTGCCTGATAAATGCTCCTGTCATCAGGATCACCGGGGAGCAGAAGCTGCTGAAGAGACGGGCTCTAAAATCTGGAGCTAAAGCCAGAAGACTCAAATGATATTAAGAGAGTCAGGTCAAAAGCTTGTTCAGGTTAGGAAAGGCTGGGCCTCTTAGCAAGGGGTCCATTTGTGCTCCTCCTGGGTGTGTGGCACCAGATGTATGAAAGAAGAGTGCAGTTTAAAAAAAAAAAAAAAAACTTCCAACATAAGCCAGGCTGTGGTGGTAACACCTTTAATCCCAGCACTTGGGAGGCAGAGGCAGGCAGATCTCTGAGTCCGAGGCCAGCCTGGTCTATAAAGTGAGTTCTGGGACAGCTAGGACTACACAGAGAAACCCTGTCTTAAAAAACAAAAGAAAACCCTAAAATGCCAACATGACCACTCCATGGCGTGAAGAAAGATTTAACTGATTTTTTAAAAAAGATTTATTTATTATCTATACAATGCTCTGGCTGCAGGTATACCTACAGGCCAGTAGAGGGCATCGTGTCTCATGATAGATGGTTATGAGCCACCATGTGGTTGCTGGGAATTGAACTCAGGACCTCTGGATGAGCAGTCAGTGCCCTTAACCTCTGAGCCATCTCTCCAGACCTTAACTGATTTTTTTTAAGCATCAAAATAAAACTTTAAACCATAAATACAATCCACAGAGAGACTGGGAACCTTATTTTCCTGATCCTTTTATAGTGTATCTTTACAGAGTATTCCAGTTGCTTGTATGACTCAGTTTATCCAAAGAGCTACAGCTTAACAAAGTTAGCATAGACAGAGAGTCTAGACACGCATCTCCCAGCTAGTTTCTGCAGGCCTGGATGAACCTTTACAGCCTTAGGAATTGATAAACCTTAACCATCAAACGGTAATGGCTGTGAAATTCTTGTGGTCTGTCTTAGGGTTTCTACTGCTGCGATGAAACACCATGACTGAAGGTAACTTGGAAAGGAAATTATTTATTTGGCTTACGGTCCCACATCACTGTTCATCCCTGAAGGAAGTCAGGGCAGAAACTCAAACAGGCCGGGATCCTGGAGGCAGGAGCTGATGCAGAGGTCATGGAGGAGTGATGTACCTCATAGCTTCTGCAGCCAGCTTTCTTACAGAGAACTGATAAGGACCACCAGCCCAGGGTGGTTCTGTCCACAATGGATTAGGCTCTCCCACATCATTCATTAGTTAAGAAAATGCTCTAAAGGGTTGCCCAGAGCCCAGTCTTAGGAAGGCATTTTCTCAATCGAGGTTCCCTCCCCTCAACGGGACAGATGAGTCATAGGATTCACCACCTGGTATGTGCATGTTCTTGTGTGTGTGAGTACACTTGTGTGTACAAGGATGTGTGCATGCTTATGCATATGGACGCATAGGTCAATCTCTGGTATCACTCCTCAGGTATCCTCTACCTTGCTGTTTAGACGGAGTCTCTCCCTGGGACCTGGTGCTTAACAGATTACACTCAATATGCTGGCCAATAGGTCCCAGAGATCTGTCTGATGTCACCTTCACAACCCTGGTATTACAAGAGAGAGACATTATGCCGGGGTTTTAGGTGCTGGGGATTGGGCTTGGGTCTCTGTGCTTATCCACTGAGCACTTTGGCTACTGAGGCACCTCTCAGCCCCTATTATCAGTATATTTTAATGTTATTTAAGTGTATGTGTGTGTGTGTGTGTGTGTGTGTGTGTGTGTGTGTGTGTGTGTGAGTGACTGTTTGCCTGTGTGTATGTCTGTGTACCACCTGTGTGCCTGAGGCTTCCTGCAGTCAGAAGAAGGCTTCAGATGCCCTGGAACTAGTGCTGTGAATGGTTTTGAACCACTTTGGAGGCAGTGGGAACTGAACCCAGGTCCTCTGGAAGGGCAGCCAGTGCTCTCAGCCTCAGGGCCATTTTTCCTGTTGTTGTTGTTATTTAAAGTTCTCAGACTTTCAAAAAGCACGCGGGATTAAACTCAGCTGTCCCATGCGTTCAACATCATCACTCCCTCAACAAGCAAGAAGCAATCCTTAATAGCCAACCGTCCATTTCCTTAAAGTTCTCAGTTCTATCCAAACAAACAAAACAGAGCTGGGTGTGGTGACATGCTTATGGTCACAGGACCCTGGAGGCAGGAAGGCCAAGAGTTCAAAGTCATTCTCTACTGCCTAGGGGATTCCAGGCAAGCCTGGGCTACGTGAGAGAGCCTGGCTCACAAAATCCAAACCATACCAAAGGAATCCCAGGCCTCTAATTCCGTTTTCACTGAGCAGTACAAGAGCAGAATCATAACTGCGCTCCATAAACCCTGTAGCCATTTCCTACTTTAGCCAGCAGGAAGTGTGTGTATTCACTGTGCACGGTGGCACACTCTTTGAGGTACCAAGGCCATACAAAGGCAGCCACTCTACCACTTAGGGAGTCACTCGGAGGCCTACACAACACCAAACCCCATTAGGCTAGAGATGCTCCATGCCTGGAATAGCCGCACACTTCCTGGGAGTCATTGAGCATTCAGGGCTGGCGGGTCTCTGTCTTCTGATCTAATCAACTTCAGACGGACCGAGAAGCCCACAGCTGTGTCGGAACAATTGGAAAACCAGACTCAGAACAAAGGGGAAGACCCATCTCGCTAGGACTTCTCCCTCTGGAATATACGCTCAGCTTCAGTGGAATGCATAAATAGTTAATTCACTATTTTGTACTACATGTCTCCCGTGATGGATGTGTCTGACCCATTACCTTTAAAATACACATTAATGTTCCCTTTGAAGGCATCTCCTACGATGCATGCCTCTTTTGCTGAGTGGCCCTATAGGGATTGCAACCTAATCCAAAAGAGAATTTGTATCTCCTCTGCAATGCATAACCTCAAGGGGAAACAGGCTCATTTTGTGAACAGGAATTTTCCCTTGCCATGCCTGCTTCCTGTGATGCTAACTGCCATGTGTTTTCTTTCATGTCTAATATTTAAGAGGGCGGGAGTGTCTTCTGCAAACATGGGACAGAAAGTAAAGACACATTGGAGGGAGGGAGGAATAGAGGGATAGGAGTGGGAGAAGGAATAGGAGGAGGAGAGGAACAATAGGGAAAGGGGAACTAAAAGAGGAGACAGGCAGAAAAGTAAAATAATACAATAGGCCTGGCATATCTGGAAGGAGCTGCAGGTCCACAGATGGGTTCACTGGTCTCTATTCCTCTCATGGGTAGACCAGCTGTTTCAAGGTCTTGGTCTTATAGGAAGGATCACCATCACTTCTTTTTGTCCATCATGATTGAGGGAGGCCTGAGGACAGCAACTCAATGTGGCCGGTTACACTGCATCCATAGCATCCACAGCGTCCACAGCGTCCACGGCGTCCACGGCATCCACGGCGTCCACAGCATCCACGGCATCCACAGCATCCACGGCATCCACAGCATCCACAGTGGGAAGCGGAAGGTGGCAGTGAATGTCTGCCGCTGTTCAAAATCACTTACCTTCTGTGCAGCCCAGGACCCAACCCAAGGAATGGTGCTGCCTTCCTTTAGGGTGTGCCTTTTTACTTTTGGTTTCGGTTTGGTTTGGTTTGGTATTTTTTTCAGACAGGGTTTCTCTGTGTAGCCCTGGCTGTCCTGGAACTTGCACTGTAGACCAGGTTCACCTCGAACCCACCAATCTGCCTGCTTCTGCATCCCAAGTACTGGGATTAAAGCCGTGGGCCACCATGCCTGGATTTGATGGTACTTTCTATGGCAATAACCTATTAGAGATGAACCCTCATGGGCATTCCCAGGCACTTGCCTAATTTACACCATCCTTCACAAGTGTGCATGATGCAAGTCTCCTAGGTGACTCCAGTTTCCACCAGATTGACTCTTTATTCACATTATTATATTTACGTACAATGTTGTCATTATTCTTATGCCACAGATTTCCATGGCTCTCTTGAGATGATGTCATGAATAAATATAAAAATAATGTTCTTCATTTAGCAATGATTTGTTTGGAAAACAATTTTCTGTGTTTGCTTGTAAGGATGCCACTAAAACAGACATGACTTTATTGACAATGACCCACTAAATAAAATTTTGCTACAAAAGGCGGGGGATACATATGACCTGTGCCCTCTTGGAGGTTCAGGACAGCTTTTCTGGGAACAAGGACATTCTCTTGCAGAACTGTTCCCCCAATATATTGACAATAATGTTATACCACTACCTAACCTTTAGTCCCCACATATATGTTCCTGAATGTTCCTCAGTGGCATTCCTCATGGCCCTTAGTGTGTCAAAGCAAGAACAACCAAAGTCCAGCATTCAGGTTGCTGGTTCCCATGTGCTTTGAGTCTTCTCTAATCTAAAATAAAATGCTTTTAAGTTTCATGATTTTGGTTTTTTTTTTTTTTTTTTTTTTTTTTTTTACATTTTCAACCTTTGCAATAGACACTTTATATATTTTAAGAGCTGATTTAAAGGTCTCCTCAGCATGGATCTGCATGCTTGTCTCTTTGAGATCCAGTTGAGGTAAACTCAGCAGATGGTGCACAGGTGACACTGTGCCTCTCCTAAGGCATCTTGTCTGTAGTATGACATTGCTCGGGTGTAATTGAGTGTGACATTTACTCTGATCACTTGGTAAGATGGTGGCACTCGGCTTTCACAGGCACAGCTCTTCACAGCTCTAGCCACCTGCTACTGTCTTTAACCAACATGTCAGAGAAATGCATGTCTTCTGTTTAAAATATGGGAGTGGTTACTGTCCCGAGTATTAAAACAATGTGGGCTGCCTTAGAGACCTTTGCATAAAGTGAACAGCTCTCTGCAAATACAGGGAAAGTGGAGGGAAAAAAGAGGATGAAGAAAGTGGGTGTGGTCTTAGTTTGCTTTCTGCTGCTGAGATAAACAGATGACCAAAAGCAATTTGGGAAGAAAAGGGTTCAGTTTGCATACATGCCCATACCTCACCTACACGGTGAGGTCCACTTCAGCCTGTGTTACAGAGTGAGGCCTTGTCTCAAACCTCAAAGGCTTACAAGATGGCTCAGTGAGTGAAGGTGTTTGCTGCTGAGGCTGACCACCTGAGTTTAATCCCTAGCACCTACTTTGTAGGAGAGAACTAACTAGATTCTAATTTAGTAAGTTGTCCTCTGACCTCTGACCTTCACAAGTACACCACGGCAGGTCTAAGTATGCACAAACACATGTGCCCTAAAGCAATTTGTTGTCAGTTTTAGCCCTAAATTTCTTTTTTTTTAAATTTTTTACTTTTTTATTAATTTATTCAGATTACATCTCAATTATTATCCCATCACTGCATTCTCTTATTCTTCTTTCAGCCCTAAATTTCTTGATTTGAGCTTGACTATAAAATAGTTTAACACAAGTTTTAGTTGATATGTTGGTCCTTAAAAATCCTGGGGTTTTTTGTTTTGTTTTGTTTTCTTTTCTTTTCTTTTGTTTTTTTATGGTACCTTTTCCCCCAAACTTTTTCCCCCCAAACCTTTCCACTTTCTTAGGAACTGTGGCTTAAAAAATTTCAAGTGGTAAAAGCTCTTGGGTTAGCATAACACACATATTTTCTTGGCCTAACTGCCTAGTTTTTAAAATTTATTTATTTTTAGGACTTTCCTAACATGTTGAGAATATTATAACCTCATGATTAATGCAACTACAACAAGAAGCTTCAGGCACAGCAAACAAAATCAAGCCTGACACTTCAATTTCCTCCATTTTCAACTTTAGGAAATTGTCTGCATTTTAAGGGCTTCGATTTTGCTTATTTTGATTATCTTCCTTGAAGCACTGTGATCAGGCAATAGATAAAACATTTATAAAATATTAAGTATTTAATTTCAGAACACAGGAATATCCCCTCAAGGATCTCCAGCTAGTCCCGTTATCGTAATAAACAAAAGGCCAGAGGTTCAGAGGCTCAGAAGGATTAAAAGTTAGATATGCTGAATATTTAAATAAAACTTCCCAGCATGAAATAGGAGAATGTCAGAGGGACAGAGGAAAAGAGGAAGAACAAAGGCAGACCGAATGCCGACCTACCCCTCATTCTGTATTTGAAATCACAGAAATCCTATCAGCATCATCAGGACCACAATAAAAGTATGCAAATTAGGGGGCGGGGTGGTACCTAGGCTGATGAAGTGCTTGCCACTGGAGCATCTGGACCTGTATTCTGACCCCCGGAAGATAAAAGCCAGGTGCAGCATGTGTATCTGCAAGCCAGCACTGGCTAGATGGAGAGATCCCTGGGGCTCACTGGCCGAGCAACCTAACAAAGTGGTGAGCTCCAGGTCTAGTGAGAAACCATTTAGGAAATAAGGTGGAGGCAGACTAAGGAAGACACCAAGTGTCAACCTGCCCTGTGCATGTGCACAGGCACCTGCGGCACAAGTTTACACACACACACACACACAGAGAGAGAGAGAGAGAGAGAGAGAGAGAGAGAGAGAGAGAGAGAGAGAGAGAGAGAGAGAGAGAGAGAATACAACACATTGTGGTGTAGTTAACTATGAGATTGTACACTCTTTGAGTCTGAAAATTCTTCAGACACTGTTGATAAGCAGACCAACCCACCCGCTTTCAGGTTAAAGTCATCTCCACTTCCAAAGGGAAGGTTTACAGAGCTGTCTTTCCAGAGCCCCTGAGCCAAGTCCTGAACACAGGGCATCTCTGTCTGTGCCCATGAGAGATCGTGACAGGATCCATATGGTTTCATCTTTATAAAACCCAAACCTAGGTTCCTTTTCTGTGTTTTAGTTCTTGACTAGGGTTGATCACACATCTTCCTTTGGGACATAATGACATCCTATTTGCTGTCAAGCAGAAAGTTTAACCTGGACAGACTGCAGTTGCTCAGTCACTTGAATTCCTATCGACTGTCGGCTGAGGAAGTTCAGCCCAAACCTCTCATTAAGCTGAGAAGATGATAAAACGAATACGTTGTGCACTGGAAGCTCTCATGGCCACCCTCAGGGTCATGATGAAGTCCTAATACTGTGGCATCTGAGACTCCGTGTAAGTGTGTTTGTGCGTGAGTGTGCACGTGTGTCCCGCGCGCGTGAGCATGTCTGTGTCTCTGTTTGTGTGACAGCAAAAATAGAGCCAAAGGTGGATGCTAGTACTGGGTGTGGTGCTGCACACTTTGAGTCCCAGTACTGCTGGGGGCGGGGCAGGTGCAGGCAGATCGCTATGTCTTGGAGGCCAGCCTGTCCCTCCACAGAGTGACTTCCAGGCCAGCCAGGGCTACATAGTAAGACCCTTCCCAAGACAGTAGTCAACAAAAAACCCAAAAAAGCTAGCTGGGTCCTTCCACTCTATGGTTCAGATTATCATTCCGTGTTAAATGTGACCATTTTTGGGTCCTTGGGAGACTCCATTAGATTTTTTTTTTTTTGAGCCTTCTAAAGATTAGAGACATCCTATCAACAAGACCCTAAAGGGCCAGGAAGGACCGCAAGTCCACCACAGAGAGAGAAAGGCTTTAAAGCCTGGGGGTGCACACCTTAATCTTAGCACCTGGAGGGATGAGGAAGGGGGCACCGCTGGGACTTAGATGTCAGCCGAGGCTTCAAAACCAGAGTCCTCTCATCACAACAAAACAAAACAAAGGAGAGAAAAGAAGCCTGCCCAGAGAGAATGTATAAATGCCAACCCCTATTAGAAATTCCCTCACATACCATGCAAATGTACCTCAAATGAAAGAACAAAAGTAGATTCCCCAAAGGAGAAACGATTCTCACGAAGTTTCGTTATGTAGGTCACCTCTGATTCGCTCCTGGTTGCATTTCAGCTGCTAAATTTCCCATGTCAAGCTTTGCTTCTGGTGGCTTTGCACACAGAGGCCATGCTTTCCGAAAGAATAACTTTCCAAACTCCCTCATCATAGGCCAGAAGAAGCTACCTGTTGGACAGACGCATGGCCCTTTATTGGTTTGGGTATTGGTCGGTGATGTGCAACAATACTTTAACATATAGGAAATATATGTTCCTGGGGCTGGGGAGATAGGATGGCAGATAATGTACTGGCTGTGCAGGTGTAAGGATGGGGGTTCAGATTCCCAGAGATCATGTAAATGTGGATATGGTAGTATGCTCTGCAATCCCAATATAGGGAGAAATAGAAAACAGTAGATAGAAGAGTCACCTTTGACTGCCCCATGTGTTATGTTTCTAGTAGGTACACACACACACACACACACACACACACACACACACACACACATATCAACACTAGATGTATACATCATATGTACACATTTTATAATGCTTTCTCATGAAGCAAGTGACTAACTTAAAGAGAGTCGTTATCACTTTTAACTAAACAGATTGTAAACATATGATTCCTGCTACCACCTCTGACACAACAAACCAAAGTCTCCATTTCCCATCCCCAGGCATGAGTCTTAAAAACATCTCTTGGGACTTTCTCTGAGGCTTGGCCACATGTTCTGTTCAGTCAAGCCATTCTTCACCTGGAGCCCATCCGCTCTGTCATCAAGTGCTTTTTACAACCAAATTTAGGGACTAGAGAGATGGTGCAGTGGTTGGGTGTTCGCTACTCTTCCAGAGCTCAGTTCTGAGCATCCACATTGGGTGACTCCAAACTATGTGTGACTCCATCTCTACTGGATCCAACACTCTCCTTAGGCTCTGCAGGCACTGGCACACAGATGACAGACAGACAGACAGACAGACAGACAGACAGACAGACAGACAGACATGCGTGCACGTGCATGTGCATACTCATGCACACATGCTTACAAATTAAATAAAAATTATACAAAACAAAAATAAAATCTTAATCAAATTAGATCTTACTAATGCCCTGTGCCTACGGCTTTTTACCAGCCATTGCTTGCCTGTTAAGTAAAATTCAAGCACCTTGGCAAGCCATTCAAAATCCCTGGTAATGTGTCATCAGTGTGTTTACCCTGCCTCTTTCACTCGTGTGTTCAGCAATATAAAAAGAGTGCGCCTCCCTGGAATACTAAGTGCCACATGGAAACATAAGCTCTGCTGAGTATAGATTCTGTTTGTTATTTACTTGTGTTTATCAAGCATCTAAAATACCACCAGCATGATAATGAGGTAGGAGATGAGATTTTTTACAATATATGAATTTAACAATAGCTTTTGAACCCTTACCCTGTACTACAAGGAGGGCTTGGCACTGGGAACACATGGACAAAAGCCATATGTGCTTCCTTCCTTCTCTCCCTCCCTCCCTCCCTCCCTCCCTCCCTCCCTCCGTCTCTCTCTCTCTCTCTCTCTCTCTCTCTCTCTCTCTCTCTCTCTCTCTCTCTCTTCCCCTTTGCTCTTTCTCCCCTCTGCCCAAGTACTCCAACACTGACAAAAAAATTCAACATTTATCTGTAAACATGACCTTGGTTTTTATATTGAGGAACATCAAGTAACTGTGGTCATGATTTCTCTCCCTCTGAATTCTTTATTTCTAAAGGAGCATTGTCAATGCTTGCTAAATAAATTAATAGAAGAATGTGATTTGCATAGAATGTCTGAAGGCTATGGCTGATGAATAACGGCCCTCTGGAAGATATGCAAACCCTATCTGAGAACCTATACATATGTCACATTGGATGCCAAAGGGGACTTTGCTGATATGACCCTGGCTAAAGACCTGAGCCAAGGCTACACTAGAGGATCCAGGCAGGCTCCAGCTAATCACAGGAGAACTTACAGATGCATAAGAACAAGGCTAAGGCAGAGAGACCATCCTGAGAAAGCATAACTCACCTCGTTGGCTTTGAAGAGGGTGACAGGCACACGAACCAAGGAGTGTGGAAGCCTCTGAAAGCTGGGCCAGCTCCCAGATGACAGTTAGCTGGAAGATGGGGCTTTAGTCCTCGAACTGTAGGAAGAGCTCCAGTGTGCAAGGAACAAAACCTCTGGCATTGGGACAACGTCCAATAGATACTCTGAATTTTTAAAAAGTATTTCTTTTCCTTTTTTCAAATTATACTATAATTACATCATTTCCCCTTTTCCTTTCCTCCCTCCAGGCCCTTCCTTGTTCTCTGTCAAGTTTGTGGCTCCTTTTACCATGAATTGTTCGTGTTCAGGCAATCAAGTTGGTGAGAGCTGGGTGTAGCTGCTGACACCACTAGAAGACAAATACATTGAATTTAATCTGGAGAGACAACAGATCTGACCTCTGAGCCCTAGAATACCACACTCTTGTTACCTCACATATGTGTTTGCATATATACTTATGCTTGCTTATAATGTAAACGTGTTTTATACATAGGAGTATATGTGTTTTTGCATGCATGTGTATGTTTATGTATGAGCATGTGTTTAAGTAAGCTCACACATGTGTATGCTCATATACAATGCATATTTATGTGCATGTGTGTTATACATGGGCATGTGTGTATGTATGTTTGCATGCAGGTATATATACTTATATATATATAATGCATATATGTGTATTATGTATACATTAACAACATCTCATTAGAAATAAAGGATACCGAGGTAGGTAAACCATGACCATAGTTGCTTGGTGTTTCTCAATATAAAAACCAAGATCATATTTACAGATAAATGTTGAATGCCTCTGTGCATATGCTTATGTGTAATGCATATGAATGTGTATGTGTGCATGCTTATGTATAGTATATGTGTGTGCACATGTGTGAATGAGTGTATATAGTACATATGCATGTATTATGTATACATGTATATTGTATGCAAGTATGTTTAGATATGTTTAGATATGGACATATGTTTATATATATGTATTTATATACAATGCATATTTGTGTATTTAATATACATGTGTGTGAGCACATATGCATTTATATAGTACATATATGTGTGCATGTGTATATGTGTGTATATGCTTATAGATGGAGATGTATGCCCTTGTATTTAATGCATATGTGTGCATATATATGTATGTGTGTGTGTGTGTGTGCATGACGTAACCACATTTTTCATAAAATAAATCAAGAATAAGGACTCCTGAGATAACAAGAAAAGTGTGCTTCCTTCCAAACCTTCCTACCTTTTACCCAAGGAGAGAGCCTGCCTGTAGGAAGACACCCTGGGGACAGCAGCCTATTTCTATGTTAATTATGATAATGCCTTGCCTAAGCACTCTTTTGTTGAAATTTAATCCCATTTTCTCTCATCTTGTACTTTGTATAAATTGATAGTGTGCTCCTTTCTTGCTTGAAATTACCCTTTATATTCTTCAAGAGAATTAGGAAATCACCTCTCAGCCCTATCTTCCTCACCTAACCCTCGCAATTGCTCTGCCTTCAACCACAAGAACTGTTCTGCTTCTTTTTAATCATTTGGCATATGCCCTTTACTCTGAATGGCATTCCAAGTCACTCCTTGATAACATAATCTGAGGCCCAGGACACACATGAAGTCAAAGGCAAGAGTCTTCACCATGGCTTTTGCCCAACTAGCCACCTGGGTATACATTACATGGGTATGGCGGGAGGGGTGAGGCAGGAGTGGTGTTTGCTTTGAGCTAGGAAATGAAGGAGGGAACTTCCTGGGTAGAAGAAAATGCTCTGCAACCCACAGAGTAGTTGTATTGTATTGTATCATATTGTATCGTGGGCTTATGTGCATGGGACTTCACCATGCTGGAATATATGCATACTCACACATATGTGTGTAGAAAGTACATCACTACGGATATCCACGTATGGGTGTTTAAGTGTGTTCTGGTGCTGGGCTTTGGGAAGACGGCCTGGGGCCATAGAGGTCAGTAAAGTGCTTGCCTCTGTAGCAGAATAGGATCCTCAGATCCCATGTGAAAAAAACAAACAAACAAAAAAACCCAAAAAACCAAATATGGTAGTGTGTGTTAAAGCGGAAGTTTCTGATATCTTAAAAACCTCAGATGTGTCATGTGATGTTTTCCTGGAATCTGTCTTGTGAGAGGGCATGTGATATTTTGCTGCAAGCAGACATGTGAAAGGGCACATGGAGTTTAGTAAGAATAGAAATAGAACCCCACAGACAATGAGATGACACTGTTGCACTGCAGTGCCTTGCAACACTTCGCTTGTCTTTGCTGGCCTTCCCTTCAGACAGAGAAACCAATGCGCCAGAGAACTTCTTGTGGTTTTCAGGCTGATTCTGGCCGTTTCTCTTGACTCATGCCGATTTGGTGGAGCCTGGCTGTTTCTGCTGGACTGTGCTGCCTCTCCTGACTCCTGTTGCTGGTTGGCATTTGCTATTGGACTGAACGGCTGGTATCCTGATAAGGAAGAGTGGCATCACCCCTGAGGAACTACTTCTAAACAGGTCCACAACCCCTTTTTTTCTATTAACTTTCTTTCTCCCCTATTTCTGGTCGGTGTGTTAGAAGGGAGGTAGCAGTGTTTAAGAACCCTAAATAAGTAGGTTTAAAAAAAAAAACTAAGCCTACAGTGTACTTGTATCCTAAGCACTGGAGAGATACACAGAGGTAGATCTCAGGGGCTTGCTGGCTAGCCAGACTGACATAATCTTTGAGCTCCAGGCCAGTGAGAGACCCTGCCAAGGTAGAGGACTACTGAAGAAAAACAGCTCAGGTTTTTCTTTGCACACACATGCACACACACACACACATACACACACACACACACACACACACACACACTAATAATTAAGCACATCAACTTGACTACAGAATCTCTGGGTTGCAGGAGTTATCGGCCATAATTATTGACAAAAGACCAAAAGCTTTGGGGTAGGTAACCCCTGTGTATGTGTTGGTCCCTCCCTAGCTCTGTGACCCTCTCAAGTACTTAATCAGAAAAATGGAATAGTGCTATGACCTAGTTAAAGAATGCAGTGTAATAACACACAGGAAGTGCTTGTTTAAGTGTTAGCAGGAATAAGAAAGGACTAATAACATCCCCAAATTTTCATCTGTATCAACTGTATGTGAGGACCGTTGTGGTAATTGTCTCCTTATCTATTTGATGAATGCTCTTACAGAGAATCCTGGATTCTATGAAGAACCAGCTTTATCCATGTCAGTGCATGAAGCTAGTTAGCTCATAATTCTGACAAGATTATTGGGGTTTGATGGAGCCTCACAGGAGCCAGTCAATTTCAATTTGGTTCATGGTCCATGGCCAAACCCTTAGTTAGAGCCAACCCCTCCATTAATTCTCATTTCTGGCCACAGGCGAGAACAGATGTGAAGGCATGAAAAGACCGCTCCAGATTTATCAATCAAGACCAGAAAGCCCATTCAAATTACAACTGGCTAGCATGGGCCAGTTATACCCCCATGCACAAAGGAGAGTATCTCTTTGCTTAGGGAAAGTTCAGGGGACTCTAGAAATGGCTGGTGAGAGAGAAAGCAGATTGGGAGAGCATCGGCAAACATCCTATAATTTCATTCTGATTTTCATTCTCCCGAACTGCCTCCTCTCTTCAAATTTAAGCATCTGGCTAGTGACCAATAAGAGAGCTGCTTGTAATTGCTGATAATTCAAAACTCATTTGCATAGCTTCCCATCTGTTGGAGATAGTATCACCGTGGCGCTGTATCTTGCATCTGTGACCCACAGGAATTGCTAGAGTCGGGGTATCTAACAGGAAGCTATATATATCACCCAGTGTGGGTCTATGTGCGTGCACATATATGTGCATGTGTGCAATGCATGTGCATGTGTGCATGTATCTGTGTGTGAGTGTGCTGGCCCACATGAAAGAGCATGCGGAAGTCAGAGTTTGATATTGGGATGTCTCCCTCAGTAGAATTTCAGCCTTAGTTTTTAAGACAATCTCCACTGCTCTCGGAGCCCTGAGACTTACCATTTTGGCTAGATTGGTTGCCCCACAAGTCACCAGGATCCTCCCATGCCCAAGCCGCAGTGTTAAAGGCATACGTATGCCCAGTTTGTTTATGGAAGCTGAGAACCCACACTCAGGTTTTAATTCTTGCATGGCAATCACGGTATGCACTCATGTACCGTTAGGCTGTTTTTTGATGTACTGCATCATTCCTTTCCAAATCTCTCTCATATCAAGCCCACCATCATCTTAAAGCCCTTTCACCCAACATAGGTCTTTCCTGAAGGGCAGTTATATGTCAGCTCCTTTCTTGAACCAACTGGTGCCACTCCCTTCCTATACCTAACTCAGGCGAAGATGAGGACGGGCGAGACGGGAGCCAGGTGTGCTTCATTTTCCAAACTCATTCTTTACAAATACTTTCCCTTAAAGTGCCTCTTCAGCCAGTGCTTTATCTAACAACTGTATTACAGGCCTTGTGTAGATGCTCCAGTGAGTGAAAACTCAGTGGATAAACGTTATGTTAAATGCTGGGAAGATGCCCAGCGAGATGCCTCAGTGGATGAAGTCTGTAAATTGACGTCTAAGTTCTAAATGTGTACGTATGTACTAAGTACTTAATGTGCATGTATGTGTTCTCCCGTGTATGAATGGACATCACATGCATGCAGTATAGTAAGAGGCCAGAAGATAGAGTTTGGTAGGTTGATGGTGATGCACGCTTTTAATCCCAGCACTCGGGAGGTAGAGGCAGGTGGATCTCTCTGAGTTTGAAGCCAGCGTGGTCTACACAGAGAAATCCTGTCTCCAAAAACTAAAAAAAAAAAAAAAAAAAAAAAAAAAAAAAAAAAAAAAAAAAAAAAAGACGACAGACAGAGTTGTATTCCCAGAGCTGACTGCAACCACAGATGACAGTGAGCTCACATGTGGGTACTGGGGACCAAACCCAAGTCTTCTGCCTGAATAATAAGTGCTCTTAACTACTGAGCCATCTCTGCATCCCCAATTTCTACATTTTAAATCTCCACTCTCTTCTTTCTCTCTTCCCGCCTCCTCTTTCTAATTCAGAGATAAGGACAATGATGATAATATTTACAACTCACTTTGATTCTTGTACCTGACACCACAGTGTCTAAGCACAGATACAACATCTACCTGTAGATACACATCAGTAAATACCCACAGGTCTTAGGGAGATAGACATAGGTTGTTAGAGTAACTCCATTTAACAGTCCTCTGAAGTAAATAGTATCAATAGCATAATTATTTTAAAGACTGAACTAGATAGATAGATGATAGATAGATAGATAGATTATAGATAGATAGATTATAGCTTATAGATTGATAGATAGATGATAGATAGATAGATAGATAGATAGATGATAGATAGATGATAGATAGATAGATAGATGATAGATAGATAGATGATAGATAGATAGATAGATAGATAGATAGATAGATAGATAGATAGATAGATGATAGATAGATAGAGGCAAAGTAGCACAGCTGGCCAGTAGCGAAGGCAGGAGCTGAACCTAGAAAGATGGTTCTCATTCAGCTATATTCTCTCTATGCACATGTGCAGAGCTCAAGTGCACACCTGACTGTGTGTGTGCCTCTGTGTGAGTGCATGTGTGTGCCTGGATGTGTGTAGTGTTCATGTGCACATATACATATGTGTATGTGTGTGTGTTTGTGTGTATGTGTGTATGTGTGTATGTGTGTGTGTGTGTGTGTGTGTGTGTGTGTGTGTGTGTGTG
>OU015755.1:6274615-6292812 GCA_907169655.1 Acomys percivali | reverse complement strand
AGAGAGAGAGAGAGAGAGAGAGAGAGAGAGAGAGAGAGAGAGAGAGAGAGAGATCTTTCATAGATACAGCACAAAATATGACATCTAAAAGAAAACATTGATAATCAAGTTTTTATCAAGACAAAGACTTTTCACCCTTTGAAAGACATAGCTAAAAGAATGTAAAACAACATATGAACCAGGAAAAGATGTCTACCCACAAGTGACACATGCGCTTAACAACTTGTGTTCGGATGAATGAATGAGGGATTATAAAAAGTTTAAGACCAGGGAGCAGGAATCTGCACAGACACCCAAAAAAAAAGACAGGTGAGTTTCAGATCTGTAAATGATGAAGGGCCTCACATGACTAGTTTTTAGAAAGACACAAATTTTAAGAAAGGAAACCAAAAATGTAATAGTGGCAACACATCTGCTGGAAGGACCATCTTCCCCTCTCAACAATAAGGAACAAAGAAAGTCAAGGGCAGGATTTGTTAATGATACTAGATCACCGCTGGTGAGACTGCAAACTGTGCATCTCTCTGGAAGACTCCGAAGTGGTTTCTTGTGTTAAACAGACTCTTCTGCATAACAACCAGCAGTTGCACTGCTAGACGCTTACAAAAAAGAAAATAAAATGTCAATCGCAAAAAATAATGTCTGAACAAACATGTTTCTGACAGGTTCTTCTGAACTGAAGGGAGAAGGGAACAGCTAAGCTGATCTTTAATTTGGGAATGGAGCTTTAAAAAAATATAAAGCTGTGGTATGACCATACAATAGAGTATTAGTCACCAATAAAAAGGAAAAGCTCTACTGATATGATCCATTATATCGATAAAGAATGAGAACTGAAAGAATCTAGGTTGGAAATGCTACATAGTATGTGATTTAGTTTATATGGTATTCTGCATGAGACAGAACTATAAGGTAAGAAAAATCTTCACTTCCGGGGACAGGGGACTGACTATGGAGGCAGACAGAAGGTTGACATTTGGATAATGGTTACTTGACTGTGTACATCTGTCAACAATCACAGAACTGTACACTAGAAATCATGACTGACGTTTCTAACTGTAAAAATTATGCTTTATCTTAAAGTGTGGTAAAATAATTAGTTTTTTTCCCCCAGGTTGGGCTTTTGGGTGAATTTGTTCAAAGCAAGGGATATAAGAATTCTCCTAAATAGACAAGTCACTTTCCCCTCAAAGAGAGACATAGTTGTGAGGAAAAAAAGGACTCTTTGAGTAATTCTAGCAGGAAGTAAAGGAAGCGGATGGTACAGAATTGAACCGAGGAAGGAGGGTAAATACACACAGTACACTGAGAGCACTGCCCGGGCTCTCACCAAGAATCTGCTACTGAAGACAAGTGTCTGTACAGCTCAGCTTATTTTTCTAAATCTTGAAAATGTATTTAGACAATTCACTGAAAACAGCTCAATTCCTTAATATCTAGAATCCGCATGAGTAGGAAATACATTGCCCTGTGCAGATCTTGCTGTGTGAGTGTGTACAAGGCAAGAGAACTCCAGGATTACAGAGCAGCTTTGGAGGGTGGAGAAAGGACGATAAAGAGGGAAGGCAGATCTGGTTCTCACACGAACTCTGGTGCCCCTTTTCTGACAATGTCCCCTGGATGGGGAGGCCTGACGGCACTCAGAGGAGGGATAGCAAGTTACCAAGAAGAGACTCGATATCCTAAGAGCATATATAGGGGGAGGAGGTGTCCCTCAATCACAGACATAGGGGAGGGGAGAAGGGGGGAAGTGGGAGGGAGGGAAGAATGGGAGGAAACAAGAGAAGGGCTAACAATCGAGATGTAATACGAATAAATAAATAAATATATAAATAAATAAATAAATAAATAAATAAAAAAGAGGGAAGGCAGGAGAGAGAAGAAGAGGGAGAGGAATTCTTGTATACCAGACAAAGCTATCTTACCCTCCTTCTTTCTTATCAGATGCTTCTCTGACACTGCATCCCACAACTCGCACACTCAGGACCATCACACACACCTGGCTGGGGGCAGGGTTAAAGGTCAGCTTGCCTAAGTGGAGAGGGGAAACTCTACACACACACACACATACACATACACACACACACAGAGAGAGAGAGAGAGAGAGAGAGAGAAACAACTTCATCTCTCCAGAAAAGAGGACTATTATCCTATAACTCATACCTGGGGGTTTTTTTTCCCTTCAAATCATTTGTAGGTGTGGATTGTTCAGTTTTTCTATAGAACAAAGGACCACACTATGTAACAAAAAATACTATTCATAAATAAGTAAAAATGAGATCCAGAAATAACGCTGACTTTTCACAATCAGACATCAAGATGTAATGTTGAATATTATCAAGAATTCACTATCACCGGGCGGTGGTGGCGCACGCCTTTAATCCCAGCACTCAGGAGGCAAAGGCAGGCAGATTGCTATGAGTTCGAGGCCAGCCTGGTCTACAAAGTGAGTCCAGGACAGCCAAGGCTACACAGAGAGACCCTGTCTCAAAAAACCAAAAAACAAACAAACAAAAAATTCACTGTAGGTCTGCTGAGATGGTTCCATGGGTAAGGTGTTGTTGCTAAAACCAGTGACCTAGGTTTGATCTCCAAGACCCACAACATGGAAGGAGAGAAATGACTTTTGCCACATGTATGCTGTGGCACACGCACACACATTCACACCCACACCCACGCACTGCCTACACACACAGGTAAGTAAATAAGACCACAATACATTGCCCTCTTAGTGATGCTCTTTAAAGTTTTGTGTGGCAAGTGATCCTCATAATGGAACTCACCATCAGGCATCAGGTCCCCATTGAATCTAAGAGCCATGGGTGGGCTCTTAACCCAGTGGAAAACCAGTGGATGCAACTCAGGATGCTTTCACACATTGCCTAACTTGAAATCGTATGTGGCCAGACTCACTCTTCACTCTGTCCAGTCTGGGATAAGATCCTCCCTGATATGCTGCTATGTAGCTCACACCAGGTCAGAAAGTAGACATGTGACATATACATGCAGTGGGCCAGGTCATACTGACCCACTGATGCTCTGTAGGTCTCAGCTTTCTGGTCAATATTAAAAAAGAGAATATGCTTCTCATATGCAGCCTCAATGAGACTCAAAAGAAATGGCGTTTACTTCCAGGTCAGCAACTTAAATATTCATCTACCGTTCATTAATAACTCATTCAACCAATATTTATTAAGGACCTACTAATATATTCCAGCCAGTTTCCTATGAATTGGCCCTAAACAATCATAAGGCCAGACTCACTAACAGGGGAGGAAGAGAAATATCTAAACAACACAATAAAATGACCAGCAGAGAGGAGAAATATTTCTGAAGGAAAACCTGAAGCTTTTAGCAGCAATCTGATTTCAGACCCACACTGTGTATGCACGAGTTTCTTGCTCACAGTGCCAATAAAAGATAGAACTGACTGGATAAATTCCGCTTACACCTCTTCTCGGAAACAGAGTGGAATTCAAATGAGATGCAAATGTGCTGGCTTGTCACAAACTCCTAACAAATCACTTCACATCATTTCAGCCTTCCAGGACTTACTCTCCTCATAGCCATATAGATGCGGTTGCTCATTGTTTCTTTTGTGGTTTGAGACAAGGTCTCAGGTATCCCATGCTGGTCTTAAACTCATTATGTAGCTGAGGATGACCTTGAACTCCTAATCCTCCAGCTTCTGCTTCCCATGTGCTGGGACTACTGGCATGTGCCACCATATACACCCAGGTGATGCAGTACTTGCAGTGGAACCCAGGATTTCCTGAGCGCTAGGCAGGCACTTTGCTAACACAACCACACGACACAATACAACACAACTGCTTTGTCCTGGTTCTGTTGTTTGGATCCAGGTTTGCGTGTTTGCTCTCTCATTTTTAAAAAAAATTCTCCAGAAAACAAGTGACTTTCTTCAAAATAGCCTGTTGTTAGATTGTCATCATCAGACCGTATTTGGGATGACAGATTTACAAGAGGATTGAATTGCTGGAGCTATCCATGCAAACCTTGGTTCTGACAACTCCAAATGACCTAGATGGCTTTGCCCTCTGCCATGTTTCCTGTGTCAGATGCCAGAACACAACGGCATCAAAGCTGTGCAGAGAGAAGGGCGCCTCACTGCTTTAAGTGAGACATCCCGTTTGCGCCTTTTCTGAAGGCTATCACCAGAAGCAGTCCATTTGGCCAGGTTGGGTTTCATTTGTCTTGTGCTTTGATCACTTTCCAAGCTAGCTGTGTGCGTGCAATAGGAATGAGAAAGGCCAGAATGGCGGTGCACGTCCGTTTATCAGATTAAAACAGAGGGAGATTGATTTTTACCTTTGAAATAGGCGGCTGCCTTGAAGGCTGTCTCTTCTACTTTCTGTTTTAAGATTCGTGAGCCCTATGCTGTGGACTCAAAGAGAAGCGATGTGCTGGGGGCACATAGACCATGGTTCTACTCAGGCAATGAGTCTACCCAACACGATGGGCATTAAATATCAGAGTGATGCTTAATGACTTATATTCAGTAGATGGATTGCCAAGCCAACTCTTACTATGACTTAGCCAACGTTCTTGTTAAACTTCTCTCACCTTATTCCTCATCACAATCCCTCAATAAACACACATGGTGTGTGTGTGTGTGTGTGTGTGTGTGTGTGTGTGTGTGTGCGCGCATGCGTGCGCGCACGCCTTGCATGCACGTGTGCATGGGCACAGTGCCCTTGGAGTACAACACAGGGCATCAGTTCCCTGAAGCTGGAGTTACTAGTGTTTGTGAGACACCTGATGTGGGAACTAGAAATTGGACTCTGGTACTCTGGAAGATCAGTAAACACTTTTAGCCTCTGCGCCATCTCTCCTGCCACAGAAAAAGAGTATTTAAAGACTTTTATTCCTACTGACATTCTGAGAATAATACAAAACTAGGGCACAAAATTTGTATTCTTCAGCGGAAATTATGAAGAGTTTATTCACTATATAGCTGTTTTCCAACTCAGATTTCACCATTACGCACAGCTATAATTAACACTCTCTTTCTCTCTCTCTCTCTCTCTCTCTCTCTCTCTCTCTCTCTCTCTCTCTCCCTCTCTCCCTCTCCCTCTCTGTCTCTCTCTGTCTATATGTCTCTCTCTATAATACATACATATATGTATGTGTATAATTATATATAGTAATACTATATAACATATATAACTATATATAAATGTCTCTATATAATTAAAAAGATAGTTTTCTGAATAAAAGAAATTGTAAATGCCCAGAAATACTCAGTGAGGTTGGTATAGGCAGGGATTGTTGTTAAATTAAAAGGAATTTTATTGAGCACATAACATGATGTAGTATCATATATTTCATTATTTCTCAGCATTTTTACTGCTCTGAGGAATAAAAATGACACCTTTTGATGATTTCCTAAATTCACAAGCATTTTTATGTTGCTAGCCACGGCAGTACAGAATGCTATTCTTCCATTTATACATGATTCAGGACTGGGAAAATGTCATTACAGTTACATCTTACCTAAATCACTGATTGACACAAAGACTTCAATTCTTTTTTTTTACTTTACATGTATGGATGTTTTCCCTATATGTCGTATATGTGCCATGTGCATGAAGTGCCTGTGAATACCAGAAAAGTATATCAGATCCCCTCTAATTGGAGTGAGCAGCTATGTAGGTGCTGGGAACTGAGCCTGGTCCTCTGTAAGAGCCCCAGTGCTCTTAACCACTGAGCTATTTCTCCAGACCCTATATCATAAATCTTAATGCAGTTTTATCATGTAGAATCATAAACATTACTAAATTTCTTAAAATTTTCAAGCATAAAACAAAACAGCTGTAGTTATCATAATAAAGAATCAATTTTTCTTCTAAATTAATCTGTAGTCACCTCTTTTCCAGATGAATATTATGGATACTTACCTTGTTTTATAAGACTATAGTTTGTATGAGTAAAGCCTATTTCTTTAAAAAATAGCATTTCATTTTTTTCTCATAAGCACATGCAAAGGCATTTGATTTTGAATAGAGAAAATATCAAGGAAGAAGAAGAAAGTCTTTTTATCCCTTTGCTTCTGTTCTGAGCAGATTCACCTCCTGTCCTAGTTTCATTTTCTTGCTGTGATAAGATGTCCCTACAAAAAGAAACTTGGGGGACCAAGGGTTTACTGGCTTACAATTTGGGGGTTACAGTCAATCCCTGAGGGCAAGTCAAGGTGGGGACTCAAGCAGTTAGTCACACCATGTCCACGTTCAGGAGAAGAGAAGATGGACGGATGCAGTCACACATGCTTGCCCTTGCTATCAGCTAGCTTTGTGCCCTTTTATACTGTTTAGGACCCCCTGGCATAGGAATGGTGGTACCCATAGTGGGCAATTAAGTCAAGACAGTCCCTGTCAGACACACTCCCAGGCTCCTCAAATTTAGATAATTCTTCATTATGACTCTCTTCTCAGGAGGTTCTGGGTTGTGTCCAGACGAAAGTAAAAACTAAGTGGCATACCCAGCTGGGATGGTTGACTCTCTCTGATCCTGGATTCCTGAGAACTGGGGAGCCAGGTCCACTGAGGCCTCTACCAATGCAGCCAGATAGTATATTTCAAATAACCTGTCTCTTAACTTGTAATTAATTCCTTAGGACAAACCAAAACAACAACAACAACAACAACAACAACAACCAACAAAACCCAGTCCTAACCGTAGCACCATCAAACTCTCTGAAAGAGGGAAAGAAGAAAGAAAGTAAAGGGAAGAGAAAAAAAAAGGACGAAGTGGAGAGAAGGTGGTAAGAAGAAGTGGATGGACAGCCAGCTGCTCTGTTTTTCAGTATCTTAGAGGTCATTTCAAAGCATCACATATTCTAATGAATGAGGACACCCAACTAGCTCTAACATAAAAAACTATAGTCAACACTCCAAGAGAACATGGCTGACGTACCCGCGTCATCAGTACTTCTGAGCATGCTCACTGGGCATCAACCAAGGAGGTATTCCGTGGCAGGTCGGGTCTGGATCACCTTGGCAAGTTAACTCTTTTTGTTTGTGTATTCACCCATCCAGGTGGATAGTAACAGCGTCCATCATTTGACAGACAGATGAAGTAAGAAGACACAGAGTGGGGTATGCGTGTGCAAAAGTCACACAGCCAGTAGCTATTGGAGCTGAGATCTAAGCAACTTGGTACCCACAACACATGCTCTTATTTACCAGGTTGGGTTTCAGCATCAATAATGGGGAGGAATGCAATTCATCCTTGGAGAAAAAACAGTGCTATGCTGGCTAGTTTTATGTCAATTTGGCACCAGCTGGAGTTATCTGAAAGGAGGGTCCCTCGGCTGAGAAAATGCCTCCATAAGATCTGGCTGTAGGGTATTTTCCTAACAAGTGATTGATGGGGGAGGGCTCGGTCCCTTGTAGTTGGTGCCATCCCTGGGCTGGTGTCCTGGCTTTTATAAGAAAGCAGGCTGAGCAAGCCATGGTGAACAAGCCAGTAGGCAGCAGCCCTCCACGGCCTCTGCATCAGTTCCTGCCTCCCAGTTCCTGCCTTGTTAGAGTTCCTGTCTTGACTTCTTTCAATGTTGAACAGGGCTGTGGAGACATAAGCCAAGCTAAGGTAACTGGCAAAGGATCTGTGGCCGGCATGGCAAGTGTGGCTACTCCTCCCTCTGCGGTACCTGTTTACAGCTTTGCCTGCCTTAGGCTCCGGCAAGGCTCTTGTGACACAGAATGCTGTCTAGAGGCTGAACAGTAAGTGCTAGAACCTGGGAAATGCAGCAAAAAGCAAGCAAGGCCTTGGTCCCTCCAGCACAGGCTTCCATCTGTCTGGGGAGAGGTAAGGAAGGGCCAGAGTAAGCCAGATCGGACTCTACTGTTCAACTCATGGTGTTAAAATCCCAGCATCAGCCCTTAAACCCCACTCAAGGATTTGAGATGGAACAATGCTCTAGCGGGGAATGAAAGGACCTGTCGTTGCTAAAAGGCTCCTGGCTAGAGAGTCACAGCCTCCAAAAGCACCACTTGCCTCCACAGCCACCAACCAATCCCAGTTGGAGCCACGTAGCCACAGATAGGATTCCCCCAGAAGCCTTTAAAAGAACCTCGTGTGGTGGCGCACGCCTGTAATCCCAGCACTCGGGAGGCAGAGGCAGCAGGCAGATCGCTGTGAGTTCGAGGCCAGCCTGGTCTACAAAGTGACTCCAGGACAGCCAAGGCTACACACAGAGAGACCTTGTCTCAAAAAACCAAAAAAAAAAAAAAAGAGCCTCTGAGCTCCTTGCGGTCGCTGCCATTTTGCTGGTTGACCCCTGCAAGCAGGCTGTTTCTGCAGAGTAAATGCTCTTTGTTTTGAATCTGGGGTCTTCCTTCAGTGATTTTCAGACCCTTACAGTAAGCAGGAAGCCTGGGGGCTCTGGAGAGCGGAAGTGCTAAATCCTAACCGTGCATGCCGCTGCGTACTTTTCCATCCTCCTCTCTCTTGCCCTTCTATTGCTTCCCTTCTTCCCTTCCCTCCCTTTGATCTGACGTTCATTATTAAAACGTTGGCTTATTCACTTGTGAACAGTAAGTAGAAAGCTTGTCCTGAGAGATTTACTGTGGTGTTATGTCAAGACCCAACAGACTCTACACACTGCAGTGATCCACCTGAACTGCGGTGAGTGGTCAGTGAGATGCATTTCTCAGCTACCAATAGGGATTCAATGGCTCCTAAGACTGACGCTTCAAGAAAGAGCTGGAACGCAGAGCCTGTAGCCTGGTCTCTTCCTCTTACACAGCTTGGCTTTCCCGAGAAGCACCTTGTTCCCAGGCAGGCTCAGCCCTCCAAGGCCTCAGACGCGTCATCTCCAAGACCACAGCCATGAAGAAGAGGTCTCTGACAGCTTCCCCAGTTAAATCTAGAACTAGAGTTTGTTGTGGGCTGCCCACAACTGCAGGGTTGGGTTCTCTGGGTGACAAGCTCACCTCGAGACAGGGTGATGTACCAGAAATACATACACTAAGAGAAAGGAAAGCATTCCAAAGGGGGAGAAGAGGAAAAATAGACACACATGAAAATATGAGCCAAGGTGAGCTAAGAGCCTTTGCTTTTCATTAGCATTTAAATGAGGGAGGGGCTTGCTGCAGCATCAGTCAAGTTCTCGCTGCTGCTAAGGTGCTCTGATATTGATTAGTTAGGCCTTAAAAGACTGTCAAGACACCCTGAAGATTTATTTATCAAAGGATCCAGAAGCATTACTAGTGTTGTCAATGAAATGCTTTCGACAACAGTTTTATAATTAAAAATATGTATTTAGTTAGTATGAGTATGAATTCACAGGTGCCAAGGTGTGCTTTTTTAGCTGTTGGTTCTCTCCTTCCTTTTGTGGGTTCCAGAAAGATAACTCAGGTCATCAGACTTGGCAACAAGTGCCTATGGCCGCTGAACAAGCTTCCTGTGAGAAAGTTCATGTTGACCAGGTTCAATTAAAGAAAGCATTCTAGAGTAAATGTTTTTATTGACTCCTTGAAAATTATGTGCCCTGCCAACACACAAACAAAAGCACTCCTTAGCTTTAAAGTGGGATTTCCTTAAGAACAAGGGCCCTCCCTCCTAACCATATGCTAATGAGCTAAGCAGCTTAAAGATGGATAAATAGCTGAAGGAAGGTGTGCATGTGCCTATAATCCCAGCACTTGGGAGGTTGAGGAAAGGGAATCCAAAGTTCAAGGTAACCTTGACTACATAATGAGTTTGAAGGCAACCTGGGCTACATGAGATCCTGTGAACAACAAAGAGAAAGAAAAAGAGGGAAAGGAAGAGGAAGGAAGAGGAGGGGACAGCAGGGGAGGGGAGGGGAGGGGAGGGGAAGGGATGGGAGGGCAGAGGAGGGGAGGGCAGAGGAGGGGAGGGCAGAGGAGGGGAGGGCAGAGGAGGGGAGGGGAAGGGACAGCAGGGGAAGGGAAGGGAGAGCAGGGGCAGGGAGGAGAGGGCAGAGGAGGGGAGGGGAGAGGAAAGCAATTCATGAGGTTTACTGCCTAAGTTTCTTTGGGTTCTTAAACACAATATGTAAAAAGAAAAAAGAAAGAATGAAAAAGGACTGGTGTCATGTCCATTTCTTCCACTGAACACTGGAGCAGTTCACCTATAGGATATGTGATAAATGTGTTTTTATTTTTCAGATTTATAAACTGGGAAACCAGTGTCATCACACAAAATCTGGGTCCCCATCTGACTCTCTCAGGAAGTGTGAGCGGAACGTACTCATTCAGTCACATGTTCTCCATGGCCATTCTCCAGTCATTCATTCACATGTTCTTCAGTCATTCATTCACATGTTCTCCAGTCATTCATTCATTCACATGTTCTCCAATCATTTATTTACATGTTCTTCAGTCATTCATTCACATGTTCTCCAGTCATTCATTCACATGTTCTCCAGTCATTCATTCACATGTTCTCTAGTCATTCATTCATTCACATGTTCTCTAATCATTCATTCATTCATTCACATGTTCTCCAGTCATTCATTCACATGTTCTCCATGGCTGTTCTCCAGTGCAAAAGGTGGGAGTGGCCAACTGGCCTAGAAGACTAAAGTATCTGCTGCCTGAACTCTCCATAAACAACAAGGAAACCCAGCCCTTGCTTCTCGTGGCAGTCAGGCCCGGGGTAAGTGGGTCCCAGTAAAAGAACGCCTAACAGTAAAACATAGAAAATGGCCCTTCTCCTGCCTTGGCAGTTGCCCCCAGGAGCTCTCAAGGGCATCCAAGCTTTGTGAATGATTCTGCCCTTGTTTTGGTAAATCCTGAGATGTAAATTTGCATTATAAAGGGGGACCAGGGCTTCTCTGGATCTTCTGAGAATTTACAACCAAACAACAAAGTTTACCATTCTGCAATATTACCTTGATATTTGAGAACAGCCTGGCAAGTACACCAACATGAGGTCCTCATGAATATGTATGAGCTGCTCGACTTGGCCTTCAAGGTTTCATACTTCCATAATGATCTAGCTGTGCCGCAGGGTGTGTGTGTGTGTGTGTGTGTGTGTGTGTGTGTGTGTGTGTGTGTGTGTGAGCGCGCACATGTGGAAGCCAGAGGTAGGCCCTCCATGTCTTCTCCAATTCATCTTTACTTGATCTTTTGAGACAGGCTCTCTCACTGAATTTGGCACCCGCTGATTGGCTGGGCTAGTGGTCAGTAGGCTCCAGGGCGGGGCCTGTCTCTGTCACCTCTAGGTTATAGATGCACCACCAGCCCGAGTGGTTCAAATTCATACCTCCATGCATCAGTATGAGGCACTTTACTCACCTGGCCATCTCCCCACCCCAACTACCCCTTTGGAGACAGGGCTTCGGTGTATAGCCAAAACTAGCCTGGAACACACTACATAGCCACATTGACCTGCAACTGGCAGAGTAGTCAAGGCTTGCCTGAATCTTTCTATGTAACCCAGGCTGGCCTTGAACTCACCATCCTCCTCCCAAGTGCAGTATCACACCAGGCTCCTCTCTCTTGAGTCAGGCATATTTTCTCTTTTTCTTTTAGCTCTGTTCCATCAACACGCAGCATGCTATGTTAATTCTCCTACAGTTTGCAATTACTTCTTTCCTTTCCTTTACAATAAACCCATTGAAAGACCTCTCTCTAGGTGCCATCCTCAATGCCAGTCTTCCATTCTCTCTCTCATCCCTCCTGGCCAGCCTCTGTGGCCTCCTGCCCTATTCCCCACTCAAACTCTTTCTCTCAAGCTGCTATACCTCCCGTCTCATGAATTCTACACTTTATCCTTAATTGTTGTTTGACTCAGACTGTCAGTCAAGTTTTGAACATCTATCAGTGCTTCCTCTACCTGCTTAACACACCTTTCTAGCTGTCTGCTCAACTACCTGACCCACTTCTCAGCTAATTGGACTGACCTGGTCCCATTTCTTTGGTGCTAGAAGAGTCAAGGAGCCCCACGTTTCTTCAAGGTCCTCTTGGATTTCTAAATACCCTCTTTCTAGGTGAGTTTATATAATCCTGTGATGTTCCTATTAAATCAATTAACTTGATTTTCAACCATCATGAACACAAGAATGCCCTTTCTGTCTATCTTGGGCTGCCAGCTCCTTCTCTAAGCCACAGTGTGAACCACACATGCCAATGACAGTCTATGTATTCTATGTAACATCCCATCAGTCTTCCACAGTGGTAGAATCTGCTGATGGGGCCTGGTGAAGGGGGAGTGGCATGAGGCTGAGATCCATTACTGACACGCGTTGAGTGCCACATGATGGGCAGAGTCATGGAGACTCGGTTCCCCTGACTCTTGGAAATTCCTGGAAGCCAGTTTGTGTGAAGTAAGTAGAAATACTGCTCACAGAATAAAAGTACACTGTGGCATTCTCCATTCTAGGACTGGAGAAAGAAGCATGACACTAAGTTGTGTGCCTTTGGGCACTACCTTTAAGATGCTGCTAGCAAGCACCTCAGGAGTAACTTTAAGGTGACAACTGGAATTAAGAAAATAGGTGAGCACAGGCCCAGAGGGCAGTGAAGCAGTGTGCTCTAGGCCATACAGTTGGGCATCTGTGGTGAACATGACATCTCACAGATTTGCTAGAACATTCCATAAGACACCCTTAGTGCACATCTTTAAAGCTACACAGCAAAGACTTCGCAGGTATTGCAGATAGCTACTGTTTATTAATGACTTACTAGGTTAACACTAGCCTCTCAGGGATAGACAACTATACATGGAGGATTGAATGACAGTGAGTTCCAAGCTGCTCACAATGTCACCTGCCTGTCACACAGAAGACTGGGCATTGGCCACATGGAAATTGGATGTTAGTGATGGACCTCTGGCTAGGTCTGAAGGAAGTTGTGTCTGTACTTTCTCCTCTTGATGCAGCTCTGCCGAAGGTTCCGTGGGACGTCGTATGCACAGTGTGGCAGATGATGAAAGTGTGGGTTAGGGTGCATCTCACGGCGGGAGACTGGAGCTACTAGCCCCTGCTCTCCATCACTCTCAGGATTTTGCGACTCTGGGACTGATGAACATCTAGTTGGAGGAGGCATGGCTTCTGAGAGTTAATGAAGATGAGGAAGGAGTTCACACATTTCAGTAAGAGTTGCTGGCTGCTTCCATGCATCTACCTGCTTTTCATATGCTATTGGAAACCCTGATACTGTATCTTCATATAGGATGGCATGATAAAATCTTGACTGACTAGTCACTCTTTATAAGGAAATCTACCAATATGATTAAATTCTAGCTAATGAATGTGAACTGCGGAAGCGTCAGCTTCTAGATGGTTCTTTCCTTTTACAGGTGATGAGATACACTCTCAATTTCCATGGATCGCTTTCACATCCAGTCTCACACGCCATTCTTGTTCCTGTACAAATCAGCACATTGACCATCAGTCGTATGTGATCTAGGGTCTCTTGGAGATGCTATCTGGGCATGTCTGTGAAAAGGTCAGGATGATCCCCTATAAATGTGGTGGCATTGCTCCATGGGCTGGGGTCCCTGGCAAGGAGAAGGCTAGCAGAGCACCAACATCATCTGTCTATTCTCCAACTGGATGCATATGTATAGCCAGCCACCTAATGATATGCCGTCCTGCATGGCAGACTGTGCACTTGAATTGCATGCCAAGATAAATCCTTCCTTCCTGAGTCTCTTTTGCCAGGCATTTTGTCATAGAAATGAGAACAGTAGCCGAGATTAACGTAGCTTAGGTCAGTCTCTGGCTTTGTGAGCTGTCTGTGAGCTGTGAAGCCTTGGATAAGTGGCTTGGCCTCTCTGTGCTTCCAATGACATGAGGTGACGAGGGGCCCACCTTCGCATGCTTTGAGCAGACCTAGCCGGCATTTGTAAGCATTGTAAATATAATATCAGGAAAGGCCTGAGGCCATGCTGGCATGCAGCCTCATCGCTAGCCTATCAAAGCTTTCTTTGTGTCCTGAGAGTTTCATCCTAAGTGGTCAGAGTGACGGTCCTTGCTTGAGGGAGGATAGGCTATGCTGGGGGCACATTCTGGTGAGTACAGCTGGGCCTCAGTGGACTCTCCTGGCCACATTTTGGCTAGGTAGTTAGGTTAGTCCACAGAGAGCCAGGAAAGGCATTTCTCTGAAGCTGTGGGTGGTGGTGGGCGTGAGGAATGGTGGGGAGGGAGACAGAACAGTAAATCAGGGAGAGGCGATTGGCTGGGCAGCAACCGTTACCCTCCTTTCAGGGTCATGGAATGCCAAGCCTAGCATGAGCCAACATTTTTGAGTAGGGAATGCAGAGGCCGAGTTCTCTTTTCTTCTTTTATTTTAAGGTGTGTATCTGTGTAAAGTACATACACATTCCTGGTGGTTTAAAAAAAAAAAAAAGAAAAGAAAAGAAAACAGATTGTAAGAGCCAAAGCATCAGGGAGTTTTCTGTGATGTTGTATCTCCTAGAAATATATGAAGCTGCACCTATAGAGGCTCAAAAGGTGACTGCTCACACATGGGCTGCACAAGGACAATAGACACGCTGAAGAGGACAGGGAAATGTCCAAGAGGCCTCAGTGCTGGGTAAAGAGCTTCAGACAACTAAGGAATGCTGAAGTCTTCCCTTGGGAGAGCACACCAAATGGTTACCCAACACCAAATGACTAGCATTGAGAACATGCACATAAGTATCGGTATCGTAACGTTATACAGACTGAGCATGTCATACTTAGGAGTGCATGTGTGTGTGTGTGTGTGTGTGTGTATGTGTGTGTGTATGTGTGTGTGTGTATGTGTGTGTGTGTAATAACAATTAATGAAAAATGAGGCCATGAACTGAAAAAAGAGCAAGGAAAAAGAGTATATATATATATATATATATATATATATATATATATATATATATGCATTTAAGATGAGGAAAAGGAAGGGAGAAACGTAATTATAATATAATCTAAAAAAATAAAAAATGTGTATATATTACTGAGTGTGAGCTTATACATGCATGTGGATGCACATGTGTATAAATGCATATGTGGAGGCCAGATGTTAGCATCAAGGTCTTAACCACTTCACTAATGACTCCACATCTTGTTTGTTTGTTTGTCTGGGGGTTGGAAGTCTCTCACTGGATATGTGTCACAATGTCCAGTTTTCTGTTACGGGTGCTGGGGATCTGAACTTAGGCTCTCTACCTATGAGGTATGAACTTTGTTGAAATCCATCTCCTTGCTACAATTAAAAAATTTGTGGAAATATTGCTTTAAAAAAATCGCAGGAACCTTGTTTTTAATAGTTGAATAGTATTCTATTGTGTAAATGTACCACAGTTTCTTTATCCATTCTTTGGTTGAGGGACATCTGGGTTGTTTCCAGATTCTGGCTATTACGAATAAAGCTGCTACGAACAGAGTTGAGCAAATGTCCTTGTTGTATGGTGGAGCATCTTTCGGGTATATTCCCAGGAGTGGTATGTCTAGGTCCTGAGGTTGAGTTATTCCCAATTTCCTGACAAAGCACCAGATTGATTTTCAAAGTGGTTGTACAAGTTTTACCTCCCACCAGCAATGGAGGAGTGTTCCCCTTTCTCCACATCCTCACCAGCATGTGCTGTCACCTGAGTTTTTGTCTTAGCCATTTGGATAGGTGTAAGATGGAATGTAATACAACACTAAGAATGCAACATTTATATAATTCCTGATTGTGTCATGGTTCTTCTTGCTATAGGTAGTTTATTGTATATATGTGGAATAATATAAATGTATATGTAAAAAAGAAAAAAAGAACAAAACAGACCTTAAAAAAATCACAGAATCATATATTAGTCATTTGGAGAGAGATGGGGGTGGGAAATTCATGGCAAACATACAAAGGATGTGCACTCAAGGGAAACATCGCCCTCTGAGAACGTTGACACGATGTACTCATTTAAGAACGGGGTGTGTGGAGAGGTGTGAGGATTTGGCGAATGTCTTGTCTTCACACGTTTAGCGCAGTGACACAGTGATGTGTGGATTCACATAAAGGGGGTCACAGGAGTCTTCACAAGCAAGAAAAAGATGGGAAATGTGACAGGAAATCTCCAGTCAATGAGCTATTTAGTAGATGAAGCTAAATTTCTTTTTGCTCATGGTCTCGCCCCTCCAACTCCATTCCAAACACAGAGAATCATTATTTAAATCACCATCACGTGCATTAGCTATGATCTCCCACCACTAATCTAATTTTGAAATACTTCATTTCATTTTTGAGTCTGGATCTACTTTAATATAACAAGTCCATCTGGGGCTTTCAGTCTTAAAATCAGGTGGAGTTCAGCTGTGGCCCAGTACTGCAGGAAAGACTGGACAGACCCAGGAAAGGACACTGAGGGTAGCTTGTCGCAGAGAAAGAAAGCTCTAGTGGATTGGAGGTGGGGGCACCTCATTGCTTTCTGCTGATGGATGGTGCTTCTTTACAGAGCTCTTTTGCTCCTTAATAAAATGAACAGAGTCCCTGCAAATTCCAAATTTTAAGGTGGTGGAGAAAGAGACTTAGATGTCTGCACTGTATTTGCTTGGAAGATTTAGGCAGACCCAGAGGACAAGGGAGGAGGACCAAGCTGCCTGAAGAATGCAGACACCCAGTTATTTAGCATTTATTGATTTGGTTTTAATCTGCAGAGCAGCTTTTCATTTGAGACCTGAGTCGCTGCCGCCGCTGAATTACAGCACTTCTAAACTCGGCTTTAAAATTCTTATTGACTCCACAGACCCTGTTCTAATACGCCAGCCACACCTGGAATCTCTAAAGATCATCAAGGCACACCAGTGACAGAGAGCAGATAGAAAACTGTCTGGGATGGGGCAGGGGATGGTTCAGTGGCTCAGGTGGTCACCGTGCACACACAGGATCTGAGCTTGGATCCCGAGTACCCATGTGAATGTACAGCGGGCACAAAAACGCAGCTTTAGTCTAACGATGGGGAGATAGAGACAAAAGGATGCCCAGGGTCTGTTGGCTAGCCAGAGTAGCAGACCAGTTAGTGCTGGGCTCAATTCTGGGACTCTGCCTCATTTTATAAGGTGTGAAGACAACCAAGAAGACACATGACAATAATGGAGGACCTCTGTATCCATGCACTCATGAATGCATGGGTTCCCATACTCACAGGTGGGCCCACACCAGACAGACAGACAGACAGACACACACACACACATATATACATACACACATACACATACACACATACACAGACACACACATACATAGACACACACAGACACACATGCACACACATACACACATGCACACACACATACACACAGACACAGACAGACAGACAGACACACACACACAAATACACATGCATGCACGGAGCTGAAGTGATGGCAGCTGGGTCATGAGGGGCTGGAAGGACAGGACTAGAAACAAAGTGTGGGAATAACCAGTGGCTATAGTCAGCTCAGCTTGTAGAAGGTAGACTCCAAGAGCATCAGGGCACCAGAGAGACCCGCTCTTGGCTAAGATCCACACACAAAAGGCAGATACTCTGTTTGCTTAGCTTACTCTGGGAGACATATCATTACCAAACTAGAACTACTAATCATTTGATTTGTGAAACGGCACATTTTTTTTTAAGTAGCACTGTTCTTAAAGTAATACTCAAACCCAAAAGGATTAAATTATAATGTATAACATATAATGATCTAAATCTGATGAGTTACTTTAGAGCTTAATTGTGTTTGTTCAACAGTCATTTGAAGCATTAGGACAGGGCTCTTATAATACCCTGATTAATGATGGGCTTTCCTCTGTTTTTCCCACTTAGTTGAATTCTTCTCATCACACAGTGTGTTGGTAAAAAAAAAAAAAAAAAAAAAAAAAAAAAAAAAAAAGGAGCAGAGCAAACTATTTGGGCTTAAGCTACAATTTCAGGATACTGGGTCAGCATGTGTCTTTCAACTCTCACCTTCTGGTATCCAAAATGCTGATGCAGCAGCCTGTTCAATTAAATGAAGTAATGTTTAGAGAATTCTGTTTGTGTGCTGGGAGGATTAGCTCTGTCAGTAAAGTCCTTACAAGGCAAGCCTAAGGACCTGGATTTAATTTATAGACCCTATATGGGTGTGGTAGTAGGTTTGTAACCCCAGAGCTGGGGAAGAGGTGGAGCCCAGTCTACTTGGAGAGTTCCAGGCCAAAGAGAATGGAAGACGCCTTAGAAATTAGACATGGGGTTCTTCTCGAGCATCCACACATACGTGTATGTATGTGTGCTCA
>OU015755.1:6244570-6260459 GCA_907169655.1 Acomys percivali | reverse complement strand
AGAGAGAGAGAGAGAGAGAGAGAGAGAGAGAGAGAGAGAGAGAGATGGTACCAAACGCGAGTCTATGAACTTCTTGGATGACCTGACTTAAAATTAATTTCTGTATATTTCAAGGTAATATCTACCTATTAGGTGGAATAGCCCTGTGCTGAGCAGCCTTCCGTCAACTCACTGAATTTACAGAAGGACCTCATGAAGTAAGCAGTGTTTTCCCATTTTCAGAAGGGAAAAACCGTGAGACATTCGCTGACTTTGCTTGCGCCACACCATCCACCCAAGTCAACTCTGAAGCTCCCATGCAGGGCCAGTGTATTCATTACTGAAACTCCCCTGTCCCCTGTGTCTCAAAGGCTCACTCACACTTAGCCCTGGAGAAGCCCTTCAGGCCCACCAAGAACCCTTCTTGCTCCACCTACTCTTTCCCTGCATTTTCTATGCAACAGGAATATATGGCCTCTTCCTATGCTCCACTGTGTCCCCTTCCTGTCTCCTCCATCCTTGCTCTTGTCAGGTACACTGCCAGGAACGCAGCACGCGCCCAACCTGTGCATTCAGCATGGAGATACAGCCTTAGTCAAGGTTGAAAAGAGCTGAGGGGTCACGGCTGGGCCTCATCTGCTCTAGGGAAGATCTGTGAATACACGGAGCTGCAGAAGCATAGGCTGGAAGCAAACACACTTTTGCAAGGCATGTCTTAGCCCCTGAAGGATTATGCAAAGGAAGGGGGAGATGTTAAGATAGGAATACTCAACGCCTTCTCCTTGAGCCCTGTACAAATAAGAATCGACAGGCGAGCCATATGGCCAAATATCGCAGCTGATACATGCGTATTTTTAAATACTGCGATATGAGCAGGAATTGGGGTTTAATGTGTGATTCCTAAAGTTCTTCGCTGTGCTGGGCATAGCTGTTGCATGCCGGGGACCCTAACACTTTCAGGATTAAAAGCAGAGGGATTGCTGATGGCAGAAAGTGGGCAACAAAGTGATGTTAATGAGGTTTCAGATGCAAAGGGGCATTCTGTTAGGAGCTGCAGAATAGCTTATACCCTCGTGTTGATGTCAAGAATTTTAAAGCATTTTTGCCCTTACCCTCTTATAGCTGGTTGGCTAGTTTTCTTGGTGAAGAACATTTCAAGGAAGCAACACATGGATGTTGATGGCTACTTTTAGCCAGATTTCCAGTGAAAATCAGGAAGAAAAGGGAGTAGAGCCAGAACCCACTTGATAGACTATATCCTTCAAGGATGACATGGCTGCTAAAGTGATTAGCACTGAGAAAAAAAGGCCACATGATTTGAAATGGAACAATAATAAGATCCTTAAGGGGGATGGAGAGGAGGGGTCAAGGGTTAGGAACATTTGCTGCTCTCCCAGAGAAAGGATCCAGGATTAACTTCTAGCACCCACGCGGATGCTCACAGCATTTGTAACTCCAGCTCCAAGGGAGTAAATTCCCCTCTTGGGTCCCTGTGGATACATGTACATGTAGGCACGCACACGTAAACACACAAAATGAATAAACAAACAAGTGAATGAATGAATACATATTACAAATGAAATATGTGTTGAGGGCATTTCAGAAATCTCCAAACCCCTAAAATTGCAGTGTTGTCAAGGATTATTCCAGGAGAAAACCATTCCAAAAGAGGCTGAGAGCTGCCTCGGGATTCATTTTCCTAAGTTCACCCAGGCAGCTCTCTCTAAAGCTGTTGTGTCCATGGTCCAGGGAAGGCCAGGTTTGGGTACAGCTTACACTAAGGCAAAACCAATGCTAGCTCGGCAGGGATGCAGAATGAATTAGATAGAGTCATGGCCGCTTCCACTCAGATTTCACAGGAAAGCCTGTGTAGTCCAGGCAATATGCTATGCTTGTTTCTCTAGTGCAGTGGGAGTTTTGGTTTCTTAAAAAAAAACAGTTATGTTCTGTGAATATGCTTTGGTTTTAATCCCAAGTGTGGGATATGGGGCTGCATATTATTTGCAGCAGATTTGTACAGGCTCTAGGAGGGGTGTGGTCTTTGCCAGCTGCAGATAGTTTAATTCTGAGCACTCTGAGAGGGAATAAACAACAGAGCCCAGAGAGGGATGGGGGCTCCTAGAAAGAAGGAGGCTGTCGTTCCCCTTTGCTGCTCCTGGTTCCTGTTGTTGCAGTTTGATGAGAAAAGTTGGAGCTATTCTGAAACAAAGACTGCATTTACCCTAAGGAATGTGATGACCTTAACCAGCAGGAAGTAGCCTAAGAGACCTTAGCCTCCTTTCCTCACTAACCTTTATCTCCTACCTGGTTTTGGGGTGTTGGAAGGAATAAGAGTTGGGACACAGAAGTATAAGAAACCCAATAAAATAGATAAAAAAAATACACACCCACAGTCTAGGATGTACATATGTTCTTATAGTAATGCAGCTATAAACAGTTAATGAAATTAACCAACACAGAGGAAAGAGACAAAGCTGAATACACATTGAAGAAGCCTCTGGAATTAAAGGAGAAATCTGAAAAAAAAAAAAAAAAGCAAGGGTTTGAGCTATAGCACTTTAAGAAGGAGATTAGAGGACTTTTATTTAATGATATGATATAAGAAAACACTTTAAACATAGATACAGGATATTAATATTTGGATATAAGAAGATCAAGGTTTCCCCATTAGAGCAAATCTAAGCAATACTACACCAAGACAAATTCCAAGCAAGAGACAAGGAGAAAAAGAATATACTAAAACTCAAAGATGCAGACAATATACAAGAGCATTCTGGTAAGGCTAGCAGCATATTTCTTAGCAGAGTCTACAAAAGTTGGGGCAGAATTGAATCTTATATATACAAATTATTTGAGGAAAAACCCATGCAAACTGAGAATGCTCCATCTGGAAAGCACACTCTAGGCAAGCTGTAGCTAAAGGAGTAGCTGTAATTGAGGGAGAAGCTGTAACTGAGGGAGAAGCTGTAACTGAAGCTGCTATGTATGAAAGAAGTTCTCAAAGTTAAATAAGGAAGTTTAAAATATAAAGGTGACTAATGAAAGTTAGTACACAGCCAAATGCAGAATAATGCTGTAAGGACAGTGTTTGAATCACTTTTCTTTAGTGTGAAGGTTGGAAAACACAGCTATTGGGGCTGGGGAGAGCTCAATGGTTATGACCCCTCACTGCTCTTCCAGAGGACCAGAGTTCAGGTCCCCTGTTAGGCAGTTTACAACTACCTGTAATTCCAGCTCCATGAGATTCAATGCCTTCTTCTTAGTTCTGTGAGCACTGCACACACATGCACACACATTTATGCACAGTCACATAAACAAATGCGGAATTACAAAACAAAATAGAAAAATAAAAATACCAGAAGGTACAACTATTCACAATAGTAATAGTAAAAATAATGTGTTAAGTGATTCATTATATAAATGTGTAAGTTGTGTTGTCAAAAAATTTTAACAATGAACTGGAATAAGAGTGTAGAGGTTTTTATCAATCAAATTTAAGTCATTATAAATTTAAAATTGCCTCTTAGAGTTATAAGTTTCCCCCCTGTGTGTGTGTGAGTGTGCGTATAAATGTGTATATGTGTGTGTGTGTGTGTGTGTGTGTGCATGCACGTGTGCACCCACATGTGGCATGCACAAAACAAAAAAACTGTAGTGTAGCTACATAAAGAGAAAATGTAAGACATCAAAGGATACCACTACGCTTTTGATCGTTTGATACAACCACTTGGGAGTGGATCACAGCTGAAGAATGGAATTAGCTGGCAGCTTTTGTCCTCACACGTGAGCCCTCAAAAGCTAAACTTAATTGACTGCTGCTGCCCAGAGAACCTGCTGGTCGTCTCTCCGGGTGGCTTGGGCTTCCTCAGATACTGTGAAAAGATCTAAAAGAGGAGGCTCCCGATTGGGAGTCCAAAAAAGAAGCTTTTCTAGAGACCCATCGGCAGCCAGCATCAAGTGACCTTTCCACCATGTCAACCAGACTCTGTTCACCGGAAGTGAGGCCCAAGGATCTGAAAGTTCTAAGAAGACAATTAGACACCACTTCCTGGCTGGGTAGCAGCACAGCCTGGGGGAGCTTGTGGAGTGGATGATATTGTTACAGCCATCTCGGCAAATATCAAGATGCACCGTAGCCCTGTATCCGCCTTCTTTAGTAAGAGAGCTAATATGCAATTATATATTTAAACCACAGTTAGTTGGGCATTCCAACACCAGAAACAAAACAGCCCACTTATAACTAATGAAGTATCTTACTCCACCCTCAAACGATGATAACCGTGTTAGGGCCAGCTCTGAATATTTAGTTGTGGAGAAGATTTTGTTGGAAGAAAACAATAGCCTTTAACATGGAATTCTAGGAAGGGGACACCGAATGTGTTTAATCTTGGTCTCTGGAGAAGCTGGGCAGGGTTGGAGGCAGCCATGATGTGAAAGCAGAAGTTTAGGAAAAATTACTACTAGGTATTCTAGAATAATCTTGAAAAAAAGTTGTACGCCCTCTCTCAAGTTTTAGGTTCGCATTGTAAGTTTAAATCACCACAAAAAGAAGTGTACATTCTAGGTTGTGAAACACTATTCTTCTCCCCCCCACAGAGACATGCACGTGCACTGGAAGACAGAGCCAGACTGAGCATTACATGAGGTGTTCACTTTGGGGCTGCTCTCCTGGGGCATTTTTATACTTTGAGAAGATGGACCCAGGAAGATTTATGTGCAAGGGATGTGGGCTTTGTTTCTGTTTTGTTCGTTTGTTTTTGGCAAAGGGCTATATTAGAGGGACTATGCAATATATCTTCTAAACCTGCATACTTCTGTGAGAAAAGGAACACTATTAATGACTATATGGGAAAAAATCAGCATTTTGGGAATATTTTTAAAGTTTGTTTATTCACTTTATATCCTGATTGCAGACTCCTCTTTCCAGTCCACTCTGCCCCAAGTGTGTTAAAAGGGTTCTTATGTAGATAGCTTCCATCCATCTGCCTCAATTAAGAATGGAAAAACTGGGTTTCAGACAAAAACATTTTTGTGAGTTTCACTCACAAAAAACTATTTGTGAGTTTCAATAATTCGGAAACCCTATAGCAGTGGTTCTCAACCTTCCTAATGCTGAAAGCTTTTAATACAGTTCCTCATGTTGTGGTGGCCCCCCCAAACATAAAATCATTTCATTGCCATTTCATAACTGTACTTTTACTAGCTATGAGTCATAATGTAGCTATCAGATATGCAGGATAATTGATATGTGACCCCCAAAGGGGTCATGACTCGTCTGTTGAGAACCGCTGAACTATAGGGTACATGACCGTACATCATTGAAGAGCTCATGTCTGGTTTAATTCCTGTAGCTGTGATTTAAACCACCCTGACACAAAGCTCCACAGGGAAGGAAGGGTCTCTTTGGCTTATACTTCCGGTTACGATGCATCATTGAGGAGAAGTTGAGGCAGGAACCAACCCAAAGCAGCTAGTCACATGACGTGACATCCAGTCAATAGCAGAGAAAAGCAAATATATCCAGGTTACCTTGCTTCCTGCAGCTGACCACGTGGCTGGCTTTCTATACTCATGTGGTCCGGGGCTCAGGTCATGAAATGGTATCACACACAGTCAAGGATGGTTAAGTACCAACATTGACCACATCCTCCCACAGGCCAGAGTCAGACAATCCCTGAAGTAGGCTCTCTTCCCCAATGGTTGTGGATTGTGTTGAGCACAGTTAAAATAAACCAGCAATCTTCTTTCACTACCTTCTTCAGTGACATACCAAAAACTTTCAGGAAACACACCAGGCCTGACAAATACCTCAGAACTTAGCCATTCTGTGGCTGAATATTGTGATTATGACAGGCTGAATAAACCAAGATGTCTTTGGTCTGATCCCTAGACCTGGTGACAAACTGTTCCTGTCTAAGACAAGGGAATTTTGTGATTTGTATTAATTAGGAACCTATGTTTGGGGAGACACGTCTGGGTTTTTCAGGAGATCTCTCAAAAGTCACCAGGAGCACCGTCATTTGGAAAGTCGAGATCGGATATCCTATAGATGCCAAGCGGAAGATGAGAGATGGAGGTTTGAAGTGCTAGTCTAAATGATCAGGGATGGCCATGAGCCAACAAGCACTGGGAATGTGTCGCCATAACTAGAAAAGCAAGGAACCCTTTTTCTAGGCCTTCTCAAGGGCTCTTCAGAGTGTTCCCCTACCAACTCCTTGATTTTGACTCAGTGAGATGTATTCTAGACGCTGACCTTCAGAACTGTTGCAGAGTACAGGCATGGTAACTTGAGCCCCTGTACTTGTGGTGGCTTGTTTCATTGGTCATGGGAAACTACCACAGTGAAATGCCAAAGGGCTCTGAGAAAATACTTGCTCAGGTTGAGGCTACCGAAATTCTGAGATGTAAATAGTGACTTCATGTTGCTAACTAGATGCTCCTGGGATAGCAGGATTCCTCCCTAGTATGGGAACAGGCAAAAGGAAGTCTGTTGATCGTAATGGGCTGAGCACACAACACACATCATGTGGGCTGATGCTCCTGAAACCCCAGGAAATTAGAGAACTGGAAATATTTAATCAGCCTGGTGAGTTCTATACAAGATGAGAGTTTTATGAGGTACCTAGAGCAACTGTCGTCCCACTGAAGGCCACTAAATTATATGTCTCAAGAAAAGCTCTGAGAATCCATACAGACAAGATTCCAGTCCTGTGGTCTAAAACCACACACTCTCCTTGGTTCCTAGGTTACATGGAGACTATGGAATCTATTCTCACATCTCTGCAGCCCCAAATATTTCTCTAGTAGTTCAGCTTACAAGGAATCCAAGTGAAAGTTATGAAACAGTCTATGTCTCCAGTGGGGGCATCCTGACCTGGCTCTCAGTCACCCAGTAGTGAACCACTGGCTTTCTTTCAGATGACACAGTTCTGGTCACAAACCAGTAGCAGAGCTCAGTGGCCACAGATCTCAGAGTCAAGAGTTGAATGTCATCTGATCAGGCTTGGGAAGACAATTTGAAAGAAAGTTTAAATGTTGCATTAAAGGGAGACCGTCAAGTAAGGATTAAAGCCGATCCTGAGAGCGTCCTTGAACTCAGAAATGCAACACTTGTGATTCTCTTCTACGAATTTCCTAATCTGTTATTTCTATTTGCCTCCTGCCTTTCTTTACTCTCTGTGGTCTAACAAAAGGCAGCAGCTGTTGCTGGGTTTAAGACAACAGAAGGCAGCTGGACAACTTCTAGTTTTCCCGGTAGTTTAGAAGACCAGAAGACAGGATAGTGCTTGTTTTCAACCCTACCCCCAAGTGTAAAATTAAAAATTCCACAAATACGAATGTTCCTCTAAGGAGTCACATACACATTGAAAATTAAACAATTAAAAAGAGCTAGGTGTGCAATACAAACATGCCATTATTCTCAGGGGTAGATGAAGGCATTGAGATACCGTGAGAAAAGACAATGAAAGAAATAAGATAAATAAGAAAACTGGAAAGTGAAATCATTCATGTTTGCATCGAGTTATACACTATGAGCTGTGTAACTTGGAGCAAAACCTTAATTTTTCAGAATTTAATTACACTAATCTTTAAAATGACATGATAATACGAAAATAACTACTGCCTTGAACTTTTAAAAAAGTATATGACATAGTATCAAACTTGGAAAATACTAAATGTGCAATCAATATCAGCTGTATTAGATGACCTTGAAGTAAGTAAGAATTATGAATAGAAATACTAAATTATGATTTGCTTTACTAGGGTTTGAAAGTAATAACTGAAGGGAAAAACTAAACAGACACAGTAAACAAGGAACTGGTTACTAAACAAATGTTTACCAAGATATATGCAAATTGTATTATTATTATGAAAAGTTGCTTGCATTTTGAGCATCAGGGGGATCAAAGGCTAGAGAAAAGAGCTCCTCTTGTCTTACAGTGATATGTGCATGCATGGGATGCTCGCCTAATGTGCCTCTGTTCTCTCATTGCTCTCTCTCTCTCTCTCTCTCTCAACTGATTTGCCGCAACTACTTCCTTACTTAAAACATTCTAATGGGGCAGAAGAGAAGGCTCACTAGTTAAAGTGCATGCAAACCAAGGACCTGACTGCAACCCCAGGACACATAGAAAACCCTGAGGATTGTGGGGCTTGCTTCTAAGGCCAGCACTGGGGAGAGAGAGACAGGAGGATCTCTGGGCCTCACTGGCCACTCAGCCTAGCTAACTTGGCAAGATCCAGGCTGCTGAGAAATTCTCAAGTAAAGGCTGGTGGCCCCTGAGGAGTGACAGCTGAGTTTATCCTGGCCTCCATACATATGCACACCTATGTGCAAACTGTATCACACGCCCAGCCACACGAACACATTAGTGGTTTCCACCACACTTAGGTATAGATGACAAAGCACTGCTTACTGTGTGTGCTGGCTAGTCTTATGTCAACTTGACACAAGCTAGAGCCATCTGAAAAGAAGGAATCTTCCCTGAGAAAACGCCTGCCTAAGATCTGGCTGTAAGGCATTTTCTTAGTGACTGATGGGAGAGGGCACAGCCCCTTGTGGTTGGCGCCATCCGTGGGCTGGTGGTCCTGAATTCTACAAGAAGGCAGAGGGAACAATGAGCAAGCCATGACAGAAGTCCAGTAAGCAGCACCCCTCCATGGCCTCTGCATCAGCTTCTGCCTCCACGTTCCCGCCCTATGTGAATTCCTTCAGTGACGGACTACGATGTGAAGTGTAAGGGCAAATAAACCCTTTCTCCCTAACCTGTTCACGGTGTCTCACCACAGCAACAGCAACCCTAACAAGACACTGTGGCTCCCCACTTTCCCTTCCTCCTATTCTCCTCTCTCCAGGCTCATTTGTGCGAACTTTTCCCTGCTTGGGTTTCTCTTTCTCCTGAGATCAGCACAGACATCTGTGCTTGTCATTCACGTGGAGCCTGAAAAAAGACTTATCTGACCACCTAACCTCAAAGCTCCACCCACTCTTATTCACCAACTCATCAACTTAGAGTCTGTATTGGATTTAACACTGCTAGATATTTTTCTTGTTCATTTGCTTCTTTTAAATCTATATTTATAGGCTTATTTGTGTAAACATTAGTTTCTCCATTCTTTAGGAAGCAAGAACATAATAATAGTGAATAATTATAAATGAATAATAATGCGGACTAATGTTTGATGGAAGAATAATAATAGTTATTAAAGATCTTCTTCCAAGTTATTTAAGACATCCAAAACTATCCACATGCATATATTCTTATTTATTAAATAAGCCATTTATTCATATGTTTACTTATATGTAGTTGACCTTGAACTCCCAAGCATACTCCCAGATATGGTCATGCTGTATGTCTGATGTATACAGTGCTGGGGAACTGAACCCAGAGCTTTGTGTAAGCTACATGCACATTGTACTAACTGAGCTGCCTCTCTGTCCTCTAGGGCATATATTATTTCCCATGTCCACTTGGATACTGGAAGCCTAACTACTGCATGGAAAGTTTCTTGGAATGTAAATCAGACATTATTTCCACACTGCCTTTGAGCAAAGCCATCCTAACCCTCATTTTGAGTAGATGTCCTGAGACTTCTTTTGAGTGTTTCTACGATATATTGAACCCTATAAGAAGACCATCAAGGCCAGCAGACCTGGACCCAGGGAGGCCGACACAAACTGCCGCGCCAACCAAGGACAATGCATGCAGTAAACCTAGACCGCCTGTTCAGATCTAGCCAATGGACAGCGCCTTCTCCACAGTTGTGTGGAGAGCAGGGACGGACTCTGACATGAACGCTGGTGCCGCGCCCCCACCCCCCTATTTAACCACTCCACCTTGCTGGGGAGACCTGGTGGCACTCAGAAGAAGAGTAAGTAGGATGAGACCTGATAGGCTGTGACCATACAGTGGGGGAGGAGGTCCCCTTCTGTCACAGGCCTAGAGGAAGGGAATAGGGTGAATTAGGGAGGGAGGGTGGAACGGGAAGATACAAGTGAGGGGATAACAACTGAGATGTAATCTGAATAAATTATTTAAATAAAAAAAACCCAATATGTTGCTTCAACTTAGATGCCAAGCCTAATTTATAACTTCATAATTGTTGCTAACCAGGTCGTACAATATAGCAGTCAACAACCAAGAGTTGAATGGCTACAGAGCCCACACCTACTAGGGTTGAGCAGCCAGAAGTGAGGCACCAAGCCCTGAAAAGAACAGTTCTTGCTCTCTAATAATCAACACAGATCTCCCTAACCTACAGTCACCACAGGGCAATTTACAGTAACACAACAGGCTTAGTTTACAGTCCTTGGATTAAGACACATAAAAGACACAGTGGCAAGAAGAAGCATCTTACTCTACAAGCTTCTCAGATTCCATGAGTTTGTTTTTTCCAAGACTATGTTTACATCTCCTGCCCTGTAAGTCACTTAGACCAACAACCCAAGTTCTGTGTCATAGCAGCTGAAAAATACTTGAGTCATTTACATCTGAACAAATAATTCAAAAGATCATGGAGGAAAGTGGGAGTGTCCAGAATCTTCTGTCTGTCATCTTAACACTCCTTTTCTTCCCAAGCACAACAGTGACCAACTAGATTCCACATCAACAGCCAAGAGGAAGCCAGAAGAATCAAACCAGAAACAGCCACACATTCAATCCCCCAGCGCACCATTATAAAACCATGCTGTCTGCACCACCTAGGAATAACTTCAAATAAAATACCAGCTGTCACCAGAGACCATCTGAACATTTGTCATCTGAATGCCTAAGACAGTCCCACTAACCACCTGTTTTTGCAGTGTGTTTTTAGAAAAACAACCCATTTCACAGAAAGACCAACTTAAAACACAACCGTGCAGCGCATCCAAGTACTGGAAGACGGGGTGCTTACCACAGGGTGGCCAGTGCAGCAGGTGTAGCTGGCATGAGACTGGTAGTGCAAGCTCGCTCTTGGGAAGGAGTATGTGTTCCAGGCAGGTTGGCTGCTGCTCCACTGGGAGCCGAAGCCTGGGCTCATGGTCACTCGTGACTTGCTAGTTGGATAGACTCTCACTGTAGAGTTAGACTGTTGGGAAGAAAGAGATATAATGTAAACTCAGCTCTGGACAAACCAAGCATCACGCATTCTCCTGCAGCACCATGCATTCTCCTGTGGGGACAGCGCAGACGACTCGGCTAACCATGGAAATAGCCACTGGCTGTGGAAGAAACATTAAATTATCTTCTAACTGAGATCAAAGTATCTCCCCTGTATTATAGTTTTGCCTGGATCACCAAGCACATAGCTTTATTGACACTGATCTCATCAAAACTATCTTCCCCCTAGCTACAGCATGCACATCTGTCCTTTAGAAATGAGTGACCCTTTGGTAGGAGATAGCAACAGTTCTACCTTCAATTACATAAATGACCTTGCCCGTAGTGGTTACTTTGGAGGTTCACCATTAGTCTCATTCTCATGTGGTAAATAAGAATTTCATTATGAGGATTAGATTGAAAGCCAGATTGGTGCCCAACTCTAAATGGCCTTCATATTCTATGGGTCTATTGCTCTCCTGGGGAGATCCTCTTCAAAAGTCTGGGCACACTCCACTCCAGCAGTTCACCCTTGTACCACCTCAAGCTAGCAACATGGTGCAGGGTTGGAAATAGCCATTTACCCCCAACCTGCTCTACCCATGTCACTGAAAATGGAAGAATGGTAAAATATTAATTTCCCCGATGCCAAGTAGAACTGGCTGATCACCATGACACACAGGGTAGAATATACTGAAAACAAAAGTCCCTTGTTATCTCCATTGTCTTCAGATGGCCCCAGATCAGGAGGCATATAATAGTTTCTTTTCAGAGAGCACTTTCTAGAATCAGATTGGGAGAACCACTTATCCCAGTAGCACGGTGACTTTCACAATAAATTCTATTTATAAATCCATGGCGCTTGCCAACTCAATCACTGGGAAAATGTGCTAATCGTATTGCTATTATATTCTGTAAACCCAGCGGAAAGAAACTTGCATCCGAGGGCCCGTGATCTGTTGGGTTAGGTTCTGATATCAGACATGCAGACCAATGACATTTCAGAGGACAGATCTTAGCATCTTTGGATAACTAGACCCGGAGAGCAATTCGGTCTTTTAAAAAGAAAAAGAGAACTGAAAGTTTAATCCACAGATGAATGAATTCATGTAAAGTACAAAACCATAAAAGAGCTGTATGGAGGCAACCAACCATATTTGGTTGTCCCTATTTCTCCATTTGCTTGGCCCGTTATCATGATAGCCACCTTGTGGTCCACAGAGCTCAAAAGTCAACAAGAAGGGCAGACATAGTCATAAGAAGTAGCTATCCAAGGCCCCGGAGACCCTCCACAATGACTCCAGAGTCAGTCTTTCTATAAGCATAACTTTACTGTATTTCTCTTGGCTGAAAACTATTTGATACTATTTTTTAACCATATAAATATGAGGACCCAAGGTTAGATTTCCAGTACCCATATAAAAGCCCAGAACAGAGGAAAGACCTGACCACTGAATTTCTCCTTGTGTCCCGATTCAGCCTCACCAAATGCCCCCTGAAAATCACGGCCCTCAGGAACTCAGATGCTTTCCTGAGTAACCCCTGTGTTACTTTGGCTAGGTTCCTGCTTCCACATTTACATGTGTCAGGAACCTGACACTTAATGTACAGAGAAGTCTGTAGCCACCCTCTTCTCCTAGTTCAGTTAAGTTCACTAACAGCAGTCATCCTCTCAGTGACCGCAGACATGGTGGTCTTTCTCCTCCACACCATGTTCCCATCTGTTGGAACATTCACACCCAAGCTGTGTGTCCTATCTTATGTCACTTCACTTAATATTCTCTCCCTCCTTCTCTCTCTCTCCTCTCTCTCTCTCTCTCTCTCTCTCTCTCTCTCTCTCTCTCTCTCTCTCTCTCTCTCTCTCTCTCTCTTCCCCCTCTCTCTCTCACTGAAAAGAAACCAACATTTAAATTATCATACAAAAGTGAAATGGATTAATTGCTTTACTCCAAACATCTATCTTCCCCATAACTATTTTATTTTATTCAGATTATATCCCCGCTGTTGTCACCTCGCTTGTATCTTCCTATTCCCACCTCCTCCACCTTCTGCCCTATTTGCCTCCCCTAGACCTCTGACAGAAGGAGACCTCCTCGCCCCCCATATGACCACAGCCCACCAGATCTCATCTGGATCACCTGCTTCCCCTTCCTCTGTGTGATGCTGCTGCCGGGCCTTCCAACCAAGGGGAAGTGATAAAATTGGGAGCCCAAGAGTTCATGTCAGAGGCAGTCCCCACTCTCCCCACAACTGTGGAGAACGAGCTGTCCATTGGCTAGATCTGAATAGGAGGCTCTCGATTTACTACATGTATTGCCCTTGGTTGGTGCAACAGTTTGTGCGGTACCCTACCCCCCTGCCTTGTCTAGATCCACCAGCCTTGATGGTCTCCTTGTGGGTCCTCTGGGTCCTTTCAACTCCCATTCTTTCATACTACTCTCAGCGCTCCACCCAGAGTCCAGCAGTGAGTTCCAGCATCTGTCCCGATCCCCTGCCGGGTGGAGTCTCTCAGAGGTTAATATCTACTAATAATTGAGTATATACCATGCATATATTTCTGGGTCTGGGTTACCTCACTCAGGATGATTGTTTCTAGTTCCATCCATTTGCCTACAAATTTCAAGGTTTCCCTGTTTTAATAGTTGAATACTATTCCATTGTGTAAATGTACCACAGCTTCTTTATCGATTCTTCAGTTGAGGGACATCTAGGTTGTTCCCAGATTCTGGCTATTACGAATAAAGCTGCTATGAACAGAGTTGAGTGAAAGCCCTTTTTGTATGGTGAAGCATCGTTCGGGTATATGCCCAGGAGTAGTATGGCTGGATCCTGAGGTAGAACTATTCCAAATTTTCTGAGAAAGTGTCAAATTGATTTCCTATGTTGAGAATTCTCAGTTTAGTTCTGAACCCTATTTTTTAAAACTGGATTATTTGGTTTGGTGGTGTTTAATTTCCTGAGTTCTTTATATATTTTTGAATAATAGCCCTTTGTCAGATGTAGGGTTGGTGAAGATCTTTTCCCAGTCTGTAGGGTATCATTTTGTTCTGTTGACAATGTCCTTTGCCTTACAGAAGCTTTTCAGTTTCATGAGGTCCCATTTATTAATTGTTGATCCTAGAGCCTGAGCTATTGGTGTTCTGTTCAGGAAGTTGTTTCCTGTGTCAATGGGTTCAAGGCTCTTCTCCACTTTTTCTTCTAACAGATTTAGTGTGTCTTGTTTGTGTGTGTGTACATGTGGTCTTTAATCCACTTGAACTTTAGTTTTGTGCAGGGTGATGAGTATGGATCTATTTGCATTTTTTTTACACATAGACATCCAGTTAGACCATCACCATTTGTTGAAGATGCTATCTTTTTTCCATTGTATGGATTTGGCTTCTTTGTGAAAAACCAAATGTCCATAGATGTGTGGGTTTATCTCTGGGTCTTTGATTCTATTCCATTGATCAACCAGCCGATTTCTATGTCCCAACCAACATCAAAATAAAAGGACTTAACAGTCACTGGTCATTAATCTCTCTCAACATCAATGGTCTCAACTCTCCAATAAAGAGACACAGACTAACAGAATGGATGTGTAAACATGATCCAACATTCTGCTGCATACAAGAAACACACCTCAGCTACAAAAATAGACATTACCTGAGAGTACAGGGCTGGAAGAAGGTCTCCCCCCTTTTTTAAAACATCACAGATACATTTTGAAACAGTAAATGCCTTGAAGTCTTAGTAAGGTTTGCTCATTTCCAACAGCAATGATGAGTGTCATTGAATCTTATTGAAAAAAAAGTTAGTAGTTTGTAAAGTGTTTTATCCTCTCTGTCCCCATCTCACTCTCCACAGCTAAGGCTTCCATCAGTGTACAAGAGAACTTCTGAGATGGAAGGAAGGCCTGCCACCACAAGCCTTGACAGACCCTCCACAATGACACTGGAGTCAGACTTTCTACAAGCATGCCTTTACTGTGCTTCTCCTGGCTGAAAAGTATTTGATACTATTTTTTTTTTACTATATTAATGTCTCTTGACCCCCCTTTCCCTTCTAACTTTAGCCTCGCTGACACTTTAAAGGCAATTACTGGGTCCTTTCTATTGCAAAACGACTGACTCCCTGTCTTTGTATCTCTCATGAAACACTAAATGCCCATGCTATTCCTTTTAAATGAGAACAAGGGCTTTAAACCATTGGTTGGATTGACTAGATTATCCTGCCATTAATGATCTGAAAGGAAATATACCAAAGAAGATACTGGGATAGCTAGTGAGCTTACAAGAGGAGCTGCAAACCCACTGGTCATGGAGAAAATGTGAAGTAAAGATGTAACAATTTACCAGGTCCATACAGTAATGACTAAAAATGAAATTACCAGCAACATTAAATGCTGGCTGAGATCTTCACACAGTGTCCCCAAGTCATTTTCCCGAAAGAAATTAGATTTTTATATGAATATGACTAGTGGAGAAGCGATTATTGTTATTTTGGTAAACGGCCATACCAAACTGCCTTCAAAATGTTTAATGTTTCTTCTGATAGGTTTGTCTGCCTCTCAACCTTGGTCAAACAAGCTTCCTTTTACAGCGTGCCACAGTTAATGCAGAAATCTATAAGTGGTCAGCATGCTGAGAATAAATGACCAACTGCTCAGCATTAAATAAGACATCTATCTCAACTCTACCATCCCCAGAAAGCTCAAGAAACAAGATGGAGGAGGAGTTGGAAAGAAGGAACAAATAGGAGGGGATGGGGATGAGTATGAAATGCCATCTTCTGGACAGGTCCTGGTGGTTGCACTTGTGAATACACAGCATCCTTGGTTACCTGCACAA
>OU015755.1:6215301-6234910 GCA_907169655.1 Acomys percivali | reverse complement strand
CAAATTCAAACAGTACCTATCCACAAATCCAGCTTTACAGAAGGTACTAGAAGGAAAACTGCACCGCAAAGGGACAAGCTACAACCAAAACTACACAGGAAATAGATAACTACACCATCACAAAAGCACAATCACACAAACTCCCTATGGGAACCAACATCAAAATTAAGATTCTTAACAGTCACTGTTCATTAATATCTCTGAACATCAATGGTCTCAATTCTCCAATAAAAAGGCACAGACTAACTGAATGGATGCATAAACAAGATTCAACATTCTTCTGCATTCAAGAAACACATCTCACCCATAAAGACAAGAAATTACCTCAGGGTAAAAGGCTGGAATAAAAAAAATGGTCACCAGAAGCAAGCGGTGTAACCATTTTAATATCTAACAAAATAGACTTTCAACCAAAATTAATCAAAAGGGATGAGGAAGGACACTTCATACTCATCAAAGGTAAAATCAACCAAGATGACATCACAACTCTGAACATCTATGCTACCAATATAAGGGTACCCACATTTGTAAAAGATCTATTAATAAAGCTTAAACCACACATCAATCTCCACACAATAATAGTGGGAGACTTCAACACCACACTCTCACTGAAGGATAGGTCATTGAAACAGAAATTAAGCCAAGAATCAAATGAATCTAACAGCTATCTATGAACTTTTAACTCAAACAAAAAGGAATGTACATTATTTTCTGTACCCCATGGAACCTTCTCTAAAATTGATCACATAGTAGGTCACAAAGCAAGCCTCAACGGATAACAGAGGATTGAAATAATACCTTGTGTCCTATCAGATGACCATGGTCTTAGGCTGTACTTCAACAACAACAGAAATAACAAAAAGCCTACACATACATGGAAACGAAACAACTCTCTACTTAATGACACCTAGGTCAGGGAAGAAATAAGAAAGAAATTAAAGACTTCCTGAAATTCAATGAAAATGATGGAACAAGAAACCCACATTCATGGGATACACTGAAAACAGTGATAAGAGGAAAATTCATAGAACTAAGTACCTTTAAAAAGAAATTGAAAACATCCCACATAAGCAAATTAACAACACAGCTGGAAGCCCTAGGAAAAAAAGAAGCAGAAACACCCAAGAGGAGTAGACATCTGGAAATAATCAAACTCAGGGCTGAAATTAATAAATTAGAAACAAAGAGAAGGGTCCAAAGAATCAACAAAACCAAGAGCTGGTTCCTTGAGAAAATCAACAAGATAGACAAACCATTAGCCAAACTAACTAAAAGGCAGAGAGACAGTATCCAAATCAACAAAATCAGAAATGAAAAGGGAGACATAACAGACACTGAAGAAATACAAAGAATCATAGGATCCTACTTCGAAGGCATATATGCCACAAAATTTGAAAATCTAAGGGAAATGGACAATTTTCTTGATTGCTTCCACTTGCCTAAATTGAGTGAAGAACAGATAAACAAGCTAAATAGTCCCATTTCCCCTACAGAAATAGAAACAATCATTGATAGTCTCCCAACAAACAAACAAACAAACAAACAAAAAGCCCAGGGCCAGATGGTTTTAGTGCAGAATTCTACCAGACCTTCAAGGATGTGCTAATACCGATACTCTTCAAGCTACTCAAAAAGATAGAAATGGATGGAACATTACCAAATTCATCTATGAGGCCATAGTCATATTGATGCCTAAACCTCACAAAGACCCAACAAAGAAAGAGAATTTCAGACCAATTTCTCTTATGAACATCGATGCAAAAAATATTCAATAAAATACTCACAAAATGAATACAAGAACACATCAAAGATATCATTCACCATGACCAGGTAGGCTTCATTCCCAGCATGCAGGCATTGTTTAATATACGGAAATCCATCAATATAATCCACTATATAAACAAACTAAAAAAAAAAAAACACATGATCATCTCCTTAGATGCAGAGAAAACATTAGATAAAATTCAACACCCATTCATGTTTAAAGTTTTGTAGAGATCAGGGATACAAGGCACATACCTCAATATAATAAAGGCTATATACAGCAAGCCAATAGCCAACATCAAATTAAATGGTGAGATACTCAAGGAAACTCCTCTAAAATCGGGAACAAGGAAAGGCTGCCCACTCTCTCCATATATCTTCAATATAGTACTCAAAGTTCTAGACAGAGCAATAAGACAACAAAAGGAGATCAAAGGTATCCAAATGGGAAAGGAGGAAGTCAAATTATCCCTATTTGCAGATGATATGATAGTGTACATAAGTGACTCCTCAAATTCCACCCGAGAACTCCTACAGCTGAAAAACACCTTCAGCAAATTGGCTGGATACAAAATTAACTCAAAAAAGTCAGTAGCTTTCCAATATACAAGGGATAGTCATGCAGAGGAAGAAATTAGGAAAACGACATCCTTCACATTAGTCACAAGCAGTATAAAACATCTAGAAATTACTCTAACCAAGCAAGTGAAGGACTTGTTTGAAAAAAATGTCAAAACTCTGAAGAAAAAGATTGAAGATGACATGAGAAGATGGAATGTTCTTCCTTGCTCATGGACCAGGAGCATTAACATAGTAAAAATGGCCATCTTACCAAAAGCAAATTTACAGATTGCTATCGAAATCCCTATCAAAATACCTACACAAGTTTTTAAAGACATTTAAAGTTCAATTCTCAACTTCATTTGGAAAAACAAAAAACCCAGAAGAGTTAAAACAATCTTGTACAATAAAAGATCCTCCAGAGGAATACCCATACCTGATCTCAAGCTGTGCTATAAAGCAAAGTAATTAAAACAGCATGGTACTGACACAGCAACAGGCTGGTTGATCAGTGGAATCGAATCGAAGACCCAAAAATGAATCCACACACATATGGTCACTTGATTTTTGACAAAGAAGCCAAATCTATTCAATGGAAAAATGATAGCATATTCAACAAATGGTGCTTGTCTGACTGGATGTCTACGTGTAAAAAAATGCAATTAGACCCATATTTGTCACCATGCACAAAACTCAAGTCCAAGTGGATCAAAGACCTCAACATAAAACCAGAGACACTAAACTGGTTAGAAGAAAAAGTGGGGAAGAGCCTGGAACATATTGGCACAGGAAACCACTTCCTGAACGGAACACCAACAGCCGGGCCTTCAGGTGAACAATTAACAAACGGGACCTCATGAGGCTGAGAAGCTTTTGTAAGGCAGGAGACACTATCAAAAGAACAAAGTGACAGCCTACAGATTGGGAAAAGATCTTCACCAACCCTATATCTGACAAAGGTCTAATATCCAAAATATATAAAAAAAAAACTCAAGAAATTAAGCACCACCAAACCCAATAACCCAATTGAGAAATGGGGCTCAGAACTAAACAGAGAATTCTCAACAGAGGAATATCGAATAGCTAGAAACACTTAAAGAAATGCTCAACCTCCTTAGTCATCAGGGAAATACAAATCAAAACAACTCTGAGATTCCATCTTACACCCATCAGAATGGCTAAGATCAAAAACCCAAGTGAAACCACATGCTGGCGAGGATGTGGAGAGAGAGGAACACTCTTTCATTGCTGGTGAGAATGCAAACTAGTACAGCCACTTTGGAAATCTATCTGGCGCTATCTCAGAAAACTGGGAATAAGGCTTCCTCAAGACCTAACTATTCCTTTCTTTGGAATATACCCAGAAGATGCTCCAGCACATAAAAAGAACATTTGCTCAACCATGTTTATAGCAGCCTTATTTATTCATAATAGCCAGAACATGGAAACAGCCTAAGTGTTCCTCAGTAGAAGAATGGATAAAGAAACTGTGGTACATTTACACTATAAAATACTACTCAGCTATTAAAAACAAGGAATTCCTGGAATTTGTGGACAAATGGATTAAACTAGAAATGATCGTAATGAGTGAGTTCACCCAGAAACAGAAAGAGTCAAATGGTATATACTCACTTATATCTGAACACTAGCCTAAGGGGCATGTCCCATGAAAGTCTTCACTTACCAGGAAAGTGGGACAGATGGGAAGACTTCCTTTGGGACTCTAGGTGAGAGAAGCAAGGGAGAATGGGGCAATAGAAGGATCCAGAGGGTCCTAGAAACCTACAAGAAGAACACTATGATGGGCAGATCTGGACCCAGGGGTCCTGCTCAAACTATGGCACCAGCCAAGGACAATACATGCAGTAAACTTTGAACCCCTACCCAGATCTAGCCAATGGACAGGACATTCTCCACAGTTGAGTGGAGAGTGGGGACTGACTTTCACATGAACTCTAGTGCCCCATATTTGACCACGTCCCCTGAATGGGGAGGCCTGGTGGCATTCAGAAGATGTATAGCAGGCTACCAAGTAGAGATTTGATACCATATGAAGAGGTCCCCCTAAGTCACAGTCATAAGGGAGGGGAGTAAGGGGAAAATGGAAGGGATGGAGGAATGGGAGGATACAAGGGATGAGATAACAATTGAGATGTAACATGAATAAATTAATAAAATATATTAAAAAAAGAAGGCCCATCCTTCTGCATTGTTTCCTTACCTGTATACTTGGACACTTAGATTCTGCCTTAGAAATTTTCCATGGGACTAAATAAATTGAAACATAATCAACAGTGCCTTGAACTCCCTATATATTACTAATAATTTTATTATTGAATTAAAAAGTTACTGATTATGTTTTATTTAAAAATTTATTGTATATGGGTATATGCATATACATGTTCATGTCTGGGGAGGTAAGCATTTGTGTGTGTGGGTGTATGTGCACAATAGAGATCAGAGAACAACCTCATGTAGTTCCTCAGGGACCAACCATTGGCTGACTTCTTTCTGAGACAGGGTGTCTCACCATCCTAGGGTTCATCAAGTAGGCTGGACCGCTGGCCAGTGAGTCCCAGGGGTCCACCTTTCTTTGTGTCTCCAGGCCTGGGATTACAAGGCCATGCCACCAAGCCTGACTTTTTAATATGGCTTCTAGTTGAACTCCTGTTCTTGTGCTTATAAGGCAAGCCATTTTATCTAAGATGCTTCCAGAAATATATTTTTAATTTTTTAAAAAAGCAATAGAAACATAACCTTGCTTGAGGACTATATTTTGGGGAAGAATCTGTCCTCTTCTCCCCTTTGTTCTCTTTCAAGTTCCACATCCCTTTTCTTTCATAAATAAATAAAATAAAATAAAATAAAAAGGAAGGATGCAGGGAAGGTTTGAGGAAGAGAGCAAGAGGCAGAGGGACAGCAGGAAGGAGAGAGATGTATATAGGAGAAAAACAGAAAAAAAAAAAAAAAAAAAAAGAAAACCAACTTGGCACAAACTAATTTCTCTACATCTGAGTAACTGGCTCAGTATCTATTTTCTTTTCACGCCAGACGTCCCTTAACATCTTGCTCCTGGCTCAGTGCACAGTCAATGAGCCCAGGCACACCACAGCTCCTTGCCCGAGTGTTCTGGAAGTTAGAGCCACACAGAATGTTCCCAGAGGACAGTCCCACAGCCCCAGAGTGACTGAGACTGGAATGGGCTGATTCCCCCAAACGAAATTAGCCTATAAAACTGACAATAAGATGAATGGAAAATGGCTCCACCAGTCTTTTAAAATAGCTTCACACCGCGAGTGAAGCTACTTGAAGAGAAATCCGGAATGTTGGCCTTTCACCACCTCCAGCAAGAGAGTTAAGAAGCTGCTCTCCCTGTACTCCCCCCCGCTCTTCCAGTTAGGGATGCCTCCCGCAAACCATGCATCTATTCAGTCATCAAATACCTAATTAAGAGGAGCTGTAATGGGCCAGGGATGGTGTTGGGGTGGAATTACAACTAAGAGACATAAAGACACAGACCCCTAGCTCCACAGAGGACAACTAATAAGGAAATCGGACATTTAGGGGACCACGAAGCGGTGATGTTTGGGATAGGTCCGAGGCCCAGACTTAGAAGGCTCTGAGCTGGGGTTTGGATAATGACTCACAGGAACCACACAAACGCATGGGATTGAAAGGCCGGAGAGCTTTAGGCTATCCACAGAGTTATTAAGGTGATGAGATGATTTAATTAGGCCCAGTGTCCAAAAAAAAAAGAAAAAAAAAAAAGAAAAGAAAAAAAGAAAAATTAATTCCCACTGGCCAAAGACATAAGAAGTGTATTTTTTTTCAAGTGGAAAATTCTATAAAATTACTGTCCTCGGGCTGCAAAGCAAGGCAGGATACCATGAATAGCTGCCTTTGGCTTTGAGCTCACTCTAATATAAGCTACTCACTACATTCCCACTTCGAAGGGCATGGAGAACTTGAAGTTTTCATTCTAAGCAAACAATGTCCTCTGCAGAAGCCATGAAAATCATCACAGACTGAGAGCCGCTCGCAGTGTCAGAGGATCAGAGATACAACCATCATTTACAACTCATCACCCATCCTGCCCACCCCCAACCACAGGGGGCCACCTGCAAGGCATCCCACCTAAAGTCACATCTCTCTGCTGCTCTTTAGGTTCACACTGTAGAGCGTTCTGAGTTTGTTATGTGTGGTGCCGTTGGGCAGTTTAGCAGCAAGCATCTGTGTTTACCTTTGTATGTATGAGACACTGGAGTAGGTCTGTGAGAAGTGCAAGAAGTGAGGACCCTAAACCCGAGTCAGCGCTCTCTTTGGATATAGCAGAAGACAGACACTGGTGCTTACTGAAGGGACTGTCTCTGATCGCCTCTTGCTAGCAACGTTCTATAAATTTCCAAATGGGTCTTACCAACCTTCTAACCTTTTGGAAGATATTAACTGGGTATTTTTGATTCATATAAGAATTCTAGTCACTCTAAGTTGCAAAATATTATTATATATATTCATATCTTACAGCATCATTCACGTTTTACACTCCTATAAGCCAGATTTAACCATTTCTTCCTTAAAGGAAGATAATGAGTATTTCAGGGCTTGCCAGCCTTACTGTTTCATTAGTTACTATTTAAGCCTGGCATTGAAGCATGTCTGTGCACTGCACGGCACACACATGTGAGCACACACACACACACACACACACACACGCGCGCACACACACACACACACAAATTAAGAAATACAGGAAATCAGGTAGAGAGTGAGTGTGACTGAGTATTGCAGTTTAATTCTCAATTGCTGTGACAAAACCCTGACCGAAAGCAACAGGGAAGGAAGGCGGGGGTTACCCTAGGTTACAGCTTCCACTCCATTCAAGATGGAAGCCGATGCAAGAACTCAAGGCAGGGATCTGGAGGAAGGAATTGAAGCAGAAAGTGGAGGAATGCTGCTTACTGGTGTCTGGTTTCATGTAGATCTACCTTTCTTTCAGAGCTCAGGCCCACCTGGCTAGGGATGGTATCATCCACTTCAGTCTGCACTCCTACATCAGTTGGTAATGAATGCGTCACCGACATGGCCACAGGGCAGTCCTACAGAGGCACTTCCTCAGTCGTGGTTCCCTCTCCCCAGGTATGTCCAGTTGACAAATGAAGCTGACCACTGAATGCCAGTGAAACTTTATTTTTGAAAGTAGGCTGCGGGCCCAGATTTAGCTTTCTAGTTTGCCCAAGCCGTGTTCTACATTGGCAACTTTTGAAGTGCATGGTAACGTTTTCTGAATAACAGACGCAACGTTGTGGAAACAGAAGCCTCTGAAGGAAAAGGTTTGGAATCAGGTGATATTTTCCTTATGTCTGTGGCAGGAAATAAAGGAGGGAGAGATTGAGAGGAGGAGACTGGTGATCACAAGAGGGAGAGCAAGAGAGATGAGATTAGAAGTCCAGGAAAAGAAAGGAGTCCCTTCAGCTGAATGGCCAGCACTTGTTTGAAATAGCTACAGGATCACATTGAAAGTATCTCACAGGCCGGGATGAATGGAGCTAAACATTACCTACAGAATGTTCTTATTAAAGGGTATTCTTTTTCCGTGAACCAAAACATAAGCACTTGTTAGTACTATTTTAAAAGATGATTCTCAGACTGTCTGCCTGTCTATCTATCTGTCTCTGTCTACCTGTCTTTGTTCCTGTGTCTCTGTCTCTCTGTCTCCCTATCTCTGTGTCTCTGTCTCTGTCTCTCTGTCTCTCTCTCTGTCTCTCTCTCTCTTTCTCTCTCTCTCTCTCTCTCTCTCTCTCTCTATATATATATATATATATATATATATATATATATATACATATATATATATTTGTGTGTGTGTGTGTGTGTGTGTGTGAGTGCAGGTGTTTGTGCATGTGGAGGTCACAGGACAATCTCAGTGTCATTCCCCAAGTGCTGGCTTCATTTTTTTTCCCTTTACCTAAAACTTTATTGACTATTTGGGTATTTCACATAATACATCCCAAATACCCTTATTTCCTACTCCTCTCATGTCTATCCCTCCCCTTGTGACATCCTCGCAAAATTAAAAACAAAAACAACCAAACTAACAAAAAAAAACCTCCTCAAAAGAAGTCCAATTTGTGTTGCCCATCTAGTCACTGGAGCATGCTCAAACGCCCCGTGGCCAGCCCTTTAAGAAAAAGTAAATCCTTCCCCACCCCACCCATACCAGTAGCCATCTACTGTGGACAGCTACGCTTCAGCATCCTTATCACATTTTTTAAGAGTTCTCTTTGATGGCTTCATGCCTAGGTTGTCACTTTGGGTGGGGGAGATGTAGAGGCTGTCACAGAAGCCTTCTATGTCTCTCTTTCCCAACTGTGAGTCTGCACTCATTGACATCACGGCAGAAGAATCTTCCTTGTGCTTTACAGCAGCATGGAGCAGGAACTTTCACATGGCATCTGGTGACAGCATGGATCATGGACCTCAGCATGGTCTCCAGTGGCAGTATGGGCCAAGGACACCAACACAGTCTCTGGTGGTGGCCTGGCCCATGGACATCAACGTAGTTTCAGGCAGCAGCACAGACCATGGACATGTGCATGGCCTTTGGTGGTAACAAGGGCCACAGAGGTCACAGACACTGCAGCAAGGCCACAGACCCAGACATGGCCCCTGGTGGCAACATGGGCCATGAAGATCATGAACAAACATGGCCTTAGGCAGCAGTACAGGCCATGCACACCAACATGGTTCCACCTCTCCCCACAGTGCACTCCCCACTCTGGTCCTCTCTGCTGCCCACCCCTCCATCACAAATGTTTGTGACAGTGGCATTGGAAACTGCAGCACACCATCCAGTACATTTTTCTGCCCATATGCTCTACATGCAAATACTCATTGCCACAAGTCATTGGCCTAGCTCAAAGCCTCTGGTCTCTGAAGCATCATCAATACCAGAGCATCACTGAGACTTCTGTCACAGGCATGCGTTAGGTGTTCATCACCATTGGCAGCGATGTGCTCTCAGATGTGGTTCTGCAGCACTGGCTTGTTCTCAAGGTTCAGCAGCTTGTAGATAGAATAGGGGTTGGGTGAGCGACTTGAAGAATTGCGCCCCATCTGGGCCAGCTGCCACCTTTGCTTTTGGTTTGTTTGTTTGTTTTGAGGCAGGGTCTCTCCCTGTCGTAGAGTTTGTTGAGCAGGCTAGCGTGGCTTGCCAGGACTCCACCTATTTCCACATTGCCATTGCTGAAATTGCAAATGTCCACCCCATCATGCTCACCTTTTTTTTACGTGGGTTATGGAAATCAAATGCATCTGTACCTCTTCCTGCGGACAAAGAGGATTGCTTTCTTTTCTTCTAGTGCTGCCACTGATCCAAGTTATAAAACAGAACATTCTCAAAAGTGAGAAATGCTATGGTGTAAGTGCGTATGTACGGCATTAGTTATGTGTCTGTGGCTCTAAGTCAGGTAGGGTTCACTCAGGTCTCTGGACACTGACAGTTTCCTTGGTGTCTCTTCTTCCCTTGTGCATCGTCTACCTAGGGTTTGCTCTGACATCTGTGCATCTCTGGAGAATAAGAGAGACTCATGCTGGTTCTTAGAAGAGTACAGAATCTGGAGTAGAAGTAGAATTAGTTAACACACACACACACACACACACACACACACACATATATATGTAGTACGCTAATTGTCATATACATGTGTAGTGTATATATAAATATACACATATATTACAGATTTGCTGTGATGTATGTATTGTGTACAGTTCAATACATTACATGGTATATATGCCATCCATACAAACACAGGTGCAAACACTGTCTGAAAGAAACATCGAGAAAGAGAGGAGATTCTCTTTAAAGATTTATTTTTTTAAGTAATAAAATGAATATTTGCTGTTTTTTTTATTTATTTAAATAATCTCTTCAGATTAATCTCAATTGTTTTCCCCTCATTTGTATCTTCCCGTTCCCTCCCTCCCTCCCTCCCTCCCTCCCTCACTCACTCACTCACTCTTTCACCCTATTCCCCTCCCCTAGGTCTGTTACAGAAGGGGACCTCTTCCCACACCATATGATCACAGCCTATCAGGTCTCATTCTGGTAGCCTGCTTACCTTTCCTCTGAGTGCCACCAGGCCTCCCCACCAAGGGGAAGTGGTCAAATAGGGGCTACCAGCGTTCATGTCAGATCAGTCCCCACTCTTCACACAACTGTGGAGAATGTGCTGTCCATTGGCTAGATCTGAATAGAGGGTCTAGGTTTACTGCATGCATTGTCCTTGCTTGGTACAGTAGTTTGAGCAGAGTTCCCCAGGTCCAGATCCGTCAAGATTTATTTATTTTTATTTATGTGTGTGTGTGTGTTTGTCTGTATTATTTATGGGTATCACATGCTAGACTTATGCCTAAGTAGGTCAGAAGAGGGCATCAGATCCCCTGGAATTAAGTTTTAGCCAGTTATGAGCCACAAACTTGGGTGATATGAGCTAAATCTGGGTCTTCTACAATTGCAGTCTGTGCTCTTAGTGGCCGAGTCATCTTCCCAGGCCCTGAGAACATTTCTTATCACTGCCTAGAAGTCTGCACACACCATCTTGTTCCATCATCACAATAACTATGCAGAATCTCAGTACCTGCACAGTTAATACCAGAAGAGTAAATATTTCTCCCCATACAGCATGTGCTTTCCAGTTTCTTTCCTAAATCTTTTCTATTTAATAGATCAGTTTCAATCACAAAGTAGAAGTAACTCCCACTCCCAAAACTTGGAACAGATGAAAGTAAGGGATGCTACAAAAGGGTCACACGAGCAATGATCACTTCTCGGGAATGAGGGCATTGGACCCAGTGCTTACTGCCCTGTGACAGTGACAATACTCAGGGGCCTTTGTGGTCACATCTTTGGTAGTATTCCCTGCTAGGTTGAAGAAGCAAGGATTTCGAGCCTCAGAACCCAGTCCAACTGTCACTAGCAACCTCTCTATAGTGAGGAAGTCATTGGCATGAAGTGTGTTCACTCTCTGCAGGCACACTGAAAACCAATGCAAGGCAAGCCAGTGACAGCTGGCACCAAAAATGCATGCTTTGAGGTTGCAGATAAAGACAATGGCTTAGCCAAGAGCAATGACATGTACCTTGGGTCCATGATATTCCAGGGACTGAGAGAAAGGGGTCTCTTGAAGGCAGGATCTCAAAACTACCCTGGACTAAAACAAGAAAGACTTCATATCAAAAATCAAAGCTAAGGACTGGGGAGATAACTTAGTAAGGTTCTTGCCTTGCAAGCAGGAAGACCTGAGCCCAATGTCATGAACCCACATAGAAAAGGCAAGGTGTGGTGGTTCACACGTGTACCCCCCAGCCTTGGAGAGGCAGAGACAGGTAGAGTCCTGGGGTTTACTGGCCAGCCAGAATAGCCTACCTGGTAAGTCTCAGGCCATGGAGAAACTCTGTCTCAGAAAACAAGCAAGAAAACACGGCTTAAGAGATAGTTTAGCAGTTATAAGAGCTAGCTGATCTTTTAGATTACAGTTAGACTACAGCACCATGACAGGTGATTCAAAAATCACTTCCAAGGTATCTGATATCTTCCTCAGGCCCCTGCGGGTACACACACAGACACAGACACACACATAGCATACACGCACAAGCCAAGAAGGACAGTATGTGATGTCGAGGTTGTATTCTGGTCTCCACATGAGTGGAGCAGTGGCACATGTGCCACTTCGGTCAGATCCACCTGCACAAGTATGAGCACACACACACACACACACACACACACACACACACACACACACACACACACACAAATATGAGTTACCATGACTGTCACAGGACAAGTGAGAAGAATCAGTGAGGAGCTTTAGCATATAAGTCTGCCTTGAAAATAAACTAGCAATTGTTTGATATTGGAACAGAATTGACAACAGAGTCTCTGCAATGCGTCCGACAGCGCAAGCAGAGCAGATGGTGTCTCTCGCAGCAAGGAGGGGATCTGGCAGAGGGAAGTATTAGAGAGAAGAGTGAGTGCGACTGTCAGCTCTCGGAGTCTCATTGAGACATCCAGGAAGAGAGCCGAGCCATACCTCAGAATCCAACAAATTACTTTTAAAGTTGCTGCGTGAGTCAGGAAGATGGATGGGATGGGTCTGTGTCTACCCGGTCACAAAACTGCCAGGTCTGCAAGGCACTTTCATCAGGAAGCCTTCTGGCTAGGAGCCTTGATTTATTATATCGATTTTGAGGATTTTTATGGCATCTTCTTCTCTGGGACGCCTAAGTAGACTCAGCAAAGTAGGCCTCAATATGTCATAAGAGAAACATATGTGGCCCAATTAAAGGAACACATCTTATGTTTCCTGTCATGTTGAAAGTCCCAAATTATAGACTGTAATATGTGACAATAAAAACTAAATGCAAGGGATTCACACAAATCATAATTAAGATTAGGTAGGGTGCGCATGTGTGTTTGCATGAGTTAAAACGTGAAGAAAAATGTGGCATCTAGTTAACGTAATTGGATGCATTATGAAGCAATGTGCCTGCTACTTGTACGTATATATATATACCCTGACAATGGAATTCCTTCCCTTCCAGAGGATGGAGGTAGGACAGGCACACTTTGCAGTTAGTGTTTTAAGAATGAACTTGGAATATACTCATTCCCTTCTTAACACCAACATCCACCCATCAAGGAGTCTCGGGGATTGCCCAGGCATCAATTGTCAGCATATGTCTTCTAAATGCATCTCAACTGTAAGCAATATTCTTGGGCAAAACAAGTAATTTCAGTGTGGCTTTACATAACAAAGCAACCATTGAGGACACTACACAAAGCCTGTGATGGCTTTCCTGGACTCCAGTCCTGACCTGAATGGACGCCCCTCGGTCACTCTGCTCCAGCCACATAGCCTCCTAGCTGTCTCTCACAGGTGCTTAGCTGCTCTTGATTGAAACATGGAACTTGATGTCCCTTCAGCTCGTAAAATAAAAACAGGGCTTTTAAAAAACAGAAAACTTTGTAAAGTCCATAGCTGAGTTTTAATGTCACTTGCCAGGGAGGCTGTCCTGCGCTCTCTTACTCAAAAGGACACTAGGCTCAATCTCAACCACCACTTCGCCATTGACCTTTTGCCCTGTGTGTAGCAACTTTCTGACGGTCTTCACTATCACAATCCACATGTCCTGAATCATCTCCCAGACCATGGGCATGATGGGTTAGACTGTCTTGGTCAGATTGCAAGCACAGCTGCATTTATATCTGGGGCTAGTTTTTTAATCTGGGTCTGGAGCACATAGAAAGAAATGACCATGGCTTTGAGGCAGCACAGATTCACCTACTGAGCTTGAGGAAGCAGCTACCAAGTGGTACAGAGGGCCACATGGCAGGAAGTCATGGAAAGAAAGCTTTGGGTATAGGAGAACAACTCCCTGGCAATGAGCCGGGGTCAGGTGGGGTGGAGAAGATATTAGTCCTATTTATTACAGAAACTGAAGTTTGCAAGGAAAATAATGACCCTCAGCTACGTTTTTGGCCCGAGCCTTACATCACAAAGGTGTGTTATTTCTGCTGGTGAGTGGAGGGTGTTATGCAATGCTGAAGTACATTCAACCTCTAAATATTTTAAATAAAGAACATACTTGTATTTGGAATATTATCTATTATTACTATTAATACTATTATTACTATTACTGCTGCTGCTGCTACTACTATTACTACTACTACTATCTTTTTCCTTTTATGAGAGGCAGGCTTTCATGAAGCCATGGAGTTTCTGTGCTTCTCTCTCCTCTCTCTCTCTCTCTCTCCTCCCTCCCCCCCTCTCTGTGTATAATAACAAAAGAAGAGGTTATAAATTTGCAAAGTAGGAAGGGAGAGACACAGGAGCAGTTGGAAGAGGAGGGGAGTAATACAGATACAGTTCTCATGTGTGAAATTCTCAAAAATTAAATTAAATTAAAAATACACAATAGGTTACAAACATAAAACAAGCCAAGAAACATTGTCCAGAATATAGAGGAAACTAAAGGAATAGAAAAACCAAAGTGATAACCACCAAGTATATTGAGAAATTATTATGATTCCAAGCAAACAAAGAATTTAAAATGCACCAAGATAGACTAAATAGGTTATGAGTGGTACATTGATTGAGCCAGAAGAGAAAACTCCACAAACTAAAAGACAGACCTCACAGGCAATGGTCTGCTAAAGAGAACAGTAGATGTCATTCTCTCTTCCATAGTAGTCAATTGTTGCATAGTTAAGATGCTGGTCCACACAGACCTTAGAAGACTTTAAGTGGTACAGTGCTTGGCCAGAAGTTCATAGTCCATGTCCTTTCCCACAGCACATGGGTCTTCTTCACTGTATCTCCACAGAGAAGCAAACCTATGCCTGAACAAGGGAGTACGTGCAACTCTTTTCACTTCAGCACTGCCTTTAATAGCAAAGGTCAGACAGGCCTGAGCCTGGCGACCTATGGCTGCTTTGGCTTCTCCTCCCTCCACTGTCTGCTTCTTACTTTAGATCAGAACAGTTTCATCTCAGTAACACCCAGAGTCTCAATGTGACATCACTACAGGTCCAATGGCACAGAGTCCCAACACTATATCACTACAAGTCCAATGGCACAGAGTCCCAACACTACATCACTCCAGGTCCAATGGCACACACTTGCTTCCTGTTTGCTGCATACTGGTGTTCTCACCTTCCCTTGTTAGGAAACTGCTCCAGTTCTGGTAAGGACACTGGGAAGCATGTTTATGGTTTCTAGAGCTCCTGATAGAAGGGAAGCTGTCTCTTCCCAGGTCTCATGTTTTCCCTCTTAAGTGTAGTTTGAAGAGATGTTTGCATCTGAGGCAGTCAAAAGAATGAGATGGGGAAAGACAATGCTTAAGAAAGAAAGAATCTGAGTGTTCAGCTGATACCTCATTTTGTCCTTGAAAGGTGTGTGAACAGTTGATTACCCAGCTGGTGACACTGTGGTGGAAGTGTTGACAAGCACTGCCCCCCAAGTTAGACTCTTGCCACCCTTATGCCACCCATTATCTATTCAGCTGGATCTGCTGGCAACAGCCAGGCTTGTTCACTGTTCATTTCCCAAACTGAACAAGAGCACAGGTAGGGTCGCTGCCCTGACCCAACTATCCACTCACTCCTCCAAAACAGCTGTCTGTATTCCTGATGACCGCATGACCTCAGGGTCTAGAGGCAGAGTACATACACTGGGGAAGACTATGGGGAAGGGCGCTGCATCTTTGCAACTATGAGGAAACTATTATCTATGCTGTGTACAGCTACTTTGGGATCACCCGCACTCCTGTAGGCTCGCCCACCCTCATGCTCTGTAAGAAAGCACAGTAAGCTCGCTGGCTTCCTCATAACGAACTTTGCCACAATCATGCTTTGCTTGTCATTGGGGCCATCTGAGGAGGGTGGACGTTGCTTAGCTCCCATTTGGTGGAAGAAAACTCCCACAACACAGAGGCTGTGGAACCTTTGCAAATGGAACCTACCTGGAGGTAGTGAAAGTTGGGGAATGTTCTGTCTCTGCCTCCTAAGCTACATCCATGTGACCAAGCAGCAGCCACAATGCTTGGCCACAAGCCATAGCAGTTCCTGCTCTGTCACGATGGACCTAGGCTGTCCCTCCTGCGGTTGCTTCCTGTTAGGTATTCTGTCACAGCAGTAAGAAGAGCTAACTACTACTGGTGACATCCACCTTCAATGAGCCAGACTTTGAAGCATCTATCTGCTATCTTCTCATAAACAAACCAACAAATGTCTGTATCATGTGAACTGCAGCTGGAGAAGCTGTGGTTACTCTCAGCTATATGTCCGAATTATACAGACTGCATAATCAAATAAACCTATGAATATACCGTTCATTGTTAAAGGCAAGCATCAAAATAATATAAACGTATATGGGTATATTTTAAATATCTTTATGAAGTATACTGACTTATGAATCTATATGTTGACATATAAATGTTCTATAAGTACTGTGTGCTAACCGATTACGCCACCGGAGCACCCCTTGACCTATACGTGTTTAGAGAAATGTCTGAAAAACCTAGATACCAAACTAATAACAACCGTTCTCTCAGGGGTATAATAGTCAGAAGTGTTGATGAGGATATATTTACTACCATTGGGTTATTTTGTATGACAATAAGGAGATAAAAGCCAAGTCAACTAAAATAACTTCAAAAAAAGCGAGAAATTGTTGAAATGTCCATTTAAAAATTTTCAGCGTTCCATCAGGGTATGTCAAATGACAATAAACTTTAGAAAAGCCATGCATTTAATATGGTTTCAGTATTCTCAAGGTATGTGCACATGAGTGTAGTACCCAAAGAGGCCACAAGAGGGCTTCAGAAACCCTGAAACTGGGTGACCAGCCGCTCAATGAGGGTTCTGGGCACCTAACTCAGGTGATATATGTCTTTTTAACCACCAAGATCTCCCTATAAAGTGGTGTTAAGAATCTCTTCATTTTTACATGACATACACAATGTTGTGTCTTCACGACACATCCAGACATGGTCAACTATCCTGTGGAAAAGAGATTTATTTACTAATAAACAAAGGTACTGGGAAATCCATGTGCTAACGATTTAGAGATATATGGAAAACAGATGTTTCCTCCCACAAAAGGATTTATTTCTCCACAGATGTTGCCATGGAAGTTCTTACGTTGTGTTCTGTTGTTGTCACTAGTACACAGTGAAAGAGAAAAATATTACCACAACCCAAAAATACTCTCCCAGGAGTGGCAGCCCGTGATCATTTCCAGAATCCACCGCCAGAGGAGAACACTGTGTCACACACTGTGGAGCATGGCTGGGGCATTAGAGTGTTGAATGCGTTGGGATTCATTTCTCAGATCAGCAGTGGAGCTCAGCAGGTATGAGCAGAAAGACAAAAGGAAAAGAAAGGTTTAAAATGGGACTGAAAGGAGATAGGAAACCAAGAGAAAGGATAAGTTAGCAAAGCCAAGAGCAACTCTGTGGAGATACGAGAACTTTAAATCTATGCAGAAAAGAAGGTTAGATCCTTACTGCAGTTTGTAACTCATTGCTAAAGACTGCGTATCTACTCAGTCCCTCCCCACATCAGTCAAATGCCAAAGACTTGTGCTGGGTAATGCAACACTAAAACGTAAAGGCCAAAAATGCATCAAGAGTTATTGCAAACAACAACCCCTGACTATTCACAAGGATAGTCTCCCTCGGTAATCATGGTGGTGGAGGTGGCTGAGGTTAGGGCTAACTCAAACTATCCAGGAGCAAATAGGGGAGGGGTGATGTAGGGCATGGCTGGCTCATGTGAAGATGTGAGCAGGCACACACAGAGAATGTGGCGGGGTCGGCGGCGGGGGGGGGGGGGGGGGGGGGGGAAGCAAGCTCCATTGATTCACCATCGAGAAGGAAGCTACAGGCTGGCAGAGCCCAGGAAGGGCCTTCTCCTGTGTCCTCAGAGGTTAAGGTGCAAGCACAGTGATGTGGTTAGTCTTGGGTTCTGAAACTTTTTGATGTGGATATGAAGGTTTTCTGTGGAGGAGGCACAAGAGGACACATTGGAGATGCCTAGGCCAGTTGAGGAGTGGCTGGTGTGGGACTGGAGTGCTTACTCAATTGCTAAAGTGTTTGTTTCCCAAGTATGATGATCTGAGTTCAATCTCCAGCACCAACAGTTTAAAAAAAAAAAAGTCAGGGCTGCTGGCACACACTTGTAATCCTAGCACTGTCAAGAAGGAGGTAGGCGGACTCATGGGGCTCACTGCCAGCCAAGCTAGTCTAATTGGACAACCTGAGGACACAGCAAGAGAAACTGTCTCGGCTCTTGAGGAATGACATTGGATGCTGACCTCTTGGCCTCCAGGTGTACATGCAGCGCCCCTCCATTCAAAGATACACACATATGCACACACACACACACACACAAACATGAATACAGGGCTAAACAAAATAAAAATAATTGGTTGCAATATTTAAGCAAGCAAACACAAGGGTGTCCATGAATCTGGACGCAAAATACATGCCTCCAAATGGTTTGCCGAACAAAATGATTTGATATCTCGACCATGTTCCTGTTAGAATGACAAGAAGCAGGGGGTGGGGGGGTGGGTGGAGGGGGAGGGTGTGAGGGAGGTTCAAATGACAAGAAAACATAGTCCACGCTATCCCAAACCAGTCTTCATTAAATGGTAGACTGTCAAGTCCCCACCTTCCCTCTGGAGACATCATCTTGTACCCCGATTCTCTCAGTTTCTTCTAACACTACATTCTATAGTGGCTGTCACGGAACACACCCCGTTCTCTTTCTAAGCACAACACTTCTCACACCCACCAAGACCCAGCTCTCCTGAAAGCAATGCCAGCCGTTCTTGACTCTAGGTTGTACTTTCTAGTTTTCTGGTGATGATGACTTCCTGTTGCTTTTCTACCACATGCTGCTTCCTGGAAGTCAAGGTTGCCATCCCTAGCAGTGTTGAGCATAAAGGATTATCAAAACGAAAGCCTACAACAGAGCTTCAGTGGTTTATAAAAACTCTCTCATGCTACCAACGCGAGGGCTAGGGTCATCCACCCAGCCAAGTGTTTTCTGAGTCTGGTTTGTGTCAGGGCATATTCTAAGATTTTTGTAGCAAATGGCGAAAGGTCATCAGGATTCTGAGCAAGCTTCACATTTCATTGGGAAAGTAAACAGGTGTGCGTCGCAGCAAGGCTTGGCGCCAAGGCTCTGCTCGGGCTCCAAGTGGAGACAGGAGAGCGAGGGGGAACTAGAAATGCAAGCAACATTGTAAGTGAAACTGCCGGCTGAGCTGGCTGCAGCGTAAGAAGGAAAGGACTCTGAGCATTTTGTAAAAGCTAGCCAATGGTCAGAACAGTCTCCACACTTGAGTGGAGAGAGGGATATGACTTTCTCACGTACTCTGGTGCCTCACATTTGACCATGTCCCCTGGAGGGGGAGACCTAGTGGCACTCAGAGGAAGGACAGCAGGTCACCAAGAAGAGACTTGATACCCTATGAGCATATACAGGGGGAGGTAATCCCCCTCAGTCACAGTCATAGGGGAGGGGAATAAGGGGAAAATGGGAGGGAGGGAAGAATGGGACGATACAAGGGATGGGATAACCATTGAGATGTAACAAGAATAAATTAATAAAAAGAAAAAGAAAAAAAAAAGCAGTCATGATCCAGTTGCTGGAAGGTGCTGGAAAGAGGGAAACAAAGAGCGCAGAGACTGTCCTGTAACACTCCAAGGAAATTCTTGC
>OU015755.1:6183899-6202523 GCA_907169655.1 Acomys percivali | reverse complement strand
CACACACACACACACACACACACACACACACACACACACACACACACGCACACACGCACCCATGCACATGCGTGCCTATGTTTTGTTGTGTTTAAACAACAGAATGCAGGCATTTTATAAGCAATGGGCCAAATAGTCATTTATAAATGAATCCCCAACCACCTAAATGATGATACTTAAAACCTTTTGTGAGAATTGCTTCAGTATTTGAAATAAGAGTTCGACTGATTCGTCTGATGCTGCCATTTTTTATTTTCATAATGCATCATTCATCTTATAAAAACAGAGTAAAAAGGAAATAGCCCATTTTCCCAATCTGCAAGGATGTTTTGAAGACTTTGCCCTGAAAGAAGGGCAGATTTTTCTGAGGCTTCCTTGCCAAGATCATTTCAATCACCTTCTTGTAATTTTCTGCAAGAAAACACTGCAAGGCAAACATCAGAGATCCAGCATCAGGAGACTTTCCTTCCTCAGTAATAAATATGTTAGTTTGGAGCCGGCTCACAAAGACTCCAGATAGCACCGAGCTGGCCTTGCTCCAAGAGAGAAGCATGTGGTACAGACAAAAGGCCCCCAGGTCTCTGTCACACGTAGACTTCTGTCTACTCCTACCGTCTGCAGCTTGAAAACAGAAGTGTTGGCTAGCAAAGACGTGTCTTTGGGGCACTGGCGTGAGATGTCTTTGTTACCATGTATAGTCAACAGAAAGCACCCTGGGTTGACTGGAGATTGATCTTAGGAAACTACATTTCATGTCACACACTAGAGAGTGAACAAGACTTGTGGCCACTCTTTATCTGATGAGAGGTAAATCTGCAGCGTTGGGGCCAACAGTTCAGAGTCCTTTTCTGGATGGTATTTCTGTATCTTCTCCTGGGGTACCTGCTATGCCAGTTAGCATACGAGCATCTTGTTATATCATCATATTTAGTTTTTAAAAAGTTTTTGATTGAAATAAAATTATGTCAATTCTACCCTTCCTTTTCTCCCTCCAGCCTACCCTCCTTCCAATGCCTCTCATGTCCCTCTGTTTTTCAAGTTGATAGCCTCTTTTTCTTTGATTATTACACACACACACACACACACACACACACACACACACCCATGCACAGATACATAAATATAACCTGCTGAGTCTGTTTGTGTTGTTTGTGTGCATATGGCTTTAGGGCTGACAATTCTACACTGGAAAATTGACAAGAGGGCTGATCCCTGGAAGAGGCTCATTCTCCTGCCAGTCATGAGCTGCTGTAGTTCTTAGGGATGAGACCCATTGAAAATCCCTGCTGCCCCATGATATGTCCCCTGATACTGCCATTGCTCCAGTTTCGTTCATGAAGCCATTTCTAGGATAAACTTGAACACAATTTCTTGCTTAGCTTATTTTTGAGGCAAGGTCTCAGGTAGCTCGAAGTGGCCTTAAATACATAGCCAAGGATGGTCATGAATTTCTGGCCTCCTGCCTCCACCTCCCCAAGTACCGGGGTACGATCTTTCACCCTCATGCCTGGTTTATCTGGTGCAGAGGCTGGCCCTAGCTAAGGCTTCATTCATGAAGCACAGAACCAACAAAGCTGCAGTCCAGCCCTCATCTTCTAAGTCAGGCGTTGTAGAGCTCAGCTGAAAGCCCAGGAGCACCTGGCCGGCTCTCCTAAGCTCTCTAGGAATAATAGAAACTTAGTGATTCAGCAAGTGGAACTTATCTTACACAAAGAAACATTTAGCAGGGGACTCCTGGCAGCTTTGCTTGGGCAGTGCTTAAAGACTGACTTAAATGCCACTAAGAATTGAAAGAGGGCCAGGCCAGGCTGTACAAATGAAAAATGGCCATAGATGCTCCAAGTGTTGCCAATCTAGAGAAGATGTCCCTATATCACCCCCAAAGGAGCAAACATGGAAGCTACTGTGAATGACGAGTCCAGACATGCAAACAGGATTCGATAATGACTGCTGGGGAATGAGAGAAAATATCAAAGGAGAAATCTCATGATACAAGGGTGGAACCAGAGCTGAGTGGGATCGAGGCCCTGAGGAGACAATAGCAATGTCAAAACATGGTGGAGGCCAGTGAAGGCCAGTTAGAAACAAGGACAGGGCAACACCCTTACCTAGAATGCTATGCCCAGAAATGCAATCGATGCAGGCCTGGCCTGCTGACTATCAGTAGAACACTTGTCGCACAAGCTTGAGGACCAGAGTAAGATACCCAGCACCATCTAACAACCGGAAGTGGCGATACGCACTTGCAACCCCAGGGCTGGGGTGCTGGAGACAGGAAGACCCTTCAGGCTCACTGGCCGGTGAACAACCTAATCTCTGAGCTCCGGGTGAAGGGCTTTGTCTCAAGACACAAGGTGGTTAGCTTCTGAGGATCAATGCTCAAGGTTGCCCTCTGGCTTTCAAGGTCATATGGACTCATGCACACACATACTTACAGATTGTGAAACGAAAACCTTGAGCATTTGTCTCCAGTGCTGATGACTGCAGTGTGAGGCTGGGAAGCTGTAAGTGTCCTCAGACTCAGGAAAAGCAGCAGACATGAGTGATTCTATGATCAAGCCCATACAATGACGTTCTTACCCTGTTTCATAAACCTCTCTGACTTTACATTATGCCAGCAGGATAATTCTTTGTGTTCTGAGACATAGAGAGTCGGCTAAGCAAATGCAATTCGTTCTCATCCAAAGTTCTGGTAGTGCAAGGTCACTGAGTGTGACAGCCACGGGGGCAAAGCTTTCACAAGACCTCAGGCTGTTGCTTTATCACCTAAGTGTATTTGTAGAAAACAAAACATGTAAATCTTTTTTTTTTCTGTGTTTGATGTGTTGTTGTGATTTATTCTTTAGCCACCCACTGAGTTCTGCCTAAGAGTTATAAATGCTGCAAAGAATAGTCTAAAGATGAGCCGGCGATGGTTACTATCATTGACGGGCCTGGTTCTGGAATCACTTAAAAGATAGACATCTGGGCATGTTGCAGGGGGTTCTATATTGGGTGAGTTGGGGAGGAAAGATACCTTCTAATGTGAGTGACACCATCTGAGAGTCTTAGACTGCTTATAAAGGAAAAGGCCAAATGAGCATGAGACCCACGGCACTTTGCCTCCTGATGGCAGACTCAGCGTGATAGGTGCTGACTCTGACTTCCTGCCACCGTGCCTTTCCTGCCTTTATGCACTGGACTCTCAAACTTCCCTCCTTTAGTTGTTTCTATCAAGTATTTTGTCACTAATACAAATAACCATACTATATTGTTAATCATGGCTTATCTCAGCAAGAGGAGACATGGCAGGGGCCTCAGGAATTGTTGAGGCAAGTGGTGGATGGGAGAGTGAACATGAAGGAAGCAGTACTAGGAAAAGATGAAAGAAAAAGATAAAATAGGCTAATTCTGGGGGAAATAGAAACATCCAAGCTATGAAACCAAGAGGTACCACGGGCAATCAATGGTTGTACTTAGTTCAGCAATCTGAAATGTACAGTGTTCATGGAGCAAGGTATTCCATGAAAGCATCTCCTTGTGGTAGGTGCAGGGCTTTAACAAGGATACACTCAAGTCAGACTCTCAGTCCTTCTCAGTGCCAATGGTTTTCTCTATCTGCCATCTCATCCTAGTAATTTTTCCCACTTCCGAAAACTGGTAATGGTAACTACAGCGTAGCAGTGGAAAGAGGACCACAGAGCACTTAGACCCTGTCTGGCTTATGGTAAATTTTATATAAGCTTAGAATTAAATATGCCAGGTGATCTACATCCTCTTATGTAACTCTACCAATAAATCTGCAAGATGCTGTTATTCACAGACCACACTGTATAGAAGAAAAATGAGAATCTGGGCTCCATTCCTGACGTTGAAGAATCATAGAGCTATGGATTGGCTGTGATGGAGACTCATTTTCTCTGTGATATCACCTCAAAGCAGCTTCAAGGCATGGTATATAAAGTCTCTTTCCAAGCCTGCCTGGGTTTTTGTTCCAAGCAACTTATAGTTTTTAGACCATCTTATCATCAGAAGCTGACTTTATACAACCACCAGGACTATGGGAAATTGTTAAGCCATACCTAGCCATTCTGGGAATGAGGAGATTGGAAGAGACAGATCTTCCATAAATATACAAATAAAGACTAAGTCACATTTATGAATCCAAAACAGGTATGAAGAAGGCATGTGGCCTTTTGTCATAGAAGGAATGAATTAACACAGGATGTGAGTTTGTGGTACCCAAACTTGACTGACATGAGATAATTACACTGTGGACATGTTGAGATTTCTTGCCTACATGTGAGCACATCTCAGCGATATACTAATAGCGAGGTACAAAAGTAAAAGTCATGGGAATGACGTTTTTACAATGATCATGAGATGCTGTGGATTATATTTTGTAGGGGTTGGGAAATTGACACCCATAGCTCAAAAATCACATGTGGACCTGCCCAAGACCTGAACAAGGTCGAGCCAACAATATCAGTCAACACCCTAATTGATAGTATTAATTAGACTCAGTGGGTTACAAAATAAGAGAGTTTGAAGAGGAGTGTAGAGTCAATAGAAAGGGGACCTAGGGGTAGGTGTCATCAAGATATATTGTATACATGCATGAAGTTAAAAAGAAGAGAAGTAATGGAAATTCAAATATCTGGCATGTAAGAATGATGGAAAAGGTCTTTCGAAAAACCCTACGCCATGGGGACTTGTAGATCCTCAGTAACTCACATGAGCTTGGAATATCATAGTCCATTAACATCTCCAAGGCCTTTCCCTGAAGAACTTTGAAGGCACCCCAAGCCTAGAGACACCAAAATGCAGAAAGTACTACTTCAAAAGAGGGAAGCTAAAAGTTGATGTACCAGGAGGGAGAAAAGGAAAAGGAAAAAGTTATTCTATGGTGACGATGGGGCGTAAGCTTGAATAGGCTCCTTAGAAACAAGAATAGGGGAGAATGAGAGCAGCAGAAGGGAGCCAAGAAGAAGATGGAAAACTACAGCCGCAGCCAAGAGAAGAGAAGGCAAAGGGGCAAACCATGAAGTGTGGAATTAGATTTCGTGCTGAGTCCTCAGTGAGTGTGGACAATGGTACTTCCCAAGAGACTCTCTCAGCATCCCATGCTCCAAGCTGGAGAGAAGTCTGAGGTCCAAGGAAGGGAGGGAGGGAGGGAGGGAGGGAGGGAGGGAGGGAGGGAGGAAGGGGATTCCTCATAAGACTCACACATCAGGCTCTCCTCACAAGCCTTACTTATATGGCTCATAATTTAGTGATCTGGTGTCATCTACTCAGAGCAGAGAGGACATCAACAAAAATGGGACAGACTCACAGCCGTGAATGAAAGGCTCTTGGAAAGAATGCCACCTTTCCCTGGGCCCTCGGCAAAGGCTGAGTGACTGGTTAGGATGTCATTGACTGTTGAGTGTTGAGTTTGGAATGTCAGAAGCCCAGATCCAAACTATGCTGGGGCAATGTAGCTGCTTCAGAGTCATTTATTGGCATGCTCTACAAGGTGTGTGTGTGTGTGTGTGTGTGTGTGTGTGTGTGTGTGTGTGTGTATAAGCAGGTAAAGCCTTTGGAATGTACATACAGAACAGTAGCTTCCACCAACCAAAAGGCCAAGGATGCCATGAAAGCTGAGGCTTTACTGCTTTACCTGCCCATTTGATGTTTCCACCAACATATTTGTAAAGTGTCCCATTTGTGACTTTATTCTTCAAACTTCATCGAACTCACACTGTATTGGAACGTGGAGTTTGGGTGTAACCTGAATGTGTTTATTCTTCAAACTTCATCAAATTCACACCGTGTTGGAACATGGAGTTTGGGGGTAACCTGAATGTGTTCTCGGACCATGACCACTCATGTTTGATTCTAGATAAATTGTCTCTTATCCTCCTTGAAATGAGACTTGTGCTTCTGCATTGATATATAAGGTTTAAAGCAAACACCTCCATGACTGACACATGAAAAATCACATACAGAAGGAAAAAAGCAAAAGTTAAATCAGTGTTTCAAGTAACATTTAGTGTGTGTGTGTGCGTGCGCACAGTGTGTGCATGTATGAGTGCGCACATGTGTACATGTGTGTGTGTGTGCGTGGATGAGTGCGCACATGTGCACATGTATGTGTGTATGTGTGCACATGTGCATTGCTTGTCTGTGTGTGTGCATGTGCTTCAGTGTGTGTGTGTGCATGAGTGTATGTGTGTGTGTTTGTGTGTGTGGTGAGTGCATGTGTACTATTGACCTGGGCAGGACATCAGTGCCTCATGGAAAATGGCAAAACCTTTTCCCTAGGGGGAGGGATCAGAGGGAAAAAAAAAAAGCCTTCCTCCTCTCAGAGCCTGACTGTTGGTAGCTTGTGCAAAAACTAGTGACCACAGCTTCCTCCTCCTGGATGACTGCAGCCTGGGACTTTACAGCCATGATGCCCTCCCCGCAAGATGAGCCAACTGCTCCCCCTGGGCTGGACAGAGTAAAGGTGCGGAGGTCTAGGGCTTTTGTGTGGATTGATGATGTCGTCAGAGTGAGCAGAACCCTCCTTGTCTCAGATTTCCCGTACTTGCATGTCTGTCCTTTCTTTATTCCCTTGTCACCCCAGTCAGGCTTCCAGGACCAAGTTGTGCGGGACAAGGCCATTACATGTGTCTCTCCCAGAAGACACAGCACTACTCAAAGGGGAAGTGTGGATGCCTCTTTCTCTCCACCTTCACCCCTGAGATACACAACGATGCGATTCCTGTTCTCACTGAGCCTAAGAGAAAAGGGGTCAACAGTGTCGCAAATCAACTGGTAGTGACCCACCTTCTACGACCCACCGGAGTGCCGACAATGTTTACCAAGGCAGTTTCCTGGTAACTGTACTGTTACACTGTGCTGCTCTGGGCCCCTCCCTCTGCCTTCAAAGCACTGCCTATTTGTGATATTGGCAACTGCTGAGATAAAAGCAAAGAGGAAATCAGTTTGTGATGAGAGGACAAGAGAGGACCTGGCTGGCAGTTATATGTGTTGCTTTCATTGTATGTGAGAGGACTGAAGAGAAAAGCAGTTGATTTATTGTTCAGTGAGCCCAAGAAGCCCGGCTTTCAAAACGGAGCATCCAACAGAGAGAGCATCTCTTTCCTGTCAGAAGGCTCTATTTTGATGAGATGGAGAGATCCCCCCAGATCCCAGATTTTTCAAATGTGTGTGTGCGTGTGTGCATGCATGTGTGCATGCGTGTATGTGTGTGTGTGTGTGTGTGTGTGTGTGTGTGTGTGTGTGTGTGTTTGAAAGCTGCAACAGTCCCAAGAGGAACTTCTGACAACTTGCTCCCATACAAAAATCACAAAACTATGCCCTCAGGTCTCAAGAAACACCATATTAGCCTCCAGAATATCCTAGCCTTTTGGTTCTCACACTGCTGAAAAGCATGAAATTTAATTTTTTGTCCTATCATGGGAACTTAGGAAGAATTAAGATCCTGACTGTGACCTCACATTCCATGGGAAACGGGCCAATGGAATAAGCACACAACATTTGCCAGCTTGATTTCAGGAGCAAGTGATGGAAAACCCTGAGCCAAAATAAAGGGAGCGGAAGAAAACAAAATGAAAACATTGTGTTGTAACTGTGAGGTCCAAGAGCATGCAGCCTCCAGCTGCCCAGGGTCAGGAGTTTATCTCACCCCAGCCCATCTTCACCGCTGGCTTCTCTATCAAGTGCCTTCTTGATGGTGAGATAGAGACCACCAAGTCCAGGTTTCCCCCTTACAAACGCAAGTGCACTGACCACGGTTTTCCTGAATTTTAACTTTACATTTTATTTAATTATATTAATTTTTACATTGTATACTATCATATAATATAGATTATAATTACACATTATAGTAACACTATATTAATATTAAATGCTAAAATAAAGGAAACATTTTTTTTTTTAGGCTAGTGGATAAAATGTACTGCTGATGAACACCTGTTTAACAGTCATGGTTTCGATGTGAAATGTTCCCCACAGGCTCATGTGTGTGGTTACGTGGCCCCCAGTTGGTGGTGTAAATTGAGTGGTGGTAGAACCTTTAGAAGGTGGGGTCCAGCTGGAGGAAGTAGGTTATTAGTGGGTGGCTAATTGAGGTTACAGTCAACCTCGATTCCTGATTGTTCCTTCGGATGTGAACAGGAATGAACCACTCCCCGCCTCATTACTGAGTCTCCTTGGAGGAAGTTAGATTTATCCATCACAGGATAAAACAGGCCTTTTCCCTTCCGTCTCTACTTTCATGGGCCTTCCAAATCTCCATTTATCAATAGTTTTTCTGACTACATGTGTGAAAACGTGATTCATTAAAAATTTGTACTTTGAAAATTGATGTGTTCTTCTAGATGATAATTAGGAAAAACACATCAAAGGGACCAAAGCACTTTGATACAACAATAATTGCTTGGAATGCATCTTAGGACAATAAAGACGCATGCATGAAGTTAAATGAACAAATACACACATACTATAGTGGTGGTTTTTGACAGTAAAAATTTTGGAGTATCTTCATTATTATATGGCAGGGTACTGAGTAACTCACAATTGACTATTTCATGAAGTTATACATAGTTATGGTTCCTTTCTGAGGGAAAACGTCAAATGGTAATGACACTGGTACAGTGTCATGGCCCAGGGTTGTGGGGCTCAGAGACTGCTATAGCTTCCTTGGAGACATGGAAATGTTTTCTGAGGCCCTGGCTAACCTTTCCATGTTCTAGGCCAAGGCTATGAGGCTCAGGGAAGCAAAGCTGAAGGCAAGGAATGGATTGCTTGTCACCAAACTGTGTAGCTGTTTTTTTTTTTTTCCACTTATTGGGTTATTTTATCTCTCTTCCACACTTCACCCTTATTCAGCCTTTCCAACCTCCCAACACTAGGTAGGAGAGAAAGGACAGAAGGGAAAGGGGGCATCATTATTGTTAGGAGCATGGAGCTTCTTGAAGCAGGGTCGATCTTTGCAGACACATTATCTAATTTCTTCTTGTCTCTTTGCCTAGGGCCACTTGACAAACTACAACAAACCACAAACAACAGCAACAGTAGCAGCAGCAAGAGGAGGAGGAGCAGCAGGAGGAACAGCAGCCATCTCAGCCCCTCTTGGGGGCGCTCTAATTTGTATACCCTCTCAAGAGTCCCCAGAATTCCAAATGCCATACCCTTAGAGAAACTATCTTCAGCTAGCAAACGCTGAATCACATCCCTGCTAGAGCACGAGGCAAACCATAGCCAGCTGCTGTGGACAGTGTGAAACAGCCCCATATCCCACACCTGGGATTAAAACAAACACACACTCCCATAACATCTCTGCATTTTTAAAGAAACCCAAAATTCTCACTACACAACTAGGCCACCTTGTCAAGGACATGAAGATCAAGTCACTGGGAGAGATCTAGCTTTTTCTGCCTGTCCCTCAAAGAGCCTAAGATTACTGACTTTCCTGGGAGAGTCCCTTAAGGATGAGGCACTGAAGAACATGCTGGGGTAGCCATAAACTCACGATGGCAGTGGATGAGGTTCAAGGCTGTTATCACCACTGAGGACCAGAGGTCATAGTTGTCTGGGTATCATGTGCTCTGAGGAAGTACCCACTGCTCTCCCAGTTGTATGGGACATCATCTTATCTAAGCTCTCCACGTTCCCAGTAGAGAGACTGCTAGAGGAATAAGATGGACAAATCCCTACCTTCACAGTGTCCTATGTAAGGCTGCAGGCTACCATGGTTCCCTGCTGGTGTGCCTCCTTACTGACCCAAAGCACTTGCATAATCTTAGTTCTTGTGCCCAAGAATCTGCTGTTGCTGCCTGGGGCTGCTGCACTGACACCCTGGCTTGCTAAGACCACCCTTGAAGCCATCTCCAAAACCTACAGCTACCTGACCCATGAACTCTGGCATACTACCAAATCTCCCTATCAGGAATTCACCAACTATCTCATTAAACCAGACTCTAGAAGATCCAGACTCTAGCTATCGCTACCACACAGAATTTTTATACCAGAAAACAAATTGAGGCTAAAATCAGCCTCAACGACAACACTCTAGGAGGGAACTAAACGAAAGAGGCACCAGTTATAAAACTGCACGCACGGACTAAGCCAGGGTTGGGAAGGCGGTGTCCACGCTGATGCATTCTTGACGCCTCTCCATCCTACTCTTCACTCTAGGAAACCTAGCATGCACAAGTTTAGCCCCCAGCCGATGTCTGTATCCCAGTTGAATTTGGCCAGTGGGAATCCCCCATGCATGAGAGCTGAGCAGGGAGGTGTCACTGTGGTTATTCTCTGGGTCTTCTCCCCAGAGGTTGTTGGGTCTTCCTGAACTTTCAGATGGAGGATTCTGCTCACCCCAGATGTCTACCCTCCCCATTCTTCTTTGCTTCTTTTTTTGGGGGGTCTTGGTCAGCATGCCCAGGGTTGGTAATGGCTCCCTTACTATTGCTAGTCCCTTTAACTCCAATACCCAAGGAGGTACGTATGTGGGTCACCTGCCCACATAATCTGCCTTTGCCATTTGTTTCCTGCCAGGGTCCCCAATTGACACAATAAAATATAAACACATTTATGTATTATAGCGAAGAAAAGCTGACAGCAACACACTCAGAAAATAATGACAGAAGCAACAAAGGCTGTCTCACTGGGGGTGGGACTGGAGTCGTTTGAGTGGATTTTTGTCACTCTATGCTTTTCTGTGGTTCCTAATTTTATATAATCAATGCATAATAGTTGTAGAGTCTGAAAATAACCACAGGTGTCGTGTTCTTACAAATCTAACTTGTTACCGGTCACAGCACTTCGCTAAGGCTTTCTGTGACCACAACCTGCACACGTGACACTTTCTGGACAGGATTTTTCCAGTTTCATCTGCATATTATTTGACACTTGTAACTTCCTGGCAGTGAGGCCGTGTGTGTTTATTTTGACTATGTATGCATTCGTCTGTATGGAATTATTTTTTTTAGCCGATTTCAAATGTCACCATTTGCATATGCAGCGTCCCCCCTTTCTTCTTCTTTTCATGTTTGCGTTTGTGGTATGTGTAAGGTGTGTTTCTGCATGTGCTCTCAGGGGTAGGTGGATAGATGGGGCACGTGTGCGCTCCTGCATGTGGCGGCCTGAGGCCAATGTTAGGTGTCTTCCTCAGCCACTGTCCACCCTAGTCATTGTGCCGTGCGCTCTCTCTCTCTCTCTCTCTCTCTCTCTCTCTCTCTCTCTCTCTCTCTCATGGCTTGTCTAGAGAGCTGGCTGGCTCTGAGCAACCCTAACTGGGCCTTCCTACCTGGCCACCACTCTCACCTAGCATTGACACAGAGTCTGAGGGATCTCACCTCCCATCCTCACAGCTGTTTGGCAAGTGCTTTAACTCACCTCTTAAACCAGAGCTTTTCCTTCCTGAGGATAAAAATCTCCTGGAGGGCAGAGAGCGTGCTCGGTCTGCTCTGTATCCCCCACGATCCCTATCACACAACAGACAATCAATAAGCACGGATAAAATAGGTGAAATCCATGGGATTTAAGACCTCACTCCTGTCATTCCAACTTCCTCCCTATCAACTCTCCTCTACAAGCAATAAAGGTGAAATATTTGAATTGAATTTCTCCAGAGACCCACCTTCGGCTGAAAGTACAAATTGGAAATGGAAAGTCTCCAGGCAAGAGGTCAGAGGGGCCAGTGGGCACGGCAGAGGCAGGAAAACCCAGATAGGAATCCACAACGCGCCCTCCAGGTGGCAACTATTGTGACAAGCGCTTTCTTATTAACAACAAATGAGGAGGCCTGGTTTCATACTTGCAAAGCCGATCATTGAGGGAAGAAGAAGGAACAAGACCAATCTGAGTTCATTGGGTTCGAATTGAATTACTCATTGTGGAAGAGTCGGTACAGGATCAGAAATACAGAATACCAGTTGTGACCAGTCCTCCCTGGGCTCTGGTCACTCTCTCCCTCTTCTGCCTTTCCTACTCTCCCTGTCCCCCAACCCCCCACCCCAGCATAAACACCAGGCCAGCAGCCTAACTAGGTATTTGAATAGTCACCAACTGTGATCTTATTTAAACAAGCCAGCCAACCAACCACTCTTGAAAAGCGCAGTCAGATGCTTGCCTAGCATGAGTGAGGCTCAGGATCAGGATGGCATTCAGTGCCACATAAGCCTGGTGTAGTCATGCATCCCTATATTCCAAGCAGGGAACAGAAGGGTCAGCAGTTCAAGGTCACCCTTGGCCACACAGAGCTTGAAGCCAGCCTCTGACACTGGGTCTCAAAAAGCAAAGTGAGTCTGTTGAAGGACCTGCTGCGACAGTGAGTGAGACAGGAACGGCAGCTAACTGTAAAGAGGCTGGGGCTGAGGACGGATTCAGTCAGTACAGTGTTTACAATGCAAGCCTGAGGACCTAAGTGCAGGTCATTAGCAACCAAGTGAAAACCAGGCACAGCTATGGACATCTGCATTCCTAACACTTAAGGACAGGCATGTCCCTGAAGCTCACTGGCCAGCCAGCCCAGCCAAATAGGCAAGACCTTACTTCAAAGACTAAAAATCAAAAACCAAATACAAGGGGTCACCTTGCATTGACCACATGCATGTGCACACATACACATATGTATCTGCAGGTGCAAGCACATACATACATGAGCAGACACACACACACACACACACACACACACACACACACACACACAGCAACGTGAGCACACAATAAAGATAAAAGTAAAAGGGATGAATTCTCAGGTTGGTCACCCTTCCGGGGACACCTCTGTTGGGACTGACCACTCCTGAGCAGCCTCATATTTCTGGGTCTTTTACTCCATTCTGTGTCAATAGGGACCGTATTGGGTACCACAAGGGTCAGTGCACACAAGTCCCCAGGAGGAGCCTGCGTCCGACTCTGGGCAGCTCCCTCACAGAGCAGAACAAGCAAAGGAGAGGCAGAGCAAGCACACCTAATAATTTTTACTGACTTTGGTGATGAAAAAGGGAGGGACAGTCTGTCTACAACTCCTCCAAGAAGTTCCGGGTCATCTTGCTGTCTCATAAAAGTTTATTTTATGGCCATTCAAATTTACAGACTCCTGTCTGGGTCTCAGTCCACCATGCAATTGCTTTTCAGTTTTTCCCAGACTACCGCTGTTCAGCCCCCTAGAACCTGCTTCTGTGAGGCCCCTGTTTCTTACATCACCCTGTCAAGAGGAAGGAGACGAAGGGCAAGGTTCAAGGATTGCAAATATCCGGATAAGACCACAACTCCAGTCGATACCCTGACGGTAAAGTGACTGATGATATTTGAATTTCACACATTTATCACTAACTCTGTTCCTGATCTGGAGACATTTCCGGCCCATGGAAAACACACGTACAGAGGCTTTCCCCAGTATCCCTAGCTCCACGCCCTCCCCAAAAGAAAAAAAAAAAGAACAAAAAGAAAAAGCTAAAGTAAAAAACAAAGTGTGCATTTATTCCCTCTCTTACTAAGTAAAGAAAAGACTATAGATCAAGGACATATTCGTGTGTGTTGACCCTCCACTGGAAGCATTAAATGACAACAGCTTTCACAGAATTTTCTGAAAACACACACACTGATGAAGACTTTCTCAAGAGCAATCATGCAGCAAGACCCACTGATTCTGCTTCTTGGTGTTCATTTTCTTTAATAATCATTGTTATAGTTAATGATTTATATGTGGAGGTAACTGACTTTTTGTATGGGCTTTTAAAAGTGGAAAATAATCTCTACATGCAGTAATATGGAAAGCAGATGAAGTGTGGCACAGTCTTGTGCCAGAGTCATATGCAGTAATTGGGTTGTTTTCTAATAATTCTTAATGACATGAACAATTGCTAGCAATGTAGCCAAAAAGCAGGTATGCTTTCAAATAATGTCAAGTTTTCACAGAATAACAAAAATATAAGGAACAAGTTCATTGTGATCATAACAAAGGGATGGAATGGGAGTTAATTAACAGGCTTTGCATTTTGAGGCACACAGACAGGCAGCAGACAAACAGATAGATAGACAGAGATACAGGTATGTTTTAAATTTCCCCTGAATATTTACATCAGGTGAGCTCTGGGGTGCAGGTGGGGAGAGGGGTTGGGATAATCTCTAAATAAGTCCAGAGGAGTGATGGGATCTTCTTTCTGCTTTCAAAGAATTTTTTATCTTTTATAATCTGAGATTCAATTCCCATCAATGAGTTCCTTACATTGTAATATATTATAATTAGTTTATGTTGGCTTGTACCAGATCTCCAAAACACACAGAAAAACACACAGAAAGAAAGAGGAAGGGAGGGAGGGAGGGAGGGAGGGAGGGAGGGAGATGGGGAGGCAGAACTCACAAAACACAAAGTTCTGTGCTCACTAAGTCTTGTGGAATGACAGCAGCTTAGAGCCGATGGTCCTAAGAACTGTCGCAGAAATACTCCAAGGAACGGTCAGAGAGGCCACACACACACAGTGTAAGATTTATGTATTTTATTTTATGTGTATGAGTGTTTTGCCAGCATGTATGTTTATGTACCACATAAATACACTGTCTGCAGAGGCCAGGAGAGGGCATCGGATCTCCTGGAACTGAGTTACAGACAATTGTGAGCGGCCATGTGGGTTCTGGAAACAGAACCTGAATCTTCTGGAAGAACAGCCCATGCTCTTACCTGCTGAGCCATCTCTCCAGCCCTAGAAAAGAGTAGTTTATTATACTACAAAGGTGCTGTTCCTGTGGCCACCTTTGCTGCTAATGCAGAAATTGTGACGTGCTATGGGTTTAGTGCTACAACAGAGAACAGAGGTGCTGGATTCTAAGAATTAGGAAGGGCCAGAGTAGAGTTCAGTCAGCAGAAGAGTGGGTAGCGGAATGTCTGCATATACACAGAAGAGTGTTATTATAAGCCATTAAGACCATCGCTGTGTCATTTGCAGGAAAACAAATGATGTGAGATCATCAAGTTAAGGAAACCAAAACTAATTCAGAACGAGGAATACTTGATGTTTTCTCTCATTTGCAAAATTTAAATTGAAAACTTAAAAGGCATGAAAGTGGACCATGGAGGCTGGGGCTGATGGCTTGGTAGTATTCTCACCTAGCATTCACAAGGCTCCATGTTCCAGTCCCAGTATAGCATAAACCAGACGAAGGTATGGGTGTATGATCCACCTCTGGAAAGGTGGAGGAAGGGATGAGGAGTTCAAGGTCATCCTCAACTACATAGGTTGTTGGGGGGACTAGCCTGAGCTACAAGGGGATCCTGCCTCACAACAGCAACAGCAAGAGAGAAGAGTCCTCTATAGGGAACAGTGGAGAAGGAGACCAGGGGTTGGACAGAATGAAAAACAATAGGGTAATGAGGTTGAATGTGTCCAACACACAAAACACAGATGTGGCAAAGTGTTACAATGAAACCTTTTATTGTGTATAATTAATATGCAATAGTAAAAATAACAACAGGATGAATCCAGGCTTGAGTCAATCAGGAATAACTAAGTACGACCTATAGGTGTAATCGAGGTCTCTAAAAAACTAAAAGGTTTGCCCTCCTATTACATGTAAAGAGCAATATTAAGGAACTCAAAATCTCCCCTGGGTCCAGCTAATGAGACTGGCTTCTACTTTGATTCATTCATTCCAGAGTATTGGGTTCTGTTGGAAATTCAAACAACATTTCTAAACCCATCCTTACACTACACCAACTGACACAGGACTCGGTTTCCCCCGCAGTGCCAGTCAACAGTGAGATCCGTGAGTACCCAGGGAACACCCAGGGCAATCAGACATTGGTGAGGCTGCCGGGATAGGGCCAAGAAGGTGGATGGCTAGCCTCTTCTCGGCGATCCTTACTCCATGCTTTTGGAAATTGTGATTTGGGCAGATGAGGTTTGCACATGAGACACACTGAGCAGCAATGCAAAGACAATTCACAAACTGTCGAAGGAAAAGTAAAACCCTAGCATCGGTAATCCTAAGAGGGGCCACGCCACTGCTTCCACATGGCAGTTCTACCTTGCTGTCTCAAGAATATTTCTGCCTAAACATCTGCAACGTTTATTCGCGGTAGGCCAGCAAAGTCATGAACCGGAACGCCTCATCTTTCTTGAGACGAGCAATAGGTTTGCACTGACCAATGGACGAACCAGCCTAAGGTAAGCGCTCGCTCGCATTCGTACGGAAGGAGGGGGGCGTTCTGAGGGATACTCGGCGGCAGCCACAAATCTGAAGCCACAGGAAAGAGCCTGCTTTTCCCAGAGTGGGTAAAAATATAGGCGCTGCTACATTGAATTTCAGAGGAGATAGCCTCTCAGCTCAGAAAGGCAAATAATCAATATTTAGTTTAGGAAGTAAGAGGAGGGACCAGTTAGGGAGAGTTTGTAGTCAGTATATTCGTTACAACAGGCTGCGGCATATCGGGAACTTCATTATCTCAATTCTCTTCCATCTCGAAAGGGCACGTAGTCTTAGCCCCATTGGAAAGGAAGAGGGAGCCGACGTTGCCCAAAAGTCACAGATTAATAATCTACCCCATGAGCAGAAGCTATTGTTTACAAACTGAAGGGACAGTCCTTAAGGAGACAAAACTAACAACAAAAATATCATACTCGGTCAATCAAGAGAAACAATGAAAGGGCCCTACTGACAGAGACAGCATCCAATGCAGTCGCTGAATCCAACACAACTGGCCAAGAGTGTAGAGTCAAGAGTGCGCTAAGAGAAAAGGAGTCTTGCAAACTCTTCCTATGCAGTGGCCTCTGCAGCGAGGGAGACTCCAGGCCCACAGCTGGAGTTAGCACAGCAGCAGCAGCAGCAGCAGCAGCAGCAGCAGCATCTGGCTCTGGATCCAGAGACTCTAAACCTAATCATGAGCAGGATTTCTCACCTCACTTCCCATCTGGCAGGTCCCAGAGACTTCCTTGTCATTCGGTGTGTGCATATGAACTGGCTGTGTGGCAAGGGACTTGGAGGTAGCTGGTTTGGTAAAGCATTTGACACATAACCATAAGGACCTGAAGTTGAACATTAGGATGTATGAAAAGGAGAAAAAATGCAGGTGTGAGGAGGCTACCTGTCATCACTGGGGAAATGGAGACAGGCAGATCCCTGGGGTCCACTGGGGTCAACTGGTCACCAAACCTAGAATAACCAGCAAGAGCCCCAGGACAATGACAGTTCCTGTCCTCATGTCCTCATGTCCTTGGGATGATATCCAAGGTGCTCTTGGAACACACACACACAAACATACACGTTGGGAAAGTTGTATAATTTTCTCATCAGAAAGGAAGCATTTGACTTGTGAAATACATGAAGCAACATGACATAGATCCTAAATTTTTAAATAGAATCTAGCTCACATTCTCTGTGTAATTTCTTCTATTTGCTCCCATTAAAAAAAATAATCATGTGTATGTGTCTGTGTGTAGTTATGTGCATATGAGTGTAGTACCAGTGGTGTCCAGAAGACGACATCAGATCCACTAGCGCTGGACATAACATGCAGCTGCGGCCCACCTGTCCTGAGTTGCTGAGTACCAAACTCAAGACACTTACTTGGCAGGAGCCCCAGCATGCTCTTGACCCGTCGCCCCTCCCCCCCCCAGCCCCATGTGCATCATCCTTAATTTTGTGTCATCATCACCTCAGTATGACTTCATGTTCCTGCTTTGTTAGTTCACCCACTCCTCTGTGCAGGACATTGCCTTTTCCTTTCCTCCTTTCCTTTCCTTTCCTTTCCTTTCCTTTCTTTTTTAAGCATCTTCCTGTATAGAGTAAAATAATCAAGTCCTCTGCTCAGTCACGCTGCCTGCAATCTGTAAGAAGTGGTCTGAGCTATGTAACAGTCTGAGTTGATGCTCCGTCATCTGCGCCAATGGGCATAATAATGTCCAGATCATCTACTGCTGTGAGAACTGAAGCTAGGTGAAATACCCCTTCATTGATTAGTGCGCTGGGCATCCACAAATACAAATGACCCTGGCCTTGCCTCCTTCCCTGGATATCCACCACCACCCTGCGGCAATCCATACTGTTCTTCTCCTGCCCCTCCTTGTACCCCGCACAACCTCCTGGTGCTCCTTTGGTTTGGACTTTTAACACTCCATTTCTATTTTAGTGCTTTCCTACTGTTCTCGCGGTCTTCCTAAAGGAGAAGGGGGGAGGGTGGAAGACAAACCACGATCCAGCTGTGGCCTCTCTCGCGGTTCCCTTGTTTCAGTCCTGTATCCTAACACATTTGCCCAAGACAAACTCCATCCACTGTGTCCCAAAACAGGTGCTGCTGCCTCTAGAAAGAGTCGGTGAGAAACAGGCATGCCTCCTGCTACACTGGCAAGAGCTACAAATCCTCCGTACGGCAGCTAAGTCAAATTCATGGTACCGACAGGGATAGGTGTGGGAGTCCTACTCGGTCATTACAAACCACAAAAAGCATCGATTTTAGAACCTTACATTTAACAAAATTTATTTTTGAGAATTTCATACATGAGCAATATATTTCTATCACTTCCACCCTTCTCTCCCTCCCTCCAAGTCCTCCCATGCCCACCCCGACTCTATCTCACATTCATGGCCTTTTCTTCTCTAATTATCATTGACACACACACACACACACACACATACACACACACACATACACACACA
>OU015755.1:6155351-6174415 GCA_907169655.1 Acomys percivali | reverse complement strand
TCTCTCTCTCTCTCTCTCTCTCTCTCTCTCTCTCTCTCTCTCTCTCTGCTGCTGCTGCTTTCATGCCATGAAGAGCAAAGACAAAAAAAAAAAAAAGAACAAAGACAAAGAAAACAACTGTCAGGGTTTCACTCAGCATCCACAGAGAGAGAGAAGGGGAAAGCAGTGTGGTCCATGGTGAGAGGAGTGTATTCTTAAGCTGCCTTTTTCTACCAATATTACGTTCACATGTATGGGTAAGAGGAGAGACTAGTTTAGGTCGCCACGCAATGTAAGTCCTCAAATATTTCACCCCCTCTCTTAGAACTAAAAACCTGCTGATAGTTCCTGAGACACCTTTCGTGCAGACCAAGGATAGGGCATTTTCACTTTGTTGGCCAAGTCTAGCTGGCCACTCAGCTTGTAAACAGATTGTTATCGGAGCTCTGACCTTGGTGCCTATGAGTGTACTGCCTAGATGGCTTTTGCCTGCAGTGGTGGAGTCAAGTAGTTACAACAGAAACTGCAAGGTCAACAAAGCTTACAATATTTGCTATCCGATTCCCCAGAGGGGAAGCTTCCTGCCCATCCCTTCATGGAGGCGAACTGGAGGCAAATACAGGGCAGAGTGGGATCTACAGGGAACCACAGGCTGTGAGACTGTGTTTGCTTTTCCTGTTTTCTAAATGTGGGCTAAACATTTTAACAACAACAACAACAACAACAACAACAACAACAAAAACCATTGTATCGGTTCCCATATATAACTCTAATCCTTCTTAATTCCCGGTGAAGCAATTGTAAAGACACATGGAAAATAATGTGCCAAAGTGAGGGTGCGAAGGTGGCTCAGCTGGGAGGGAGATCGCTGAGCATGCTCAAAGCCCTGGGCTCTGTCCCAAGCACCCAAGCACCGCTTAAATGGCATGTGGTGGTGACACCCATGTGCCCAGCACTGAGGAAGCAGAGACAAGAGGATCGGAAGCTCAAGGTCACTTTCAGTTACACAGCTCAAGGCTAGCCTAGGCAACATCGGACCCCACTCAAAACAACGATAGGGCAGAAACAACCCGTTGAGAGATCAGAGAAGACTGGACCAGCAAACCAGATGTTTTCACTAACCTGTGGAAGGAAATAGTTAGGGGGCTCTTAGTCTTCTGAGTCCACACACAGGTCAGAGGAAAAGTTCAAACGGCTCTGCAGTGAGCACAGCATGCCATTTCCTGGTGGATCCCTCTAGAAGCCCCATCACAGGAAGCAGCAGACACGGAGAGTGTGGGTAAGATGAGGGGGGAAATTAGGAAAATTAGGTGGGGCCAGTACACCCCTTCAATTTTCCATTCTGTTCTTTGAGCTGCAGCAATGAATCCCACCTCAAGCTGTGGACAGAGCTAATGAGGAAGATCTGTAGGTAATGGAACCACGGACACGTATCACAGAATACAGAGAGGCATAAAACCAGGCAGGGTAAAAAGCCAGGAGACCAGGGGTTAGAAGGGAAAACGGCGGCATCCAGAGACAGAATTCGATTGGAGCAAGTGCTCTTGGGGAGCAAGTCTCCCATGCTTTAGCTACTCCGCAACTTTTGGTCATGTCACAGCTTGATTGTTCCTCCCCTTGGGGGAAAAGAGTTTAAAAGACCTTAATTCTTAGCCTACATTACAGGAGAGTGCAAATAAGTCCTGTTATTTCTACCCAATACAGAGTGATTTGGATGGGAAGAATAGGCCAGATGGGGCTGGTCAGATGGGTAAGAACGTGCACTGTTCTTGTGAAAGACCCAAGTCCAGTTCCTAGTATGTTGGATGTTGGGAGGCTTAAAACTACCAGTAGCCCCAACTCCATGGAATCTGACTCTCCCCTTCTGGCCTCTACAGGGACCTGCACTCATGTGCACACACTTTCTCCCTCCTTCCCCCTCTCTTTCTATCTCTCTCCAGACACATAGTAAGTACATACACAGACATATAGATACACTCACAGCACACAGAGACACACACTCTACAGATACACACACACACACACACACACACACACACACGGCACTTGCCTACACCTACTTGAAAAATCAAGATTAATATAAGGACTCAGGCAAGCCTTGGGGGCACCTATTTGGTGTAATGGAAGTAATGATGGAGGTCAAGTTTCAGTACTCCAGAGATATTCTGTCAACTATTTTCACTATTTTTTTTTTCTGTTGTTTCTCGGCAGGTTGGCCCTTCAACTTTCTGAGCAACGAGATGTATTCTTTAACATATTTTCTTCTGCATTTCCGAACTCTCATAGTAAAGCCTCAAGGTGATCATTAGTGTGTAACAAGGCTGGCCCAGGTCTACTCAGGCACCTCTTGTCCCCAAAGTCTAAAGGACATCACCACAGTCTTCCACAGAAGCAGCCTCCTTTCCTGAGCTCCCAACTAGACAAGAAGGAGGATGGCCGGCAATGGTGATGTGCGCTAATTTGCCTAAACCGAACACTGACCTTGAGAAATGAGTGAGTATGATGATTAAAAGGATAATGGGAAAAAAAATCTTTTCTAAAATAGGACTGTGAGACGACTCAGTGATTAAAAGACTGCAATGCTCTTTCAGAGGACCAAAATTAAATTCCCAGCACCCACCTCTAGATTTCTACAACTGCCTGCATCCCTAGCTTCAGGGTACAATACGCCCCCTTCTGGCTTTTGCAGGACCTACACTTGTGAGCACACATATAACTTAAAAATAAAATAAGCTTTTTCAAAAGGCATTTAGTCCCATCAGAATTTTTTGAGAAAAGAAACATCCTTAGCCTGACCAGCAACAATGAATGAGAAAGGATCAATTACAAAGAATGAATGAAGTCTTGGAAATCAAAAGAAGGATTTCAAAATAAGACAACACTGAAAGAGACTGAACAGCAGCAGAGGCAGGACACAGTAAACATAAGCAATAAAAATGTAAGTAGCTAAAGAAATGGAGCCTATCAGAAGAGGAGGCGGCTCAGTGGCAGAGGTGCTTGCTGCCAACCCCATGACTGGAGTATGATCCCCAGAACATGTATGATAGAGCTAAAGAAATAATCTCTGTGAGCGCCCACGGGCTGCCAAATGTGTGTATTATGTATATGCACACATAAGTAATAAATACATAAAACCAACAAGTGTTATAAGGATGTTGGGAGACAAATTTAGAATGTTCAAAATCCAATCTGAAAACTGTTCAAAGAATAAATACAGAAAATGGCAGAAAATGGTAGTAAAAATAAATAAATACGAATTTATCTCAGAAGCTGGTGAGATGGCTCATAGGTTACCAGCGCTTGCTACTCTTCAGATCAAAGCTCAGTTCCCAGGACTCATGTTAGACAGAGCACAAGAGCCTTTAACTTCAGCTCTGGAGTTCTGATGACCCCTTCTGGTCTCCGTGGACACCTGCACAAACATGGTGCACACGCGCGCACACACACACACACACACACACACGAGTCTTTTAAAAAAGAGAATTTATCTCAACTCACAACCAATAGGAAGAAGCTGTAGTATACCCACTCTCTGATGTTTCCAGTACCTCACCAGGAGAGATCCGCCCCCACCCCTACAAGGTCAAAAAAGTGTCTGACCTTGGAGACATCAAAATCCCTGTGATCACTGTCATTTCATCCCAGGAGAACAGTGGTGCATGAAGCAGAAGTCAAGACCAGGTGATTCTGGAAACATTTCTAACTCCTTTTTTTTTTTTTTTTAATAAATAAAACAAAAGGAAAATAAATAAATAAAATGATGCACACTTGAAATTTTATTTCAGCAAGCTAGAGAAAGCTGTGTGTATGCAAGAGAAAGCATGTTCGATGGCCCTGGGGTTGGGGGCGCAGAAGGGGCTTGTGGTACAAGCATGAAGACCTTTGACTCTCAAACATCCATGAAAAAAATGGTGTTGTAGTGTGCACCTATCCTCTCAGAGACAGGAGGCAGAGACAGGACGGCCAAGGGGATGCAATGGCCAGACTGTCTAATAAACTTCAGGGTCAGTGAGAGACACTATCTCAAAAAAAAAAAAAAAAAATTAAGGTCGTGATGACACTGGAAGTTGACCTCTTACCTCCTTCTATGAATACATGTGCACACACATGGATATTTCATGAATAAACTAACACACAAATTTTAAAAATAAAATTAAATATTTGAGAAAAGAAAACATGCTTGATATTGTGGAATTATAGTAAAGACAAAATTATACACAACAACAAATAATTACATTAAAATTTTTTCTTATCATGAAGTTAATGATGTTTATATGAAAGTGATATTTTTTCTTAAAAATAGCAAAATAATTTAAGATTTAAACACACAGTTGTCTCTACACAGAGAGAATAGAAGTGGTTCATGTCAAAGAAGGGGAATCTTTTAGATTGTAAAACCTTCAGTTTTGCAATGTGTTATATATGAGCAGACTTTACTTTTATAAATGAGATAAACATGGCATTGATGATGATAATCACAACAAAATTTGTATAGTCTAAACATTAAGAAACCATGAGAAACATGCAAAGCTTCTCCCCATTCCTCAAACTCTGCTACTCATCTGGGATCAGACCACACAGACGGTCCATGCAATATGGGTTTTTCCTTCTCTGATTTCTTATTTCCATTGGCTTCTTGCTCATACAAATATCAGTCACCATTTCCCATGGTAAACTTAGAAATGTTCAACTACTGTCTCCAAAGGTCACTCATTCAGTCATCATGCCCTCAGACAAGAGATTTGAAATGGAGTTGGTTCTATCCTCCTCCTCCTCCTCCTCCTCCTCCTTCCTCTTCCTCTTCCTCTTCCTCTTCTTCTTCTTCTTCTTTTCTCTCTCTCTCTCTCTCTCTCTCTCTCTCTCTCTCTCTCTCTCTCTCTCATTCTCCCCAAGGATGACTGGATCAGAACACTACTTGGCAGTGGAAAAGGACCTTCCAGGCTGGAGAGAAGACTCTGCTGTTAAAAGTTCACCCTACAACTAAAATGTTAAGAACTCCTGTGATGGAGAAAGTAGCTTCCTCTCAGTAATGCAGTCCAAGACCCAGTCACAGGAAATGGCACCACTTTCCTTTAAAGTATCCCTTCCCATCTCATTTGTCCTATGCAAGATAGTCCCTCAGGTGAGCCTATAAGTTTGTCCTCTAGGTGGTTACAGACCCTGTCAAGCTGATAACCAACACTAACTGACATCAAAAGGTAAAAAACTGCCAATGTTCAAATCTCAGCCCTGTCACTGAGGAGCTGTGTGACTTGGGCATGTTCAGTATGCTCTGTGTATGACAGGACTGTTGTGTTTGTTGCATTTCATGTTTTCTTCCCATGGAACCTACACTAATACCTAGGCACATAATACAAATTCAGTATTAGTTGCTGATTGCTCTAGTTTTCTTTCTAGCTGTGATACAAGCACTGGGTGAAAGCTACTCAGGGAGGAAAGGGTTAATTGATCTCGGTTTGTCCTTCCAGGTCACAGTCTATCCTTGCCAGAACTCAACAGGGAATTGAGGTAGGAGCCTCAGAGGGATGTTGCTTACTAGCAGTCTTCCTGGCTCATGCTTGGCCCAGGCCCACTTGCCTAGGGTTGGTGCCACACAGGGTAGTCTGGGCTCTCGTGTTAATTACCAATGAACACAAGGTCTCACCAACATAGCCACAGGGCAATCTCAAGAAAGCAATTTTCAACTGCAAGTCTCCATCCTAGCTGTCGCCAGTTGCATCAAGTCAATAAATACTGATGAGCACACTGATTAAATGAGAGAATAGACCTTTAAAAATACATAAAACCATCTGCACTCTTAGTTAACTTTTGTCACAAAAAGGGAGAAATTTCTTTCCAAAGCCCATACCAACCCATATCATTTCTTCACTTGCCAATAGGCAACTTGATTCTAGACAAGCACTATATGCTTGTGCCCTAATATTTTCTTAGATTTGTTTTCTTCATATTTAAAATCTTTTTATTCTAAATAGAACAGTGAGATTTCCATTATCCACCCGGTGTTTCCATCAGTGAAACAGCTATTGTAACAGTAAACAGAAAAGCATTTCATACCTTCCTGTATAACTTCAGAATGTCCATCTACCTGTGTATCCTTGTTATGACTGAACATTACAATTTAGATAACCGCAAGGCAGGAAGGAAGCAGCTGGATCTAGCACCCAGCTTTCCAAAGCCCTTAGTGTCACCCAAGTGAGAACATCCCAGAGAGATGATCTATTGCTGCCATCTATTAATTCCATGTGTGTCACTCCCAGGAGCACAGAGAGAAACAGCAAATGTTGCTCTCTGGAAAACAGAAGAATGGAATAGTGACTAGATAGGACCTTGCCAAGGCCAAAAGTATGTTCTGCAAAACTTGGCAAAAGACTCAACATTGGTGAGGAAAGCAAAACAATTCTAACTGCGCAGGTTGGGAGCGCATTGAATTCATGTCAGCAAATTGCATTTCTCCAAGGTCCAGCCCAGTGGATTTATGATGTCTGAGAAAGAAAAGCAATGTGTGGTGGACTGTTAGTTCTAGCAAGTTCCTTGAGATTCTTGTAGAGCGTGGTGAACATCTGGCCTGGTATTTCCAAGTTGAACAGGATTACTTCTAAAATGCACATACTGATACTTCCAGAGGAGGACACAGTTCATTCCACTTAAAACACTTCAAACTTTCTTAAGGAAGAGAAAGAAGAGTCACTCAGTGCTGACATAGTGAGGCCATGCACCATTCACTCATTGTCAACCTCCACATGCCCAGGCCCACATGCAGGAGCTACACACACCTGTGAGGAGAGGAAATATGGCCCTTAAGAAGCATTACGCCAGTAACCCACCACCTACATCTACATTGTGTATGTGTCCTTTCTGTTGACCAGCTGTGTAGCTGAGGTGATAAAACAGCATGGCTTCTGGAATCCCAAGATTCGACTATGACCTACTTTCCTGATCCAGAATTGTCACGGACATTTCCAGCTTCTACTTTCCCATCCCTTTCTATGGAGTGGACTATGTCCATCTATTCTGCTGTTTCACAGTGTGGCCGAGATGCACAGAAGTGAGATCACTGACTTTGTGACTAGGTATGGGCTGCCTATAGATGTCCAACACCTCACAGAAAGTTGAAGTAGGGTCACCACAGAACAAAAGAAGATAAAACTTCCCAAGAATCAGGAGGTAGAATACTAGGTAAGTCACTAATGTGAAATTGGTTAACACATGGCCTCTACCACATTAATAATAATGATGATAATGATAATAATAATAATGATATAATAATAAAGTTGCAGCATAATTATTTAATCACATACTTCAAGAGAGAGAAGCAAGGGCCGGGAGTCAGTGATGTGCTTTGTTTACAAGCAGAGGGACCTGAATCCAATCCCCGGAACACAGCAATGTGGACATGGCAGTCTCAGCTTGTAATTCCAGCACTGAAGAAGCAGAGCCAGGCCCATCCTGGGGCTCACAGGCCAACTAACCTACCAGAATCAGGGAATTATATTTTACTGAGAAGTTGTCTCAAGAAAAGAAGAAGAAAAGGAAGAGGAGGAGGAGGAGGAGGAAGACAAGGATAAGAAACACACACACAACACACGCATACACACACATAACACACGCATACATACACGCACACACACACCACCACACCACACCACCCCACACCACACCAAGGTGGATATTATGTATGACCTGTGAGGAATAGTATGAGAGGTTGCCCTCTGGTGGGTACACACACATGTGTGAACAAGTACACACAGGTTCACATCCACACATCCACAAACCCATGAATACACACACATACACAGAAGGCCATGTACATACATGAACATGAACACACACATACCACATATATTCTCACATGTATGCATACATGCATACATGCGCACACAGTAAAGAATCAAAGAGCACATGCACTTTTAGCTAAGATAAAATTTTATACTCTGAGATAAAAGTTTAAGAACTATAGCAGCTGGTTCCCTTTAACGAGCTCATGACTCAGAACTGAGAGAGGCAGAGATGTGACCCTTCTGTGGCCTCTCCTTGCTGGGGAAAGCATCATTGTGAACTGGAGGGCCTGACAGCCCAGAGTGTGTTCTTAAGAAGAAGAAGCGCATCGGTGTGAGCCTGTCTTCCTTGTGAGTGAACTGGAGGGTGCCTGTGCAAAACATCATTTCAATGTGACACCAACACTGAAATGTGGCTACCATTTAGAGTAAAAGCACCATCTCCTGTCAGCAAGAATGCCCCGTGCCATCTTCTGCCTCCGGAGAGACACAGTAAGTTTGCTAGAGTCTGTTTCTTTCTCCTGACACTTCTCCTTCCAGCGTTTTCTCTAACTTCTAAGGAGCAGAGTAAATGTGCTGCCTCGGCTACCTGCAGGCTCCTTCCTCCTTGGTAAAGCCAGCCTGCCTGTCAACTCACCGTTGCAGGATAAGGAGGGGCCACAACCACGCTCTGGGAATACACTAAATGAGCAACAAAGGCAGTTTTGGCTCTCTGAAGAACATGCTTCAATAGTCAGACAAGAAGACATCACTCTTCACTTTCCAAAGTTTCAAATTTTCAAAATTCATATCATAGCACAAGATGCTCAGTCAAAAAATACCTATTGGGAATCTTCACCCCCCCAACCCCTATCCCCCGGAGATCTCCAGGCAGAGGGAAGGGAGATTTTTCCCCCAGTGGTGTAGCCATCAGTGAGGTGTCCATGACTCAATACATCACTGGACTAAAACTCAATGGGTCATTGAGAAATTTAGATAGAGACTAGTTGGACAAAGTAAACCAATAGTTGTTTGGAGTCGTAGCGGTAATAGACAGTGAGTAATGTACAAGCATTATAAGGAACCAAAAAATAATCCACCAATATCTAGGAAGCTAAGTAGCCTATAGGATTTGTTTCGATAGGCCCGTATTCCCTGTCAGCAGAGTACGGCCCTCGGTCAGGCGGAAAACTCACTTCTCAAATGCAAGCTGTTAGCAAACGTCATTTTCTGGGACAATCTTTCCTTCCAACGTGGCTTAACAAAACACTGCATAGAACCGGGCATGGAGGCTCCTGCTTGCAGTTCTATGGCTTTAGAAGGCTGAGGCAGAAGGATCATGAGCTATAGGTGAGCCGAGGATGCATAGTGAGTCCCTGCATCTAAACAAACAACAAGCGAAGCTACAAACACCATCAAAAGGTGGGCAGATGAGGATGAAGGTAACTACTCCTACCAAGGCTGGTAACCGAAGTCAGTCCCAGGACACACACGGTAGAAAGAAGGAACGGACTCCTGCAAGTTGTCATCTGACCTCCACATGAATGCTATAGCGCGCGTGCGCGCGCGCACACACACACACATACACACACACACACACACACACACACACACACGCACACACACATGCACACACATGCACACACATGCACACACTCACATACATGCTCGCGCGTGCACACATACTCACATACACGTACTAAATAAAATGGGGGAAAATTCTATCTAGTAACAGCAATTGGTAGCTAAATCTAAGGAAGACATAGGAACGCTTTTCCAGAAATAACGTCTCCACTCGATGGCATAAAAACACATTTTCAAAATGCTTGGCAAGTAGAAATGACCTGCAGAGACAGGAAACTTTCAGCCTTACTGTTTGGAGGAGCACCTAGGAGGGGACCCAGCCTCTTTGACTCACTCTGCAGCCCAGGGATGGACCAATCCTCCTACTTGGTCCTTTCTGCTCCTATGCACAAATGCTGCCTGGGTCTTGTGCGATGGCCTCAGCCAATGCAGACCATTCTGTTCTCAAACCCTTGAGAAGTTCCCTCCATAAGCTCATGAAGCTGCTGCCAGACTCAAGTTTCCTTGGAAAGAGAAAATGTTTCTTCATCCTCATAAGAAAGATGGTTCTTCATGGCGCATTGCTTGTGATAAATGTGGATAATAGGGAAATATTACACATTTAATTATTTCTATAACTTCCTAATTAAATTTATTACAGATTATGAAAAATCCATATACGTAGCTGGGTTTCATCTGCCTAATACGCAATTAACTAACATTTCCCCCTCGTCCTCAAACACGCATCAATGGATGGATACACACAAGAATAAACAAACATATAAAATAAGCCTTTTCTTCTCATCAACTTGAGATTAGTTAATATTGTCAGCTCAGTTTGGATTGAGGTCTGCCTAGGAGATCTGTAGGAGCCTGCACTTATGTCCGTGAGAACCTTTCTGAAGACATTTAAATATCGTGAGGGCTCTATACTTACCAGTCAATTGTTTAGCCCATGGTAAGATTCTCAATATAAATAATCGTGGATGAGGGAGGAGCTTATGGGGCTCAACCCTCAGTAGCTACTGTGAGAGGAGAAGCCATTCTTCTTGGGGGTGTGGCCCCTGGTAGGCTCAGTGGGCAGGCCCATACCCATGCACCTATGGGCAACATGAATTGGACTTGGTTGGTTATTACAAAGCAATGAAGAAGGCATGAAGTTAGAAAGGTGATGTGTCTAGAGGATGCCTGGGTGGGGGGAGTTGGAGGAGGGAAATGGGGCTGGCTGTGATCATAATGTATTGTATACATGTAAGAAATTCTCAATGGATAGACAAAAAAGTGAAGTTAAAAACTGAGTAAATTATTGGGAAATGGTAAAGTTTGGAGTACGGGTCTTGGCTGGAGGAAGTGGGTCATGGACAGTGGGTTTTTGAAGAGGTTGTCTTGCCCTGCCCTCCTCCCCCCCCCCCCCCCCCCCCCCCCCCCCCCCCCCCCCCCCCCCCCCCCGTGCTGGCTGAGCGGCACATACATACCCTTCTTCTCTTCAATTGTTCCTGTCAGGACAGTGGTGTGATGTCAACCATCAGATAGAAGACATACAGAACGTCCTGTCCTCTTGACTGACTTTACTTGATTCTCTTAAATATGCAAAATACAACTTGGGTGCAAAGGGCCCATAAGTTTCCTCTCATCTGCCAACTCCCTCTGCTGTTGAAGCCAGGCGGTGAGAAGGGGCCGAGGCAAGAATAGGGTTCAGCAGAAAGTCATCGTCATCAGCCAATTGTGGGAGATAAACAGGGCAAGGGAACAAATAGGCAGATACTGAAAAATTACACCCATTTTTTTTTTGTCATGTTGCCATCCTGACAGGGTCTGGAATCACCCAGAAGACAAACCTCTGAGTGTGTCTGTGAGAGAGGTTGACTGAGGTAGGAAGACATGTCCTACATGGAGGTGGCACCATTTCATGGGCTGGGGTCTCTACGTGAAAGAAGAAAGTGTGGTGAATGCTAGTGCTTATCTCTCTCCATGACTACAAAAGCAACGTGTCCAGGTGCCTCACACTCTTTCTGCCATGACCTCTCCATCACGGATTGTCCTTGCCCATTAAGAGGCAAAACAAACCCTTCCTTCCTTGAGCCCTGTCTGTCAGTTGTTTTGTCAGAACAATGAGAAAAGTAAATATTGGAAGGTCCAGAAGAAAACCCAGCCACTAACTAAAAGTGGCAGGCAGTGTGCCTGAGCCTGGGTTAACACAGAAAGTGAAAGCTTCAGAGGAGGCAGCTCTGCCAAGGCCATCATCCATGCATCATCCTGATGAGCATATCAGCTTGGTTTTTCTGAATGAAATCCTTCATACTGAGAGCCAACATTGAGCTCTGGAAAGCCCATAGTGGTCAGTGGAAGCCAGGGAAAAAGCAACATCCCTGCAAAAGCTACCCTACCCTTCCCTACAGATGTGACTCCAGGAACTAATCTCAGGCCTGAGGATGTCAGGACACGTTTACCATACTTAGGTTAAAACTGACATGATGTTGTGTTTAGGGGGAGACCAATGGCTATCGAACAGCCAACTTCAGCCCACCATACTTTAAGTGGACACCCCCAGTGTAGATGCTACTAGTCCATGGCCTGGGCTCCCTAACTGCGTAACAAAGGAGACAGGAAGAGGAGCCCCAGCATGGCCCTGTCTCTGCTGACTGTGGAAGCAGGATTACCAGATGACTAGAGGTCTTGAAGCCCTCACAGCAGGTTCGACCATATTCTTATTGCGTTGAGACCTAACCTTAACATTTGCTCACCATATTCATCAGGAAAAAGAACAGATGGTGTTCCCTGAGCATTCTGCATCTAAAAGGCACATGTTAGGGTGACCCTCAGTGAATCCTCTCAAGAGATACCTCTAGAGAAGATTCCAGATACACCACTATTTTTAAAGGAGACACCAAGTCTTAGAGAATGAAGGTAACTGCCTATGGATGCACACTCAGTAGATGGCTGAGCTATGACCGATACAAGTGAACTGGCCTTAAAGTCCCTGTCCATCACACTCAGACACACCATCTCCTAGAATTTGTCCCAGACTGACATTTAGATCTGACTGAAGGTCAACCGTGGTGTGCCTCACAGAACCTGCCTGCCCACGTGCTAACAAAACAAATGCCTGAAGACAAATCAACATGCCGAGCATAAAGCCTCAGGGCAGCACAGCTCAGGAACTCAGAGCACATCTCAGAATGTGCAGGAAGGTGGCAGCTGGTGACTGGGGAAGGTTTCTGACGGCTCTAACTTGGCTAGATTCGGTGGGAGGGGAAATCCACAGGGTAGACAAAGAACTCCAGATGGACTCCAGGGTGGGCAGTGAGGAGGCAGATTGGTGGCAGGTGAAAATGAAGTCCAAAAGGGAGAAATTGTGTGTGTGTGTGTGTGTGTGTGTGTGTGTGTGTGTGTCTGTGTGTCTGTGTGTGTCTGTGTGTGCGGGAAAAGCTTGTGGTCAGGCGCCAGGTGCAGTGGTCTGGCCTTTATTGTTTTTCATCTGAGCTGTAGAGTCACAGTTTCCACCTGTTGCTGGATCGCAGAGTGAGTGCATGAGAGTAAATATCATAAGAGAAGGACTTTCCCCTTGTAGCTCACATCTGTCAACAGCTGGGCTCTACACTGACCAAATGCTGTATGGATAAAAGAGTTCAGAGCATTTCTGGAGTGGCTTTGATGGTGCTCTTCACCGTGAAAAACCAATTTTCAGAAAGCAAACAGGCGAGGGGCAGAATGCGAAAAGGAGAGAGCGTCACCCTGAGCTGAGGAATTACAGTCGCTCTCACTCTTGAGGCCAAGAACCGGGAGAGAAGCCGGTCTTGGATGCCAGAAAAGAATCTTTTCAGTTATGAAGAGCAATATGTGGACTAGAATTCCCCACTCCTACCCCTGGTCTCTTTCCCCACCTCAAATATCAGTTTCTGATAAGATAAAGTTTGTAGAAGTAGAGCACGGGGTATGTTCATACATTTAATTTGCATATGGTGACAAAATGTCTGAGATTCTTGCTTAATTAAAGGTATAGCAAAACACTGTTTTCATATGGGCAGGCGCTAGGGGTGTGTAGGGTCGATCTGCCTTCTGTTTCGGCCATCATACCACGCAAGAACTAGGGACCCGAGGCAGTAATGGCCAGTAAGCAAAATACACAAAAGGAGAAATTTCTATAATAGATACACTGAGGTCATGACATTCGATGGAGGTCAGACACTCAGATACTGTGGCTGGTGTAGAAAAGAACTTGAACGATTTCAACAGAAATATTAGACATGAACGGTCAAATTCAGCGCCAAGATGGGAACGAATGATCTGGAAAGACGTTGTTAGGCTCTTCCATGCATCGCCCTTAACTTAGACACATGACTGAGCCCTGAGTGGTACAAGCCCAGCACTGTCCTTTCACCATCTCCAACAGTCCTGGAGGCAGACTGCATCAACTCAAACATCAGAGAAATGACGGAACATGTGTGTGCTCATGTGCACTCTTGTGTGTATGTGTGTGTGCGCGCACGTGAATGTGTGTGCACGTGTGCGTGCATGTATGTGAATGTGTGTGTGTGCGTTCCTGTGTGTAAGTGAGCATGTGCTTTGGCTATGACATGAATGCGGAGGTCAAAAGATAATCTCGGGTGTCTGTCTTTACCTTCTAAGACAGTATTGTTCCTGGCTCCTGTTGTGTACACCAGGCTAGCTGGTCTGAGGCCATCCGGGGGTCTCCTATCTATGCCTCTCATCTCACTGTAGAACTGGAATTATAAGTAGGTATTGTGGATTTGAACTCAGCCCTTCACACTTGCCTGGCAAATACCTTTCTGATTCATCCATATCTCCCAGCCCAAGATTTTTTTTTTTTTTGAGAGGAGATCCTTTTAGATTTAGATTTCAGCTGAGGAATCTCTGGGAAAATAAATATCACAACTCTGTCGGCTTGTTGAATATAAAATGACTGTTCACCTCTGTGGCCCACAGCAGTTGCAGTAGAAGCAAACATTTCGAAACCTGGGGATCGAAGAGCGTATACTGCTTCTTGTGAAGTTGGTCGGAGGGCCCAGTGGTAAGCTCTGACCTGGACGTGCGGCTACCCCAGGTCTGTTGGCTCTGCACGTTTTAGGGGTAGCCTCAGCTGAGACTACCTGGCTCTCTCCCACGGGGCATCTCTTATTGCAAGGACTGGCCTAATTTGTTCTTTTAACAGTGGTGCAGTTCCAGGAGAGAAAAACATCCTGGGTGCCCCCATCTGAAATGTACCATCCTTTCTAAGCCAACTAAGCCTCACAAGCCAGCCCAGATTTTAAAAGGGCGAAAGAGACCGTATATGTTAGGGAAGAGCCACACGGCAGACAGAAGGCAGGGTTGCACCGATAGAGAAAAGATGGCAGTACACTTTCATGGATCTACTTTATGTCATTAACAAAAACAAAGATGATGGCTATTCAGTCGGAAGTTGAGCCCAAGAACCTGCAACACATCAGTTTTTAAATTCTTACCAGTAATAGTGTGAGTCCAGAGGCCAGAAAAAGAGAGCCAGGAAATGAGATTCTGGTGACATAATCAAACTATTCACTACACAACAGGAAGGGAAGGAGGCTGAGCAAGGCCCTGTCCTGAGACTGCATCACTGACACTGGTCTACCAGCAGGAGGGCTTTCTCCTGGTTGTAAAAAAAAAAATGCAAAATTATCTCAGCACCAGTAACATTTGCTGTTTGCACAAACAGTATTCTGATATATTGATCAGGTTTGGTTTATGTCTATTAAATAATCTCACTTAAGGAATTACACAGTACACTCTGAAATAGAAAAATACATCACACACACACACACACACACACACACACACACACACACACACACATACACACAATTATCCAGTCAGCTAAAACTTAACAAGATTTGAAATAAGGCTCACTTGTATCACAATTTTAAACTCACAGAAACAATATTATAGAGTAATCTAGAATAATAAATACCCCCATGGCATCACAAAATGCATTATCAGGGACATGTGCAAAGGACTAGAAGTATTTTCACCCAGAGAAAAAATAGGATAATTCATTCCCTCTCATCCCCATCCTGAATTAATAAAGGATAATTCAAGGTGCATTAGCTAGGCCATGAAGATATTTAAAGATCTACCTGGCTCCACAGCTGATTTCCACCTAAACTAATTGCAATATTATTTCCAAACCAAAACAAATTTTTTTTTGTAAACTGAGCTGACGCTATAATAGTCTAATAATAAACACATTCATGTCTGTTTTTAACAAGTAATATGTGAAGCGTTTTAATGAAAGCCAACCAATATAATCTTCATTACAACTCCTGAGGTGAGCGATACTGTCCCGTTTAAAATTGATTAAACAATGTATATATGCTCATACCACAGCTAAGAGGAAAGGTGGGGAGTCTATGTGACATCACAGGAAGGATTCTTTTTGCTGCCCTACATTGATTTTGGTGCCTTGCTAAAGGCAAAAACCACAGTGGTCATAACAACAAAGCTTTGTGCCTCAAAGTGGAACTGGAAGCCTCCCCATGTGGTTGTCATAAGGAAAGCTCTCAAATCTTTGCCATCTGAACACTCAGACACTTGTTCAACTTACATCCTCTTTCTCTTGGTGTACAAAGCGGGGTAAGGTATTGTACCCGACCACAGAAATGAGAAACATGACACGGGGGTTAACTACCTGATAAAAACAGTAGATAGAATGCTCTTGTCTCTTTGGACAGGGGTTAGCAATGTTAGAAAAGTGAGTGTTCTCAGCCCAGGTTCTGGAGTAACACACAGGACAAGAGCTCTGCCTGCCTGTGAGAGGCACACATGCTAGCAATAAGCCTTTGCTGATGCAAGCCTCTGAGAGGTGGGAGTGGTCGGGTATGACAGCCTAATGCGTCACATCTTCACTGATGTACACGATGCTCAAAAATTGTGCACCTCCAAGTGAGGACTCCGGAATGCTGCACCAAACCCATGCATGACGACAGCAGCAGAAATGTCTGTTAGTTGGCATTCCATACTATGACGAAACGTGGAGATAATCGGCATCTGAGGTAAATGGATGCTTTTGGCTCACAGTTTCAGACTACGTGGTAGGTGGACTCTGTTGTTCTGGGGCCTGTGAGGTGAAGAGCACATGTTGCTGCAAAGCTGCTCCTTCATGGCAGCCAGGAAGCAAGCAGAGAGAGAAGATGGGGGCGGGGTATAAGCTTCCAGAACTCCCTTCAAGGACACAGTCACTCTCCTTCTAATAGGCTACACCTCCAGAAGGTTCCACTAAGAGCTCCACAGACTGGCAACCAATACTTTAGCATATGGGCTTTAGGGTAGCTATAAGATGCAAACCATACCTGTAATCCCAGCACTTGGGAAAGTGAGGTAGGAACACCACAATCTCTAGGCCAGCCAGGGCCACACAGCAAGAACCTATCTCAAAAACAAAGAACAACTACAAAACCACAAAGGATCCGAACCACAAAACAAAGTAAACTTAGCATTCCAACAAAATACAGAAGCGGCCTCATCACATGTGTCCAGACAACTTCACCCTGGCATGTACTGATAGATATTACATGTAATTAAAACATCAGTTACACACATTTGTCTTACATTATCAGTGGCGGAGTTTTCATTATTAATATTTTAAGTTTCCAATTTACCACAGACCAATACACGACCCTGCCATATAGACTCAGGTGGCCTCACTAACTAGGTCATAGCTACTGCCTGGAGACTCACCAGACGAATTCTCTAACACCCAAACTTCTGTGCTTAGCATTAGTGAACTTTGGGGAGTGTCTTTTGCTTTGGGTGTGATGTTTTCTTTGTGTTTCAGAGGTGGCCTTCTGTGTGTCCCTTGATGACCTAGAACTCACCATGTGGACCACGCTTGGCCTTGGACTTGCAGTGATTTCAGGCATGTACCACCACGCTCAGCTCTTCAATGGTTACAGAACACAGTCCAAACACACTGTTTTATAGACTCTTTATCTCACTAGCATGCTTGTCCATAAAACCACATCTAAATCCACTGCCTAGTGTTTACTTCTGTGCACGAGTGCTTTGCACATGTGCATGTGTGTGTTATGTGCACCACGTGTGCTTCTGGTGCCCTTAAAGATCAGAAGAAGCATTAGATCCTTTGTAACTGGAGATACAGACAGCTGAGAGCCACCACGTGGGTGCTGAGAATTAACCCTGGGTCTTCTGGAAGAACAACCAGTGTGCTTAACCACTGAGCCATCCCTCCAGCTCCACACTCCTGATGTTTTGTTTGTTTTAAGAGAGAGATAAAAACTTCCATGGTTTGTCTCTGACACAAGCTTTGAATTTGCCCAGTCAAAATAAAAATTTACACAATTGCTTAATAAAATTAATATAAGACAGTCTTTCTGAATAATACAGGGTGGGAAGAAGCAGACATTTTAAGAAAGTACAAAACTTTGGTGATTAAATGAACAGTCTAGATGCGACAGGTCACATGCATAGCCCTCACCAAACATTTATTGTATTTCTTTTTATCAGGTCGTACTTAAGAAACATTTCACTAATTCCTAACAGAAAAAATAATGTTATCACAAAAATACCTAATATTTACAGACAATATTGCAGGAAACCATTCTTAGACTGGACTACACATATCTTTTTCTTGCTGGCAGAAGTTTTGTATCCTCACATAATCTTAAAAGTCTTAACAAATCCAGTTTGGGGTCTGGGGCTGGAGAGATGGCTCAGGGATTAAGAACACTCACAACTGCCTGTTACAGCAGCCCATAGAGATCCGATGCCCATAGCCTTTGTGGGCTCTGGCATGCATGTGCACATACCCACACAGAGACGTGTAATTAAAAAATTAAAAACTAAACCGTTAGAAAATTACAGTTCTAAGAGTACTAAGTACAGAGTATAGGTAAATTTGAGCAGTAAGGCCAACACTAACAATCGCTGTCCATGCTCGGCAGCCAGAGTGAGAGAAAAGGGCAAACACAGTTTAGAAAGAAAGAAGCCTGGCATAGCTTATTCCTGTTTGAGCGTCCACACATCATCGTCTGCATTTTAAAACCGGCATGTATGCACAGGCTCAGCACACATATACCGTGTGCAAGCATCTATCATGTTTCCTCAATTTTTGGTTCCTGCTTCCCTTTGGAGCCAACACTTTTTGTGATCCCTGTTGCACAGGGATCTAGAGCCAACTAGAGACCAACACTGCGGCCCAGCAGAGGTAGTAGTATTTAGGTCTAGATGTTATCAAGTGTTGCTTTTAGTTGGTTTACCCTTGCAGTGCTGGGGGCAGGGAAGGGTGGTCAAGCTCTAGGTATCACACATGCTGGGCAAGTATTCGACCTCTGAGTGTATCCCTAGCCCTGCCAGGAAACTATTAACAACCCTTTATTGTGTGTCTATGCACATACTTAAACGAATGCTTGTACTAATCTTTTAGGAAGCTCACATGAGCCCAGTGTGAGGGTTACCAGTCTGCAGATGCTCGCTCACAAACTGTCTTCCAGGACTGAGGGGGCTGTAGCTTTAAGCAGAGCCAGCTGCAGTGGCCTGAAGAACTTGTGTGGAATGTGGAATGTTCTGGGAGTCTGTCTGGTCAGGTCTGTGGCAGGGCATGGCGGCTTTGGTTGTGGGCAGGCAGCGTGCTCACATTTCTGTTACTTTATCTTTACGCAAGTTGCCATGGAGACTGGCATGAAGATGGCAGACAGCCAGGCAGAGTTCTAAGTTGAGGAAAGCGCACGTGTACACACACACACACACACACACACACACACACACACACACACA
>OU015755.1:6153643-6155341 GCA_907169655.1 Acomys percivali | reverse complement strand
CTCTAACCTTTGATGTGACTTTAAGCAACCATGAAAAGGGGAGAACTCTCGACAAGGGCTGTACGATTGTTAACTTTTCACGAATAAAATGAGCGCCATCCTTGCATGCCCCACTGCGTCATTAGGCTTTAAAAGATTCGCCCGTGCAAAACACATGAAGTTGGTAAAATGGAGAGCTAGTCCGGGGAAAGAAACAACAAAGAGGCAAAAATAGTCATTTTCTTTTGGAGATGAAATCGCATGGAGGATAATTTTCCTCCAGTGACATTTGGCAAACGGGAAATTTTATCTCAAGCATTTTTATCGCAGATGATTTGGCTTAAGTAAGAGTGATTTCTTCCGTGGGACTCTTAAAACTAAAGTTGTCCCTGGCATGTCTGTACCAATGCATGATGCTCGGGAGACCCAGGGCAGGATTTTGGTGTACTTAATTGTTTCACGATTCCATACATTTATATAATGAATTTCAGTCATTTCTTCTCTCATTCTCTCCCGCTATCCATGTCCCTTCCTTCTCTCATATGTCCATTGTGTGTGGCTCCCTGGGGTCTGCCTGCCAGCTCTTCAGTTGAGAGTGGGTAAGGAGTTATCCAGTGGCTAGTGACGCCCTTTCCCTAATAAGCATGAACCGCCCACAGTCTGTTGGGAGGGGCGTGGCCTCACAGGCCCCTCCCATAACCATAAGGAACTGCTGATAGGCCCAATTTCATGGGGATGTTTGGCTAGTAGTTCTTAGGATCTCCCTCCACCTGCTCTGCTTTTTTTATCTTTCGAATGCCCAGGACATCTATGCCTAACGGGAGCTCAGTCTCCACCGCTTCATAAGCAGACTGGAGTCTTTTCTGAGCCACATTCTACCATCTCCTTCCTTCCAAGGAAACTTGTCTGCCCAAAACTTGGCCCTAGCAGTGCCTGCTGCACGGTCTGGCATGAGGCCTAAATGTTGTTAATCTGATATAAAAGTGGTTAATCGCTAAGGGTACTGGTGGACCACTATTCTGGGATAAGAGAGCTATGCACCGGGAGCAGAACAAAGGCCTCCTCACACCTTCAGGGACCTGTGAAGATGCCTCTAGGTTTTTAAGTAGAAGAACAAAAATGAGCTCTTATGTCACAAAGTGTTTTTTGTTGCATAACAGTAATGTTTGTTTATTTTTTCTTTCTCCATTTTAATATATGTGTGTGTGTGTAATATGCATGTCCATGTATGTGTGCACACATGGGCATACATTGACGATCAAAGGTATCAGCAATCATCCTCCATTATGGGTCCAGCTTATTCAATGAGACAGTGTGTCTTAGTCAAACCCAAAACTCACCAGACCTCAGGCAAATGCCTGATCTGATGAACTGGCTTATTCTGGAGAACCTTTGTCTCTTGCCTTCCAAGGTTGGAATTAAAAACAGGCTGCCATGCCTCCCTGCCGCTTTCATGGCTTCCTGTGATACAAACCCTGGCACTCATGTTTTCTTAGTAAGCATTTAAACCATCCTGCCACTCCCAAGCCTGGTATTTGCCTTTCTAACAAGAGAGTCCTAAAATACAATTTTTTACTGATTTTAATTGAGGAAAGAGCCCAAGAAGACAAAAGTGCCTAAGGCCCAGGACATCTCAATGCAGAATGTGCTATGTAATGTTCAGTCCTTGGACTGATGAAAGATCTGCACTTATTAATATTCTCTAATTTCTTGCAGTCA
>OU015755.1:6136143-6148643 GCA_907169655.1 Acomys percivali | reverse complement strand
CACCATAGTCTCTTTATCCATTCTTTGACTGAGGGGCGTCTAGGTTGTTTCCAGATTCTGGCTATCATGAATAAGGCTGCTATGAATGGAGTTGAGCAAAGGTCCTTGTTGTGTGGTGGAGCAAGGAAATCTTGACATTTTCAGGCAAGCAGACAGAACTAGAAATGATCACCCTGAGTGAGTTAACCCAGACCCAGGAAGACACATATGGTATATACTACATTATAATTGGATGCTATCCCAACATGGATGTCCTCTGAGAATCTTCCCTCAGCAGGGGATTGGGACAGATGCTGGGGACTCGTTCTTGGGACTCCTGGTGAGAGTGGTATGGAAGAGTGGGAAGACAGAAGGACCCAGAGTGTCCAGGAACCCTACAAGAAGACCATCAAGGCTGGCAGATCTGGACCCAGTGGGACCTTCACAAACTTCTGTACCAACCAAGGTCAATGCATGGAGTAAACCTAGATCCCCCTATTCAGATCTAGCCAATGGGCAGCATATTCTCTACAATTATGTAGAGAGGAGGGATTGCCTCTGACATGAACTCTGGTACCCCCTATTTGACTACTTCCCCTTGGTGGGGAGGCCTGGTGGCACTCAGAGGAAGGGGAAACAGGCTACCAGGATGAGGCCTGATAGGCTGTGATCATATGGTGGGGGAGGAGGTCCCCTTCTGTCACAGGACTAGGGGAGGGGAACAGGGTGAAAGAGGGAAGGAGGGGGAACAGGAAGATACAAGTGAGAAGATAACAATCAGATGTAATCAGAATAAATTATATTTTTTTTAAAAATGAGGAAAAAGAAAAAAAAAAGAAATGGTCCTGGAACCAGAATGTGGGTTGCACTGTTCTATGATGTTTCAATTACTCAGGAGAAAAAGTAAAATGCACCACAACATAAGAATGCAATCTACTAGTTTTCAAGATGTTTAAAGCAATCTTTAGGGAATCATCTAAAAGCATTGACACAAATATTATAGGTTTTGTTTATTTAGCATAAAGCTTGTTCATTGAGTGTGACGACAGAATTAATCGAACCCACACTAATAGTTAGGACTCAAGCTGTGTTCATATTTTTTGCTAAATTATCCCAGTATTGCTTCTCCATTGCTTTTCTGTATTGAATAATGGAAGTCTGGGGTGCCCTACTAATTGAAACTTATCAATAGTGTAAAGCTGTCCTTTGATTTAAACAATGGGAGACAGTCTACTGAAATACATTATCTCTTCCATTGGAATCCAGCCTAGTCAATAAAAAATATTGTCACAGTTTATAAACATTTATAATAGCAGAGAGGAAAGGACAGGAGTGACAGTGAACTTGGAAGGGGGAAATAAACACACAAACAAAGACTCCTCCCGAGAAAACCTGTAAATGCTGAAAAAAAAAAAAAAGAAGACCAGTGTGGACTTCTGGGAGAATAAAATATCGGCCTGAAAAATCAAAGCTTTGAATAAATAGAAAGTAGAGGGAGCTCAGGACTTAAGGGCAACACAGCAGAGAGTGCACCGGGAGGACATTTTACTCCGTGAAGCTGAGACACAGGGCTGAGGAGACTACAAGTCAGAAAGTGAATGTGAGGACCAAGCTCTCTGCCCCCACGTCCCATTCCATGCTTCCCCCAAACCAGGAAAGGGGCATCTACAGTTAGATTTATCATCACTGGGACCACGATCCTGACAGAGGGAGCACAGAAAAGAAACTAATTATTTTGGCTCACAAAATCAGAGATTTCAGTCCGTCACCATGGTTGGCTCCGTTGATTCTGAGAACAGCTGAAGTCCGTGGTTATCAGAGAAGACAGTGTCAGTCTCACACCACAGGGCAGCTGGGATGCAGAATGTGCTGGCAGTGACAGAAAGGGACCAGGACTGGGCACAGGTCCCAAAGAGCACTCCGCTAGTAGCCTACTTCCTCCAACTAGACCCCACTTCTCACATTGCACCACTTGTGAGAAGCAGACTGAATGCTTGAATCTATCAATGCATTAAGCCATTTATCAGGGAAGTGACAGGTGGCATGGTTAAGGCGGCATCTTCAGACACACCAAGAGGAACCCTTTCCTAATCATCTGGACATTATTTCCTACTCTAAGCAAGTGGATATTCATGGTTGACCATCACAGAATGTATGAAAAGGACATATGCTCTTAGGCTTCTTTCTATGCCAAACATCCCAGAGCATCTCTGGGCCTGCTACTGTAACATCAGCAAAGGCTGGGTAGGGCACGTAGACTCCCCTTCTAGGGTGCTGGTTCCGAGAGCTTCAGGAAAGCTAAGCAGGCTCCAGACAGGAAGATCCCAGTGAAACCCATACCAAGACAGAGCCAAACACAGCCAAAAGTTTGAGAAATGAGAACAGGGAAAAAAAATATTGAGAGCCACCAGAGAGGAACCACACACAAGTCGATTTCTTATCAGAAACCATGCAGGGCTAAAAGGAGTGATAGAATATTTATCAAGTATGTGAAGAATTACAGGTTCTGAACTCTATAGATACTGCAGCATCCTCCCAGAATGCAAAAGAAATCTAGAGGAAGTGTAAGTGGACCAAAGCATTTCCACCCTGCGTTTCCTAAACTCTGTTTGATGGTCGAGACAAAGCCCACACCAGTATCTGGGGTACTTCTGCACATGCACAGAGAAAGCATCCGCAAGCCAAATCCAAGATGCTCAGGACAGATGGGATATAGCAAGGCCGAGAAGGTTGGCAGAGCCACACTAGTTATATCAGCTTAATCTTTAAACACTGATTGACTCAGCACAATATCCAATCCAGGACAGAAGAACCAACCGCCAATCAAGTTCATGGAGGAACAAGCACCCATGGATTGAAACACACATCCATAACTAAAAGCCTCAAAAAAAAAAAACCCAAACCAAACCAAACCAAAAAAACAGGACACCCCCCCACACACACACACCTTCACAAAGAATACACACAAAAACCTTAAAGTTAATATCATGCCTCATGATTCTTAGCAAGGCCACAGCAGAGCTTGCATATTATAGAGTGTTTTTTCTATTTTTATGATTCATTTGTTACATTTTAATAATTATTTCAATGAATTATGTTATAATTATTAAATTTATATAAAATAAATACATGAATAATAAGTTAATATTTTCTTTTAAAAATTCTTCTTATTATAATTTATTCACATTACATCCCAGCTGTTATCTACTTGCTCCTATCTTCCTGTGCCCTCCTTCCCTCCCTCTTCCACCCTATTCCCTTACCCTAGACCTCTGACAGGTGGGTCCTCCTCCCCCACCATCTGATCACAGCCTATCAGGTCTCATCTGGCTAGCCTGCATCCCTTTCCTCTGTGGTCCCGTAGGGCCTCTCCACAAAGCTCCAGTTATCAAACCCTGGGCACCAGAGTTCCTGTCAGAGGGAGTCGCCACTCTCCCCCACCTTCTCCATGTGGAGAATGAGCTGTCCATCGGCTACATCTGAACAGAGCGTCTAAGTTCTCTGCTTGCAATGTCCTTGGTTAGTGTATCATCAGTTTGCACAGGTCTAGATCTGCCTGCCTCCGTAGTCTCCTTGTAGAGCTCCTGATGCTCTCTTCCCCATCCTTCCATCCCTCAACTCTTCCATACAACTCTAGTCACTTCACCCAGAGTCCAGCTGCAAGTCCCAGTGTCTGTCTCGATCCCTCGCTGGGTGGAGTCACTCAGAGGACATCTATGTTGGGATAATATTCACTTTTTTATTAAATATTTTTAAATTTTTTTTTACATATACATTTATATTACACACACATATAATAAGCTACCTACAGCAAAAAGAGCCACAAAACAATCAGGAATTATATAAATGTTACATTTTTAGTGTTTTGGCTAATGGTATTTGGCAGCCTTGAACAAAACACCTTTCCTATCAGTGAGTATATACCAGGCATGTCTTTCTGGGTCTGGGTTACCTCATTCAGGATGATCTTCTCTAGTTCCATCCATTTGCCTGCAAATTTCAAGATTTTCCTGCTTTTGATAGCTGAATAGTATTTCTTTGTGTAAATGTACCACAGTTTCTTTATCCATTTTTTGGTTGAGGGACATCTAGGTTGTTTCTAGATTCTGGCTATTATGAATAAAGCTGCTGTGAACATAGTTGAGCAAATGTTCTTGTTGTATGGTTAAGCATCTTTCAGATACATGCCCAGGAGTGGTATAGCTGGGTCTTGAGGTAGCACTATATCAATTGCCAGATTGATTTCCAAAGTGATTGTACAAGTTTGCACTCCCACCAGCAATGGAGGAGTGTTCCCCTTTCTCCACATCCTCGCCAGCATGTGCTGTCACTTGAGATTTTTTCTTAGCCATTCTGATAGGTGTAAGATGGAATCTCAGAGTCATTTTGATTTGCATTTCCCTGATGGCTAAGAATGTTGAGCATTTCTTTAGTGTTTCTCAGCCATTTGATAATCCTCTGCTGAGAATTCTCAGTTTAGCTCTGAACCTTATTTTTAATTGGATTATTTGGTTTGGTGGTGTTTAATTTCTTGAATTCTTTATATATTTTGGATATTAGACCTTTGTTGGATATAGGGTTGGTGAAGATCTTTTCTCAATCTTTAGGCTGTCACTTTGTTCTGTTAACAGTGTCCTTTGCTTTACAGAAGCTTCTCAGCCTCATGAGGTCCCATTTATTAATTGTTCATCTTAGAGCCTGAGCTGTTGATGTTCTGTTCAGGAAGTTGTCTCCTGGGCCAATGAGTTCAAGGCTCTTCTCCACTTTTTCTTCTAACAGATTTAGTGTGTCTGGTTTTATGTTGAGGTCTTTAAGCCACTTGGACTTTAGTTTTGTGCAGGGTGATAAATATGGATCTATTTGAATTTTTCTTCATGTAGACATTCAGTCAGACTCTTAGAGAAAACTGACTCTCTCTCTCTCTCTCTGTGTCTCTGCCTCTGTCTCTCTCTGTCTCTCTCTGTCTGTCTGTCTCTCTGTCTGTCTGTCTTTCTGTGTCTCTGTCTGTTTCTGTTTCTCTCTCTCTCTCTCTCTCTCTCTCTCTCTCTCTCTCTCTCTCTCTCCTCCTTGACAGCTAGTGGTGGGATTTCATGCCTACCTCCCAGCTCCATGTTGGGATTTGGTCTGGCTTGGCCATGTACAGGTCTTGTGCATGCTGTCACAACCACCCTGAGGTAACATGTGCATCCATCTTGCTATGTCAAGAAGACACTGTTGCTTGAAGTCCTCCACTGCTTCTGCCTCTCACGTGTTTTCTGCCCCCTTCAACAATGATCCCCACGCTATAGAAGGAGAAGGAGTGGCATATGTGTCCCAGTGAGGACTGAGCATGCTTCAGTGTCTTAATCTCTATGTATTGACCACTTGTGTGTCTCTGTGTTAACCACCATCTGCTGGAACTGGAAGCCTCCCTGATAAGGGTGGAAAGATAGATGCATTAGTCTGTAGGTGTAATGACAATTTTGTAGGAGTTAGTTTGCTACTGTGTTTATTGGTAATGGCAAGAGGTTCTCCTCTTACCTAGGGCCTTGGGCCTGTCTTTAAAGACTCAGGTGTTTTGGTTTTGCCCAGTAATAACAACAGATATAAGCCAACATTTTTGAGGATTTATATGGAAAGAAACTGGAATAGTTAAAACATTTTCAAAAGAAAAAAGGGTAGAAGGACTCACCATATTTAATTTAAAAATCATGTAGCCATGACTGTTGAGAACTTGTTATACTAGAAGAGAAGCTGGTAACACAGATGGACAGACTGAGAAGAGGACGAAGGATGAGTTAACAGCACCTACCACTGTTTTGGTAAAGTCTAGAAAAGAGTCCATAAAAAAACGGCAACTTTTCCAGTACATGATGCCACAGCAACTGAATATCATTGATAAACCAAAACAATACAAGATGAAGCAAATACCAACCAACACTTTAGGCCTTACTTAAAAATGAACTCTATTTGAACCCCAAACTGAAATCTAACACATACAACTATAAAATGTCTACAAATAAATAAAAGAATAAGAGCTTTGGAATCTGCACGCTGTTCTATGATACCAAAGGGAAACACTGCTAAACTGGCCTTCATTACGCTTTAAGGCTTGCTCTCCCAAAGTGCTTCCTGGGAGGATAAAATGATGAGCTACAAAAAGAAAAGTATGACAAATCACACATGTGACTAGCCTATTATGTACAAATAACACATGTGACTAGCCCATCATATACAGATCACATGTTACTAGCCTATCACATACAAATCACACATGTGATTAGGCTATCATGTACAAATCACACATGACCAGCCTATCATGTGACATAAGCATATGGCTCTCAAACACACTAGTATAACCACCTCATAAATCAAGCATAAAATGGGTACAGGTGAGCAGATACTTCTGTAAACAGTATATGTCAGATAAACAAAAGGTATTCAACACCAGTAGGCTCTAGAGAAATGAAAATTCAAAACATAATGAGATAGCCTCATGCAACTATTCAATGGCTAAAATGAAAACGGGAAATTGGGGAGAAAAGCCGTCAATCACGTGTGCAGTGGGGAACATAAAATGGAAGAGCCACTCTGGAGCTGTCTTGTCAGTTTCTCTTATAGAAAGTGAGCAGACACCTGCCATATAACCCAGAAACTGCACTCCTGGACACTTATCTCAGAGAAGACTTTACAAGCAAACAGAAAATTATGGATGAGTGTTCATGTCAGCTCTTTTCACTACAGAAACCGGAGTAAACTTAAATGCCTTTAGTAGACCAATGGTTAAACAAACTGTGTCACAACCATGTTGTTGAGTAATACTTAAATTAGCAAGAATCAAGCTATTGATAGATGATAGATAGATAAATAATTGATAGAGAGATAGATCATAGATAGATGATTGATAGATAGATAGATAGATAGATAGATAGATAGATAGATGATAGATAAATAGATAATTGATAGATGATAGACAGACAGGTATTAGAGAAAAGGATTGATAGATGATAAATCAATAGACGACAGAAGAAAGATATTATCAGTGATAATTTATATACACAAAAAGATGACATAAATAATAGCTAGATTGATATAGATGGAGATGATAAATTGATAAATTGATAGACAGAGATAGATGCTAAAAATTAGATCATTGATTTTTAATAGATACTATCTTTGCAGTATCTCCAGAGAATTCTACTGAATAACAAACACCCAATCATGAACTCTCATACGTCACTTGACTCCCTGACATAACATTCTTAAAATGATAAAAAACACATTAAATTGACTGAAGGGTGAGAAGGGAAAGGGAGCCAGAGGTTGTGGCTTTGGCCTTGAAAGGACACCACAGAAATGTTCTCACCCTCGAGCATCGCCACTGAAATCCTCGCTAAGATGCTGCACTGTCCTTTTAGAAGCATCTCCACCAGGTGAGCTGGGCAAAAGGACAGGGGTCGCTCTGTGTTATTTTACATATGAACATCCGCAATTAGGCAAAAAAAAAAAAGCTGGAATTTAAAGTGAACAGTCTGAGTTGCTGTATTTCTCCTGTGTGTTGTGAAGGGTGAGCAGACTGCATCCCATAAGAAACCTAATCCCCACATTATGCAAGTCCTGTTAGAAAGTTTGTAACTGGATTTTTCTAGCTGATACCATGTGGAGAAGACTTCAGCCAAGAAGATAAGTGTGAAGATTCTGCCTTTAGTTCTATACACAATCTAAAATCCACAACATATTCTTTCATAGACACAGGAATCCACACCCCCCCCCCAACACACAGACACATGTGTTAACTTAAAAGCAAATAGAAGGGACAGCATCAACAAAGCAAAAGAGATCAGGAGGAACTTGCTTCACAGTCACACAGTAAGGGGCCATGCCATGGGTGCTGACTACACTGGGAGCTGGCCCTGGGGCCCATGGACTGAACACCCGGCTGCTTTCCAGCCTCCCTGATGCATCAGCCTCACTCTGGACCCACTGTTCTTTGGCCTCCCATGACTGCATTTTTCTTCTCTCAAATATTACTTTGACTTCTGACTTATCTCCACTTTCAGGAACATGGCAATCATGAACCTGAACCTGCGTGTGATATTCAATAAATAAGTCAAGCAATATTCTGCCCGTGGTGGTTTATTATCTACTCGTCTTATTGCTGCGACCAAATATCCAACAAAGGCAATTTTAAAGGCTCATAGTTCTAGAACTCAGTGTATGAAGGAAGCAGGAGCAGGACGCAGCTCTTCGCATCACGCAGCCAGGAAGCAGGGAGCGATGGATACTGATGCACAGCTCACTCTGGGTTTCTCCTTTTTATTCAGTCTGAGTCCAAAGCTCAGGTAATTGTACTGCCCATATTTCAGGTGGGTCTTCCCATTTCAGTTAACCTGTTCTAGAAACTCCTTCACAGACATGTCCAGAGCTCAGTTTCCATGGTGAGTCTAAATCCTGTTGAGCTGCCAATCAATATTAAATACCATTCCGCCGTTAGTTGTAAGGCGGTAAGGATTAATTCTGTGGGTAGATTTTGAAGACCCCTTTGGCCACTTCTGGTAAATGGGTAGAAGTCAAGGTCTTTTCCTGCATCTCTTGATGTCTGCTCCACACATTTCTTGTGTTTCGGTTGTACACAGAACACATGTACATAGAACATCTACATAGAACACACACCAACATGAGATCATGGCCCACCCCTGTAGAACCTTCCTTACCATTCTGTGACATCCTTAATGCTGTTGGGGTTTAGCTGGCCAGTGAAAATAAGCAATACAACAAAGGAGAGCATGTCCATGGTAAAGCAGGAATAATTACAAATTCCTACATTTCCTATTCCTTTCATTAATGCATCTTTTGTTGGGAGTCATCTGTCATACTACCAAGAAGATACCCTAGCCGTCTCTTAAGAATTAAGATCCGTCCAAGGCTCTCCCAGTGTCATTTGCTCTTGATTGCTTTTGCTCCCTCTCCTCAAGTGGGAGGAGAGGCGCTGGTGGGGCAGAAGCAGCAGCCCGTGTCTTCCACACTGCTGTCTGCAGGAAGCACAGTGTTAATAGTTATGAAGATTGCAAATCGTCGGAGTGCTCAAGAGTTGTGGTTTTATAGTTAGTTTTGCTTTCTTTTTAATTTTCCACATGAGTGATTTTTTAATAAGGAAGAAGGCGAGGACAGATGAAGAAAACTAGGGAAGTGTGCCACATCTCCATCCCCATCTGAGATGGAATGACGGTGGGAAAATATGTCAGTAATGATACCATGATTATCCAGATGATGGTGAACTCGGATAGGGGCATGAGCTATACATCTGGTTGTTACTGAGGAGAAGCAGTGCTTTTAAGAAGCTGTGTATGTGTTGGGGGCAGGTGTGTGGTGGTCCATGAGTTCTCACACCTGTGGGGGCCAAAAGAGGATGTCATGTGTCCTGCTCTACTATCCGGTTTATTCCCTTGAGACAGGGTCTCTCACTAGGCCTGGAGCCAGGCAGGTGGCCAGCAATCTTTCTGTCTCCATCTCTGAAGCATCCTGGTTTTTGTATGAGCAGGGACTTGAACTCAGACCTTCAAGCTTGCATGGCAAGTGCTCTAACCCACTGAGTCACGATGCCAGCCCAAAGGGAAATTGCTTTGCAAAAATAAGTAATCTGTTTCCTAGCATAGCTTCAGTATTAGTTGATTATATTAAGAAGAAATTGACTTATTTTAAAAGAGAAAATTATCTTCTTACCTGAATAAACTATCAGATTAATGTCACCAAGTTACAATGACTCTACCGTAGGCAACTTGTCAATGAGACTAAAAACACCTTCTACAGAAACACTTAGACCAGGCTACTTTTTTTACCAGCCACTTTGAAAAGACACATGTCCATTGTAGGAGACATGGCTAGACTTCTACTCTTTATTTTTTTAAAAGCCATTATAACTGTTGGCCACCAAATAAATAACACAGAGTGAGCACAGGAGAGAAAGAGACAGAGAAAGAAGAGAGCAGATGAGAATCGACTCTGAGAAATAGTCATCCAGGACGTGAGGGGTAAGGATGAGAATTAAAATAATGCAATCTGTCACTGCTGGGGTATCTGTGAAGGGCACACAGTGAAGAGTCACAAAGAGCCACATTTAACCTGAGGGCGGTAAACTCCACCTTCAGAATCCTGACTTGCAAACAATCTTGTAAATATTACCACCTGCCCTACAACTAAGTGTGTGTGTTGGGGTGAGCAGGTGTGGATGTGTGTGTAGGCATGCTCATTTGCATGTCTATATAGGTGTGTGTGTGTGTGTGTGTGTGTATGTGTGTGTGTGTGTGTGTGTGTGTGTGTGTGTTTATGTGGATGTTAGAGAAAACCCTTTCCTTGGGAGCTGTCTGTTTCCTGTCTTAAGACCAAGTCTCTCCCTGCAGACCCAGGATATGCTAAACAGGCTAAGCTGGCTGACCAGTGGGCTTCAGGGATCTGTCTGTACCGCCCTGTAGTTGGGATGAAAGCACACAAATTAGGTTTCTATGTAAATTCTGGGCATCAAACTCAAGTTCTCTCGCTTGTGTTATGAGCACTGCACTGAGCCATCTCCCACCCCAACCGATTTTTATACAAAATACTAATTCTTCCTGGGTCCTTTCTATGTTGTCAGCTACAAATGCTCACAAAATCAGGTACCTTTTCCCAAAGCAATGTAAAAGGACCACACACACACCAGAGTTCCCAGCATCCTTCCCAGTGAAGAAGCTGTTCTGTGCCTCTCTGTCTAGGATTAGCCACATTCTCCCTTCTCGTCCAATTTCCAGCGTCCACGATCTTTAAAGGATGGTCTTTGTTGGAAATACTTATCTAGTTATTTTCAGGGGAAATACGGGAGGCTTTGCTTCGTTTTTTTGTTTTTTTTTTTTGTTTTTTGTGGACAAAGAGAGATGCTTCAAGTCCCTTGGGTCACCGGGTAGGAGCAAGGACAAGAAACAAGAAGTCTGAAGGCAGCAGATGTTGAACACAAAACCTGGAGTCTGCTCCTCCCAGAAGCAGCAGGCTGATCCAGCTGTGCAACCAGAGTGCCCGACTTCAGCAAGACAAAGCTGAACCGTACAGGGCTAGTGTAGCCCAGGCTGGCCTCACATTCACTAGCAGGAGATGATCTTGAACTCACCATCCTTTCTGCCTCTATGCCTTGAGGGCTGAAGTGACAGGCCGGAGACACCACACCTGGTTTATGCAGAGCCTGGACCACCAGGCCATGCCCACTAACTGGGCTACATCCCACCTTCCCCTCCACAGACAATAACTGGCTAAAGACCCGATGTGAACGGCAAACGCCGTACACAGTGCAGAGATAATAAGCCAAGCACAGGCCTGCAAGTGGTTATTGCAGATTTTACATATAGATTAAAATGTGCCTGTATTTATTTAGCCATATGAATACAATCTATTTTTGTCTTGTGACTTCTTGATTTTGTTGTCTGTCTTCTATTTTATCTATACTGGCTTAGCTTTACACTCCAGAAATTCATTTAATTTACATAAAAGTATTCTGTACCATAAAAATTATCATACTTCTTGAATAAATACATAGCTTTATTCTTTCTCTAGATATCAAGTGAATTTTTTCAATATGATTTACTTCTGGTGACTGAAAAGTCCAATTTGTTATGTACTTTATTTTCATGAATATTTGGATCTAATTCTTACAAATCCTACTTTATCCATTACATGGCACCATCTACCCATGCATGGTTGTATGTGTGTTTTCCTAGATGCTATATTGTTTTTCTTGAAGTTCTAGTTATGATTGGTCAACCTTTACAAACCTAACTTTAAGGATATGTATAGTACTTCTATGATATTTAATAATTAGATCTAGAGTCTTGGCCTTGCAATACACACTTAAGGTCCGAGCACTTGGGAACAGTGGAGGCTGGAGGATTAAGATCCTGAGGTCAGCTAAGGCATAGCAGGATGGAATCCAGGGTGAGCTACATGAGACTTCTCAAACTAAATCAAACAAAGGAATGAACTCATTCAAAACAAATGCTTAGTGTCTACGTCTAGTCTATCTATTCCTCATTTCTTACTTTACTTCTAGGCTTAAAAAAATAGCTCCTAGGTTACTTTAAGTATCTTTAAAATATCGCTATACCTGGTCTAGTGAGATGACACTAATCATATCTGTTCCTGTGGTAGAGAGAGGTCCCTCTATGGTAGTGTGAAGCTTGAAAGACAGGTGTCACCCTTGTCTTTAAAAGCCAGCTCAGTGTGGTCTCCTGTTGTTGCAGAACCAGACCAGCTCCTTAAGTCACCTGTATCCCTGAGAACTCTGGTCCTCTAAGTTCTTTTCAGACAGACAGACAGACAGACACACACACACACACACACACACACACACACACACACACACACACAATCTCTAACTTCAACCAAATCTTTAAGCAATTTAAGAAGACCTACTATGTTTTAAAATAAAACTATAGTATGTTTGTAAATCATATCTTTTAAGAGATGTAGGAATGATAGCCAGCTGTGTATTAAATTTAATCTCAACAATTATTTTTGCATCT
>OU015755.1:6111118-6123107 GCA_907169655.1 Acomys percivali | reverse complement strand
GAGGAGGAGGAGGAGGAAATATGCCCTAAGAATGCCCTCCAGGCTTGCCTACAGCCTCATCTGGAGGCGGTACTTCAATCGAGGCTCCCTCCTCTTAGATGACTCTAGTTTGTGTCAAATTGATATAAAACTATCCAGTGCATCACAATTGCAGAAGAAGAACCAGCAGAGATGGAGAGACAGTACTGGAGTCAAGGATGTTTTGAGTATGAGTTGGGAATGACAGGACAAGCTGAAGTGACACCCTCTTCCTCACTGTCATGTGATTATAAGGGTTATGGAAGGGCTGGGGCAGAAGGACACAGGAGACAGCCATAGACTAGGTCTAGGTCTAGGTCTAGAGGGGGTGACATCCATGAGGAGGCTAGGGAGCAGCAGACGGAACAACCTTGGCCCTTTTCATTGGTGACAAAGACAGAAGAGACACCACCACACCTGTACCGTGCATACATGATCTCCTGCCAAACAAGCAACAGCATTAAAGCAGAGTCATTGGAGGAAGAGAAAAGTTGCAGGATTAAAGTTAGAGGATTAGAATGCCTCAGCCTACATTTTGAACTCCTAATGAAAATGAGTAACAGCTCGAGGGCACGTGGGCCCCACGGAGGAAGAACACATGCTGATGAACACCGAACAGTCATCGCGCCTTCCCATTCCCAGCTCAGACACCTAGAAAACTTCAATCTAAATTCAACACTCAATGGGCGTAATTATATTTCCCCCAGACTTCTGGTAACTCTCAGGCTTAAGCTTCTCACTTCCCTTTCCATGAAGTTTGCATCTTATCATGAATTGTACGACTGCGTGACTTGTTTTATTTAACTTGTAATTTGCCTGGAGTCTGCTGGAGAGCCTGATGTGCATGCTAAATGGAGGGTACCTCCATCTCAGGGTTTTTTTTAGTGTTAATTTTCTTAACTAATCTTATCTCATTGTAAAAATAAAGAAAAAAAAATCACACCCCCAAGGTGCTGTAGTTAAAAATATCCCTCCTTAGCAGCTATTTCATGGAGTAGAAAATGAAATTAAATTTGTTTTTAAACTAAAGTAATTCTCCAAACAGCCCCGAATTGTTCAATTATGACTAAACTAGTTATGACAACATTGTAACTTATCAAATTTACCCCTTTGTGCTTGTTGAAAGCATCTTTAATATGAAAATATCTCTGAGGAACATACAATAGAGAACAAGCACAGATCCTTTGTTTCAGATTTCTTAATTTATATAGTTTGGGTTTTATGAATGAGGGTCTCATTCTGTAGCCCAGACTAGCCTCCAACTTACAGCAATGCTCCTGCCCTAGCCTCCCAGTTGCTGGGATTCATGAGTGAGCCACCAAGCCCTGATCCATCCCATTATTTTAAGAGAAAAAATAAATAAATGAGGGACATAATGAAGTCTTTAAAAATATTTGTGTATGTAAAAGTTAATCTATATTTCACATTATAGTCATCAAAAAGTTTGCTGAATGTAATTTTGAAACAACTATTTCATCAAGATATAGTTATATGTGAACCTCTTAAGACCATTTCTAAACCATATTTTGAAAGAGGGATTGATGCAATTCCCTAGTTGAAGCCCATGGCAAACATTTCCAGATCTGATGGTCATACCTCTAGTAGGCGAGCCTTGGAAATGAGCGTTGTCCTAGTAATGAGTGTGGTGGGGTGCACCTGTGTAAGTACACATAGATGCTATAGTGAAGCGCAAAACATTGGTTCCCAAATTAGAACAGGACAGAGTTACAACTCTGGAAAGCACCTTTAAGCAACATACTAAACTAACAATTACAAAGTACCTACCACCATGTGCCTTCTATATTCCAGAGGCTTCACCCACAGGTAGGAAGGGTGAGGGGAAGAGGGTAGAGATGCTAAAGTGGAGGTCAGGTTTATGAGGAAGACTCCTTCCTAAATAACCACAGCTCCACGTGGCTAGCTGTGTAAGAGACTATGAGCAACCAGCTATGGGTACAGAGGGTGGAACAATGTCTAAGTCACAAGTCCTGGGCAAGGACCACTCATGCTGCATGAGGACTAATATATGAACAAAGATAGCAATGGTCCAAATCTCCTGTGCCATAATATTGCTTTAAAATGCACAATAACTTGTTTCTAAGACCTTTAAGTCATCAAAGAATTGCTATTGTGTCATTGAGAAAAATTTTCAACAAAGAAACAATTATATTCCCTTAGAGGCTTTTAAAGCATGCATTTGGTAGTTTTAGGACTGGGACAAAGAGTTTAGAAAATGAGCCTTGGGATGTCTTGTGGTGCCAGAGAGTCCGGATGCTCCAAAAGTCACAGAGGAGGAGGGCATATCAAAGGCAGGCAGGAGCCCACTGAAAGGGCCTCCCATGGCCAAAAGCCGGAACCACCAGGGTAACAAAATCAATAATGTAGTGCCGGCTTATAGCCCAAAGTTTAAAATAAATATTCATGAGTCCAAACAGATATAAATAAATGATTGATTGAATAAATAAATGGATGGAGGAGACAAGCCTTTTGAGAAAAACCTCAGAATAATTTATGGAGGTGGTCTGTCCTCAGGAGGCAAGCCTGACTCACTACCCTTAAAGCGCAGGCTGTGTACACTTTGCTTCCCTTAGTAGCAGAAGAGGGAGAAGAATATCTCCAGGGTAGAAAAGCCAGGTGGTCCAGGCTGACATCACCAGTGAAAGGCAAACACTTGCTCTTTAGTCAGAATGGAGGTACCAAGAGAACCCCACTGGAGGAATGCTCTACCAAATACCTGGCCCAAGTCCTCCACACCACCAATAGCATCAAGACAAGAACGCCTGAGAAATGTCCATGGACAAGACCTGTCCAGGACATGATGACAAGATCGAATGTGGTACCCTGGATGCTATGTCAAAGTGTGGATTAGAGGAATGGCCATAGGTAGAGCTAGGGGTACCACTTAGTGTAGAATGCTTGCTAGTGTGTCCTGGGTTTCATCTCTTGCATTGAGGGTGGGGCAAGAGATAAAAAGAGCATCAGACAGCCAGGAAAAATCTGAATGGAAGATGTGTGTCAATATCAGTTAGTGTTATGAACTTACTATTCTTAAGTAAAACATTCAAAATGAGAAATTAGAGCCAGGCATGGTGGTACAAAATTATAATCCCAGGTCATGGGGGACTGAGTGGGAGAATCCCAAGTTCAAGTCTAGCATGGGTAACATAGTGAGACATTATGTCAACAAAAGCCAAGAATTAATAAAAACGAGTAGAGGAGAGTAACTATATAGAATGTGGGAACTTCTATTGTTGTTACAATATTTTTGTAAATCTAAAACTTGAGATGTAAAAGTTACTGAGAACACGCACATTCAGTAGTCAACACATAATACACATGCACACACACACACACGCACACGCACACATACACATACATACTTCTCATTAGGTAAGTGGCAAGTGTTACCTCAAGACAAGCACAGGAAAAAAAAAAAAAGATGTGAACACTAGAGAAATAGCTCGGCCTTCAGGATACTGGCTGCTCAACTCAGGTTCAATTCCCAGCATCTACATCTCAAAATCATTGGTAGCTCCAGTTCCAGGGGACTCACTGCCCTCTTTTGTCCTCTGTGGGAACTGCATGCACATAGTGCGCAGATATACACACAGGTGAACACTCAAATATACAAACTAAAAATCAATAAATCTTCTGGGTATGGAGAACCTGCTCAGTTCGGGGAATGCCTGATGTGAAAGTGGGAGGTACTGAGTTCCAGAGTCAACACTTACTTTTCAACAGCCAGGTATGGTTGGTGCTCCTTTGCAATCCTAGGACTGAGAACTGCGTCCCTGGCTTGTCAGACTACTAGAATAGCCTATCAGGCAGGTTTCAGATCACTGGCAGATGTTGTCTCAAAACCAAGGTGGAAGCTCTCCTGAGAAATGAGACCCAAAGTTGACTTTTGGCTTCTACACAAATGTGCACACATATCCATGTGCACCCTCACATCACGTATGAAGACACAAACACACACATACACCTAGGCTCATGTACACTCACAGGCACACAAATATATGACCTCTAGGGATAGTAAACAGTCATATCCTTTGTAGTTTTTACTGAGAACCTGACACAGCTAGAATCGCCTTGGAAGAGGAAATCTCACTTGAAGAGTTAGTAGATCAAACTGGCCCATGGCCATGTCTGTGAGAAATTGTCTTGATTGATGCTTGATGTGGGAAAGCATAGATGATGGTGGGCAACACCATCTCTAGCCAGGAGGACCTGAGATGTGTAAGAAATGTAGCTGAGCCTAAGAGTGAGGCAGTGAGCAGTTTTCTCCCATGATTCCTACTTCACTTTACTGCCTTGAGATCCTGTTCGGAGTTCCCTCAGTGATGGGCTGTGGCCTGGAAGTACCAGCTGATAATATAATATCATGTAATCAAGATACTTCAATAACCCTTTCCTCTATTGAGTAAGTTTGATTGTGGTGTTTGTCATAGCAACAGAAAGCAAACCAGCAGAAGCTATAATCAACAGCCTATGCGAAGGAACAGATACCTCTGTTGACAGCATGCCACAGGCTGTGATTTGGGAAAAGTCATACAGCATGACAGGCTCACAGCCAGTCAGCCTACACAGTTTCCCGATGCCTAGTGTTGAGACTGTGGCACACAGTCAGTCTCTATATGCTGTCCTGACTTACCTACCAGCAACTGGATCCCTGTGACATGTTCTGGACACTTAGACCACACAGGCCACGTTCTTCAGGTTAATGGTGATGCCTTTGATTTGTTCTGCTGTTTTCTGTTAAGAAAGCAATGCCCTCTGTGGATTCTCTGAGCTAGAGGCTTCTGAGCTGAAAGTTACCATAAGAGTCATTCCAGTGACTCATAGGAACACGATAGGAAAAAAAAAGTTGGTTCAGAGTAGAGCAACCTTGGAGAATTTTCTGGAATGGACTGATCCCACCTATAATTAGGCAAACTCTGTTCCATCACCTTTGTTTCTTTCTTTGGAATTAATCTTGGCTGAAACATTAATGTTTGTTGGAAGAACCCTGCTTTTTGACACTGCAGCCCAGATAGCTACTCTGAGCTTGGTTAGGTGCAGGACTCCCTTTCCCCCGCAGGGCCTCCTGCTCTCTGCCTGACTCCATCTGGAGAGTGTCTTTAGACGTAGATACCCCTAACCACATTTGATATATGGCCCTCGACACAGCTCCCTGCTAGCTTTCCCATCCCTGCGCCTATGGGATAATTAGGTACTATGTTCCCATTCATATGATAGGATCATGCTGCCAAATGCAAAACAGGTACTTTAAAGTGCCTGATTTCAACCAATTATGAACACTTATCCTGGAAGCTCCCTCACCCACTCCTCAAGGGATATATAGCCTTTCTTCTCCTGATTAAAGTAGAACTATCTCTTGAAGTGGCTCCCCGACTGTGCGATCTCTGTCATGCTTACAGCCTTCCAGGCCCCTTGTCTTATCTCCTGCTCCTCCTGCCTTGGTGGGCTGGTGGCCATCAGTCCCCCAGGGATGAGGAGAGCCACAAATGTTAAGTACATGATACTTGAACACACTGCAACACGCTCTGAAGTGAGCAGTGTTTGAAACATGAGGCTTGGCTGAATTTCTCCACGTCTCAGTGAGCAAACAATGTCCAAATGAACACGTTTGAAGAACCCGAGCATCTCTGGAGAACTTGTGAAGAGCATCTTCTGTTCTTGATGTTTCAAGGCAAGCACTCTACCAACTGGGCTGTCTCCTCAATCCTCCCTATGTTTTTTTATGGAATGTTTTCTGGCTTCCTTATCTATGGTTTAGGAAACACACTTTCCTTCAGAATTTTACTCATCAAATATAGGTCAATCGAGGGAAAATATGTTTCCATTTTCAGTATGTGTGTTATACATAGAGTGTGTAAGCATGTTCATATATGTGTGAGCACATGTATGCAGTGAAGTCCAAATACCACACCTAAGTACCTATATGGAGGCCCAAGATTGCTGTCAACCTCACTTCCCTCTATTCATCGAGGCAGATTACTCAATCAAAGCCAGAGCTCATCAATATGTTTACTGCCCTGAGCCAGCTTGGTCTGGGAATACCCTGGCTCTATCTTCCTATCCTGGGATTACAGGCTGACTGCCAGGCCTACCTGATATTTTTACTTGGGATCTAGGGATCCGAGTTCTAGTTTTCACACCTTCGTGGTAAGCGCCTAAACATTGAGCCATTTCCTCATTCCAAGAAACAAATATACATTAAGACAGATAAAATCCAATAAATAATTTTAGTCATGGTCATATAAAATGGTAAGATAATTAGCATGACACTTTAAAACACATTAAACTGATCAGAAGGCTTGGAACAGAGACTCCTATATGTTATAAATAAAAGCTTGTCTGATTTGAGAATTGCCAATGGAAACCCATTGGATGTATGAGGTCAAGTTGGGTAATTATTCTTGTATCTGTAATTTAAGCTCACCTACACGTTTAGTCAGGAAATAGTGTTTCTATACTGAGGTCTCTGTAAGATGACAGTCTCAACCTATGTGAAACACTAAAGCATTATTTGTATGTATATGCATGCAATTTTGTGTGCATATATGTATGTGTGTGTGCAAGTATATGTACATATTCATGAGTGCATGAATGCACATATGTTCATGTATTTGTGCATGCATGTGTGTGTATTTTGTGTGTGTGTGTGTGTGTGTGTGTGTGTGCCTTCCACAGGTAACAGCCTGGATGGGAAGGTACATCTGTTCAGATTCCAATTCCTATACAAAAGAAAATAGTATGGATGGATAGATAGATAGACGGTGATAGATAAATAGATAGATAGATAGATAGATAGATAGATAGGATAAGATAAATGATAGGTAGATATATAAATACATACATAGACGACAGACAGACAGATGATAGATAGATGATAGACAGATATGTTAGATACATATATAGAGACATGGATAGATATAGATAAATAGATTAGATACATAGATGCATAGATGATAGATATCTTAGATAGATGAATGGCAGATAATGATGATGATGATGATAGATAGATAGATAGATAGATAGATAGATAGATAGATAGATAGATAATAGAAAGATATACAGATTCCATATCAATGCCAGAAAATAACTGAAGAATTAGCTGGCTTCTCAGATCCTCTCCTAAATCAGCACAGCTTACTTCAGCTATGTTGAAAGTCATCACAGTGTGTTAATTGCTGCAGGAGAGTTACCACATGAACACAACCGGGATGCCAAGGGGACTTAAGGAAGTTAAGTGAGGGAGGCCTGTGGGGTGCTGCCCATTGCTCAGGTCTGTGGGCGTCAGTGAGCTGTGTAAGTGGTATTGCTAGTGCTACTGCTCTTTCAGGCTTTGACTCTACTATGTGAATTTAATAAATGTATGCCCCAAAACTTATACTTATTCAGATTCAAATGTTTTCAATGCAAAGAAAAAAATACTATATAACTTCTTCTCCCATTCAGACTTTACTATATCAAAAACTAGAGATTTTTAATGTATTATTTTGAGTGTGGATGTGTGTATATACATGTGCTCCTGAGTGTGCGTACACACATGTACACATGCATATAAGAGGCCAGAGGTTAACACTGGGTGTCTTCCTCACTCACTGTTCACCAGGCAGATGAGAATGGCTAGGACAGCGAGCCTAGAGGCCTCTCCTGTCCTCATCTTTGGAGTGCTGGGGCTGCAAGGGGTTGCTGCCATGCTTGGCTTTCTTGTGTGGGTTCTGGAGATCTGATTTCAGGCCCTCATGAATGTGTGGCAAGCACCTCACCAACTGAGCCATCTCCCGTTCCTGCTTCCATTCTTTTTTTTTTTTTTTTCTTCTCTTCTCTGTAGCCAACAATACACAAACATTTGTTCTTCAAAAGTAGCCCAGAAACCACCAGCAGCAGTGTCTCCTGGGATCTTGTTAGAAATGCAGAATTCCAGGCCCTTTCTACACCCATAGAACCGGAATCCACCTTTTAAAATAAGACCCCTAGATGGACCATATATACATTAAAACTAAACTTCAAAAGTCCACATGAAGTCAGTAAAGAAGAGACACCTAACATTTTCACTTTGAATAGTTAATAAGAATCTTTGGTTCTTCAACATATATCAGCCATGATGATTTTTTGAAAGTTCTGAAGAGCAACTCTCTTTAGTTCATATCAGGATTGTCATCTCAATGTGAACAAGTTAACTCTAGACACATTTATTATTTTAAAATACAAAAGCTGGTAGCTGGAGGGTGGTTCTGCAGTTATGGACACTTGCTGCTCTTAGCAAAGGCTGGAACTTGGCTCCTAGCACCCATATTGGGCAGCCCACAACCATTTGTAATTCCAGTTACTGGGTTTCTGGTGACCTCTTCTGGCTTCTGTGGGCATTGCACACAAATGGAATGTATCCATGGAGATATACCTACATACGCACAAAACTCTTTTAAGAACCGCAAAACCATATAATGCTGTAGAAGAAAATATTTGCAATATTTTGATACTAAGAGTAACACATTATTTGCTATAATGTCAGGTACTTCTGGTGTGTAGAGGTAGTGTGTATAAGGTGTGTATGGGTGCGTGTGGGTGTGTGCACAGTAGATGAGATAGCTATGATTTGAATCTTATGGTGATTTACAGGAGGAACAACCTTCATATAGTCAATGTAAAGTCATTGACATAAGGGCAAATGGTTGTACTTTGGAAGCAATGTACAAAAACTGCTCCAACTGGTTAGCACAAGGCAGCTTCTTTGTAGGTCTGCTTTCTTCTCTAGGTACACACAATTTGGCCCTTGTTTTAGTTCCTTCTCCTCTTACTGTGGTAAAAAATAATCTGCCAAAGGCAACACGAGGCATAAGGGCTTACTGTGACTCCAAGTTCAAGGTTACAGTGTACATCTTGGCAGAGAAATCAAGATGGCAGGTGCGTAGACAGCTGTCACATTGTGACTATAGTCAGGAAAAGAGAGGGGCTGCTCTTTCTCTAGGGCTCATGCCTTTTCTCCATTTTACCCAGCTCAGGATGTTCTACCTGGGGAGTGGACGGCCTACCATTGAGACGGTTCCCCCATGCCAATGAACAAAAAACCAAGAAAAGCTCCCAGGGTCAGCCGGAAATAGCTCACCTTGTGGGGAGTCTACAGTCCGTCAAGTTGACGGCACTGACCGTTGCAACCAAGACACACAACAAGACAAAAGCTCAGCAAGACAAGCAATCAGAACCTGGCACCTGCAAGTCATTTCCTCGGTGTGCACACCTGTTCTCCTTGCCCTTGCTGCTTGGCATTATGCCTCAAGCCTTAAGCCCCGTTCCTGGCTTGACAGCCTATGACTTCCTTAGTCATGTTTATGCCATTGACTGAACTATACCAATATGTATCCAAATTGAAAGTATTATGGTTTGTGGATTAATGATAAGGTGTGCAAGGTCACAGCTTTTCCCTTTCCATGCAAAATGTTAATAATGCGAAACCCTACCCACATAGCATTCTGTAAGCGCTCGGTGAACATTTCTTAGTTTCCATGGTGAAAAGGGACTGAGTAGCACCTGTGATGCTAAAGGCTCAGGTGTGTATGGCCTTCGAGTGTAACTCATAACGTAGGAAGGAGGGAGGGAGATAGGACGCCCCTTATCCCCTGCCCACTCTCCCCTGCAAATGGCATTTCCCATCTCAGTCTCCTCCTCCTGGTCCAGAGGTTTCCTGCTGTTCCTCAGGCAGGAACTAATAAAGTAGAAGCTGACCTTCGATCTTGTTTACTCAGAAATCTCTCCTGTGTAATGACCCAAAGCAATCCAGTCCCAGGCTTCATGACTGTCTTAGGATGGTGAGCGGCAGCAGAGAGAGGGCGGCCTGCAGTGTCAGCCCATGTTCCACCATGTCTTCCCAGACAAAGTCACAAGTGTGCTTATTTATTCATTTGGTTCAGTGTGTGTGTGTGTGTGTGTGTGTGTGTGTGTGTGTGTGTGTGTGCATGTAAGCAGGGAAAAGAAGGAAGGAGGGAGGGAAGATGGGAGGGAGGAACAGAGAGAGAGGACAGAGATTGTGGTCACCTGCACCACATGCATGCAGGTGCCTGAGGAGGTCAGAAGAGGGCGCCAGATTCTCCAGAACTGGAGTTAGGGATGGTTGTGAGTGGCCCAGTGGGAGGGAACTCAATTCTCTTAACCTTCAAGCCACCAGGTCTCTCTAGGCCCCTAGAATCATTCTTTGTGATCTAAAGAGCCGCTTATGCCAGGGTCATAGAGAAGACAATCAGGTTGGTACCTTGACCATAGCTGGGAGAACTTGCCTACGTGGCCCCGGTGTAGGTGAACAAGTTGTATACAGCATAGTAACTCATATTGCCAAACCCTGAGTCTGACGGATGACACTAAGCCAGAGTTATGGCCGTGCCTAATTCCATACTCCAATTAGTTTAACTGCGGCCTATTTATGCCTATCCCAAACACAAAAATTATTTGATAAAATCATGCATTTGATTTAGAAGCAAACACATGAATACAACCAACAGGGACACAGGCAGGAGTGCTCTCAGGCACTTACTGCTACAACGTGGTTCTAAATTTAGGTGCAGAAATTTGTGGTCCTATCAGCATTCAGAGCCTCATGTCAAGCAGCCATGTTAGTTTGTATAACTACATCATTTGGGTCAATTATCAAAGAAAACACAAAGTTCCATTAATGGCCAGTAAATTGATGCCCTTTTAAAAATAATAAAATGTAACGCTCTGGGCGGCTGGATTTGGCAACTGTAGCACTACTAGCTCAGACACCACTGAAGCTGTAACTCAGCAATCCATGTGTTAAAATAATTACAACTAAATGCCACAGTGGTAAGGCTGTAGAAGGCACTGGGACACATGACAAAAATGCACCCTGGGTACTGCCTAGGAACGTGCTCCTGAGAGCACTGGCCATTTCTGTCAGAAAGTTCTTCTTCATCTTCCCCTCGGCTTCATCCACCTCAGGCTCAGTGGGTGATGGGGAGTGACATTCTGCCAAGGTAGCTAAGTGGCAGGTTCACACGCGCTGGGCCCCATGTTGGCTACAAAGAATATAGCAAATGGGCACAGAAGAAAGGACGTAGTTAAAAGAGCCAGATTCCAGTCTGTTTCTACCCTGTGAGCCAGTCTTGACCTCTCCACCTACTGAAGGTGGAGACATCACTTTCGGGTCTTCTTCTCAGTGCACCGCTCTGGGCTTCAAGTGACTAGGACTGGAAAGAAGCTATGGTACCCATGGCTATTTGAGAATTAAAAAACAAAAACAAAAACAAAAACAGACATAACATGAATATCCTTTTGCTCTGAGAAAAATAAGAAGCTGAGTTAGTGCAGTCTGGGGAAGGATTAAAGCAATCAGAAAAAATCAAACTGAAAGCACAAAAGTCAAATTAAAGAAAGGGGGAAAGAATCTCAGAGCAGAAGGAATTGTGCTGCGAAGAGTGTTTGCCTAGTAACAGAGAAAGGAAACTACCTGAGAAGCATGTGCAGAAAACTGAAGACACTGGACACCGACTTCTGGCCTCTGTATGCACGTCCACACACTCACACTACACATGAACATACATAGATTCACATACCCCTGTCTCCCCCCACCTACCCACCCACCCACCCACACAAATAACTGGGCTATTTAAAGTCAAATTAGTAAGTGTGCTGTGGAGCCTTCACATGCAGAGCAGTGATCCATGACAGAAAATCCTTGAGTTATAGCAGACCCAAGTTGACTAAATCCCCTAATTACAAAACAGATAACTGATGGGCTACGTAGGCAGGCAAGGTCCTGGGAGGCAGGATGGCTCAGCAATTTGCTGCCAAGCCTGACAACCCAGTTCATTCACCAACACCCACACAGCGGAAGCAGAGAGCCTGCTGCCATACATGTGGCCCTCTGATATCCACCTATATGTGCAGTAGAACATGGGTGCAGTTCTCTCTCTCTCTCTCTCTCTCTCTCTCTCTCTCTCTCTCTCTCTCT
>OU015755.1:6091744-6111108 GCA_907169655.1 Acomys percivali | reverse complement strand
TCTCTCTCTCTCTCTCTCTCTCTCTCTCTCTCTCTCTCTCTCTCTCTGACACACACACACACACACACACACACACACACCACTATTCTTTTTAAATTAATTATTAATTAATGAATTCATTCATTCATTTTACATCCTGGCCATAGCTCCATCCCTCATTCCCCCACCCTCCTTCCCCTCTCCTTCCCCTATTCCTCAGAAAAGGGGACCCCCACTTCCAATCCACCCCAGCTCATTAAGTTGCAACAGGACTGAGACTGTTTTTTTTTTTTCCCATGGGGCCTGGCAAGGCAGTCCTGCCAGGAGGAAGTGAAAAAATCTGGCAACAGAGTCCATGTCAGGGTCAGCCCCCTTGCCTTTACTAGAAAACCCACATGAAGCCTGAGCTGCCCATGGGTTACATCTTTGTAGGGGGCCTAGTTCCAGTCCATGCATGATTTTGGGGTGCTGCTTCAACCTCAGCAAGCACCTCTGGGTCCTGGCTAGTTGGCTCTATTGGTCTTCTTGTGAAGCTCCTGTCACCTCCAGGTCCCTTTCTCCTCCACCCCCACTTTTTCACAAGACTCCCTATGCATCGCCCAGTGTTTGGCTGTGGCCGTGAGTCTCAGCATCTGTTTTGAAGCACTACTGGATGGCCAGGCTGTGAAAGAAATTAGGGACACTACACTCTTCAAATAGCCACAAATAATATAATAAGTATCTTGGTGTAACTCTAGCCAAGCAAGTCAAAGGCACGTATGATAAGAACTTCAAATCTCTGAAGAAAGAAGTTGAAGAAGATATCAGAAGATAGAAAGATGTCCCATCCTTGTGGATCAGTAGGATTAACATAGTAAAAATGACCACCTTACCAAAAGCAATCTACAGATCCAATGCAATCCCTATGAAAATGCCAACCCAATTATTTACAGACCTTGAAAGAACAATTCTAAACTTCAGAAGATGGAGGTATCTCCATCCCTGACTTCAAGCTGTACTACAGAGTAATAATAATAAAAACTGCATGGCACTGCCATAGAAATAGGCTGGGCGACCAACGGAATCAAATCAAAGACCCAGTAATAAACCCACACACCTAGGGTTTTGACAAAGGAGCTAAAGCCGTACAATAGAAAAAGACAGCATCTTCAACAAATGGTGCTGGTCTAACTGGATGTCTACATGTAGAAAATACAAATAGATCCATATTTATTTTCTAAAAAACCTTTGCTGACAAGATTGTTCAGTGGGCAAAAGTTCCTGCTGCCAAGCCTGATGACATGAGTTCAATTCCCCAGATTCTAATAACAGAACAAGAGACCTGACATCACAAAGATGCCCTCTAACCACTGTGCACACACTATGACACCACACACACACACACACACACACACACACACACACTCCATACCACACATATCACACCACACATACCGCACCATGCACTACACACTATTCACACACACCATAACACACTACACACTACACACCAGTCACACACACACACACACACAATACCACATCACTACACACTATTCACATACAATACACAACACACATCACATTCCACACATACCATATCACATTACACACTACACACCATTCACATACACACATACACACACATCGCACCACACCACACACTATTCACATATACACACCACACACACACCCCACCACACATACCACACATAGCACATGACACACGCACACCACGGCACAACACAACACACACAAAGAGCACAAAATAAATATTTTAGAAAAGATCCCTTTAACTACGAAGATGGACATATTTTAATATGAAAGGAAAAAAGAGCCAGCGCATGATCACTGCAGGATCCTTTGTAGAAAACAGACAAAATCAGCTCCTTACATAGACAGTGAGGGTGAGGGCATTTTTAAGGATGTTTCTTTCAAAGGTAGATGTACGGCCACCTTTGCCACAGGAATCTCAATCCCAGATGCTTCTTCAACATTTGTGAGGGCCTATACATCCAGACATACATGGCTCTATGGAGAAGTCTTCTCGTGAGATTTATTTGTAATATATTGTATCTGGAAAGGCTTAACTGCCTGTTAACAGGAGAACAAGTGATCAAACAGTATATTCATGCTGCAAGAAAGTCCTTAGTGATAGCAAGGAATGAGCTACAAGGCACCGCAGTCACAGGCATAAATCCCGGTGTGGCCCAGAGGGATTTCAGAAGCGTAGAAGACAGGCCATACAATTCTTATCATATATGTTTTAAAGATTATTTACTTTATTTTATTTTGTGTGTATGAGTGTTTTTTCCTGCGTAATGTATGTACACCACGTGCACGCAGTGCCCCGGCAGGCTAGGGGAGGGCATCCAACCTCCTGGAACAGAAGTGCATCATGCATGGCTGTGAACTGCCTTGTGGGTGCAGGAAGTGAACCCAGATCCTCTGCAAGAGCAAGCAGACCACTGAGCCTTCCCTCAAGTCCCATCATGTATGTCTTTTAAATGGGGGCGGTGGGGGGGGGGAGAGTCATTATGAAGAAAATAAAATCCGTGATTTTAAAAGCTAATTAATTACATTTTAGGGACATGGAGGAGCTTGCCTAGGAAGGACATAGGAGACTCTGAGTTGATGGATGAGTTCTCTGTCTCGTTAGGGAAGGGATAACATGAGCGTATTCATTTGTCAAAATGAACCAATCTGCATGCCTAATATTCATGCATACACTACACGTAAATTACATCTCAATATACTTGGCATTTGGGTATAAATAGCATTTCTACAAGACTATGAAATCAGCAGGCATTTATGCAAATTGGCTATAGTAATACATCAACACTTCTCTGCTGAGAAGCGGTGCTCAGGCCACGCCAAGAAGGGTGTTGTTTGCGCAGGTGCTTCCCCTTCTGAGAGAGCCAATGTGACTGGCCACACTACCCTGGGTGTGCAGCGGACGGGTGTGACACTCCTAGCATGCAGTAGACACTTAGCTGTACACTGTCTGCTCTCAGCAGATGGGATGTAAGCAGAATATTTACTATCCAAAGTTTTCCATGTCTAGGTAATACAAGACCTCTGTGTTTGAGATGAACAGAATCCATTCACTGAAACATTCTCTCTCTCTCTCTCTCTCTCTCTCTCTCTCTCTCTCTCTCTCTCTCTCTCTCTCTCTCTCTCTGTGTGTGTGTGTGTGTGTATGTGTGTGTCCATATGTACATATGTGGGTACAACATTCTGAGTGTGTGTATATATATGTGTGTGGATGAGACATTCTGTGTGCACACACTAGCAGAGGCCAGAGAAAGTTGCCAATTGTCCTGCTGTGTCCGTCTCCACCTTAGCCCAATGCGACAGTCTCTCCTTGAGCCCTGAGCTAGGCTGGCTGCTAGCAAGCCTCGGTGTCCCTTCTATCTCTGCCTCCAAGCATGCTGGGGCTATAGAGGTAGATAGCCATGCCCAGCCTGCTTGGTGGGATCCGAACTCAGGCACTCTCATCTACTAAGCTATTTCCCTAAACCCCTTCTTGCCCCCAACACTGTAACACCTTCTTTTTCTACTTTCCTCCTCCCCTTCCCCCTCAAGTTAACTAATGCTCCTTAAGTAATAAAGGCGGCCACTTCCATGGAGTCCAGTTAGCATAGAAGTTGAAGCCTCCTTGTCGCCTGCTCTCAGAAGCTCACTGGCATAGAAATAAGCTTGTCCTGTGTCACAGTGTAGATACGGTATATTAAGGTGCCAACATGATATGAACAGAGAGGGGTCCATAAAAAAAAAATAACTCTCCAAATAACATCTTCTAAGCTATGGCAAGCCAGCTCCAGCACACATACCTTAATAACAGAAAAACAAAGTAGTGCCCAGATAAGTTGATTTAAACACAAAGAAGGACATGGGGCTTGACCTCTGACCTCTCCATCACACTCTACAGTTGACATGAGGAAAAGGAGGAAGTGGAGGTGGAAATGTCTTTATAGGACTGTGTCTATGTTTAAAGAGAACCTTGGTAGAGATGGCATTAAAGGACAGTGAGGTGGCTCAGTGGGGAAGGATGCCTGGTGCCTGGTCTGAAGGTGTGAGTTTGATCCCCGGGCCCCACGTGGTGAATGGAGACTATATATTCTCCCAAGATCCTCCTCTGGAATTCCTCATACAAGCTGCAGTGTGTGCCCAGATACATACACATACAAGCATCCACTACTATCTATCTATCTATCTATCTATCTATCTATCATCTACCTATCCATCCATCTATCTATATATGTGTGTATATGCATGTATATAGATATGTGTATATATTTAAAAAATAGTTAATAATTGTTTAAAGATGGCCTCTATTCCCCCGGCTCTCTCTGCCTACTCCTGTCACCAGCAATGAAGCCCAGAACATCCAAAGGGAGCTGATACGTGACAACTAAACTTGGAACAAGGCTCTTTCTTCTTCCATACTGTATGAATGACAAGTATGCTGTCAGACTCAGGAAATAATACACTTTAGGATAATAAAGTGCATTAGACAACAATACCAAAGGCAATATTGAAGTGTCAAACAAAAAAAAAATGTACAAGAATAAAACAAAACAGGCGCTCCCAGGTGCCCAGCCTATATTCAGAGGAGAAGGCAGATAACAGCCTAGATGAGCAGGCTGTTCCTGGCTGAGTCACTACCACATTACATGTTTTCCATGCAGGCAGCAGCATGCTGAGACTCGGCGTGTCCCCACCTCCTAACCTTTGTGAGGATGCTCTGGCCTTGGTGACACAGTACCACAGGCATGCGAGATTAATTTCCTGCTCTAGTTCGCTCAAAGAGATGCCGTCCTCTAAAGGTTAGCAATTAATAAAAATTCTAATTCAATGTAAACATATAGCCTCAAAGGCCTGGGGTCTAGACAGGGTGATTTGTCCCAGAGGGCTACATGCTCTTCGCTCCAAGGCCTACTGTGACTCACAAAAAGTGACAAGGAGGCCCTTTAAGGTAACACAATGTTAGGAAGCAGTTCCCTTGGGGAAGAGCAGCTTACATCTACGTTCCTGTAGTAGACTGGATGAGGAGGTATGTGGCAGTGTTCAGGCGACTTTAAAATGATATGGGGGGGGGGGGGGGGGGGGGTTGTAGGGACGGGGTTCAGCAGATAAAAGGGCCTGTTACCAAGCCTGACAGCCTGCATTCAATACCCAGAAGCCTCATGGAGGAAGGAGTGACCCAGCTCCGGCAACTTGTCCTCTGACCTCAAAATGGGTGGGTGTCCATGTGGGCTTATGCACACAGACAGACAGACAGACAGACAGACAGACAGACAGACAGACACAGGGGGGGCAGACAGACACACATACACACAAGCACACAGGTAAATGAAAGCATTAAAAAAATGACATATTTGACTGTCAAGTTGCTGGACTTGGCTAACAAAGGTGAAAAGACCCACCCTGAATATGGGCACCGCCATGCCATGCAGTGGGCACGCAGGCTGAATAAAAAGAAAGTGATGGGAGGGACAGCAGTCTTCGGAAGCTGACTGCACAAGCAATGACATGACCAGCTGCCTCAGGCTTTTGCCCTCCTTTCCACGAGAGACTACGCCCTCCAGCGGTGAGCCATGTAAACCCTTCTTCCTTTAAAAGCTCCTTGTCATTGGGTATTTTGTCACAGCAACTTGAAGAGTAATTAACAGAGGTTGAACTCCTATTGTATGGCTGCAACTGTGCAGCCTTCGAGAACTCCTTAACTTGGTAGTACCCTGGTTTCTCTGTATCTGTAATGAAGCATCAAGCTTGAGGTACCACTTGCGCCTGTGAACCAGCTGGTGAGCAACCAGCCTCTCACCCAAGTGGGGCAGTCTGGGAACTCTACTGTATATTGTATTCCAGAACTTTCTTTCTTTGGTTTGTATCGTGGAGACTTGCTCCGTGACTCACACAATGCTCCTCCTTGCTTTGGTGTAAGCATTTCTCATTCCCTGGTTAGTACTTCTTGAAGTTCATAAATATGCATGATGTGTATGAATATTTATCTGCCCCTAAGGTCAAGCTTCAACTGCATGTGTGTCGGGGGTAGGTACCTGTGTGGGGTCCCATTGTCACCTGAACCTAGGCTCATAGGAATTAGGTTTAAATATACATCAAACTAATGTGTTTATATCAATGAGATATTTATCATAAAGAAGGTGGTGGTGCTGATTTTAAAGTACAGAACACATTTGCCTTTTGGTAATGGTGTTTCCTTTTTGCTTTAGACTGGGATCATGTGTCAGAAACTGATGTACAATGCTGTTTGCCAACCCCACATCAAACTCATACTTTCTTCCATTACTGTTTGACAGCCATTGGCCCTAGTTGGCTGTAACTGTCAACTTGACACATTCCAGAGCCATCTGAGCAAAGCCTCCATTAATGAATTTCCCAGATCATATTGGCCTGTGGCCATGCCCATGAGGGATGTCTAGTTGTTTATTGATGCAGGAGGGCTCAGACCACTATGAGTGGCACCACTCCTTAGCAGATGACTGTAGGCTTTATAAGGAATATAGCTAAGCAAGACGTAAGAGCAAGCCACCCGGAAGTGCACCTCCATTGGTCCTGCCTCCAAGTTCCTACCTTGAATTCCCTCACTGATGGACTTTGACCAGGAAGCACAAGTGGAATTAAAGTGGTTGGTTTGAGGTTTTTACTATGGCAACAGGAGGGAGACTAACGTAGCTTTCTCTCAGGGACCCAGAACGACCAGAGACAACACAGAGAATGAAGATACAGGCTGGATACATCACAGGTTGAGCTTAGTGTCAGCGAGTGAACACACACCAGGCTTACAACATCTTAACCAAATAAACAACAGAAGTCCCAATCACAAAGACCTACAGGTTATGCTTGGGAAAGCAGCCTTCTATCTCCCCTTTTCCTAATGGAAATAAATAAAGAAATACATATCCTAATGGACCTCTGAAATCACCTTGAAAGCATGCAAGAAACCTGCAGAAAGAAACAGTGGCAAAATGTGAGCTGTGAAGGCATCGCCTGGCTCCATTTATACCTGAGTCTATCATCCAGCTGGACTTACAGTGTGAGGAAAAACAAATGTCCTTGTTTGCAATAAGCCCTGTTACTTTCAATCAATCACAAGATAAGTAACTCTGTCCCTTCACCTGGGAGAATTGGATACACACGAGCAAGAAAGGACCTAGATTCTTGTCTCTTGCCAGTTACAGAAATCACCTCAAAAAGAGCAGACCTAAATGGAAGCCTTAAAATCATGAAACTGCTAGAAGAAAACACAGAAAAAATGCTTCAAGACCTTAGACTGGGCAAGCGTTTTTGGTTGTTGTTTTACAGGATCCCAAACGTAACGGCTATAAAAAGCAGACTAGACAGGGGGAGTGTATCAAACTGTAACATGTCTGCACAGCAAAGGAATCTACCCACAGAACACAAAGACCAGCACTGAATGGGAGGGTGTGTTTGCAAACTGTATGTCTGACAAGGTGCTGGTAACCAAGACACTTAAAGAAACCAGGAACCCAAAAGACAACAAATGAACAAACAATCCTACTAAGAAACAGGGAATACAAGAACAGAGGACAATGACACAAATGTATAGAAATTCCATAATGAAACCTATCAATTTGTATGCTAACTTTAACTTTAAAATAATTTTAAAGAGTGGGTAGTGGAGGATAGCTCTACAAGATGGACAATCAGAATACAGTCATAAGAAAAACCCCTCAGGATCTAAATGTCCCATTTAAGGCCGAGCACCCAACAGTCACATATTCTCAACCATCTGGCCAGCCTTCCCAAGGCTCAGGGAATGTCTCAAAGAGGAAGCGGAAAGTAAAGTGCTGAGCAGTGAGCAGAGGCTGAGAAACGCTGGGTCTGGACAGGTCACTGCTATTGCATGTATGAACTCATAGCAGCTGAGGCTACTTACGCAAGATTAAGGCAGCAAGCGTTACAGCATGGATAGGGGAGGAGCTTGCATGGCTCCACCCCTAGCTCAAGAGCCATTGGCTGCTTGGGGAATGCTCTGAGTGTGTGCTGCCCATGCTCTGGTGGATGGTCCCACACCCTCATAGCATAATGCAGCAAGCACTAGGTGGAAAAAAGATGAGAAGAAAGTGGAAGAGGGAAGTAGTGGGAGTCCCAGAGAGGAATCAGAGGGGTGACTTGGGGCAGACCTTCTCAAGATACACTGTACATCCATACTAAGTTGTCAAAAAATGAATAAAAATCCAACAAACTCAAGAGAATTAACTGTCATGGCAGTACACATCAAAACCAAAAAGAAAACATCACTTTACCAATGAATATTATCAAAAGAACAGAGGGAACGTGTGCTAGCAAGGATATAGAGAAAAGGGAAGCCGCATGGAAAATAACACAGCAATTCAAACAGAACAAAACCCCCCTACCACTCTGTCCCAGAAATTCTTCTGCTTGAGTACAAGCACAAAAGAAGTGGCGTGACAATATCAAAGGGGCATCTGTATTCCCATGTTCCCTATGGCAGCATGTACAACAGCCAGGAAATAGAAACAAGCTAAGTGTGTCCTCCGAAAGATGAATACAGGAGAAGGGGGTGTCAGACACACACATCACAACCACGGGAAGAGTGTCCACTGTGCACACCAGCACAGCCACACTTGTGCTCCTCAGAGCCCACTGAACCCTACCAGCCTCCTGTCTGCTGCTGTCAGCAAAATCTGGTGAGCAAAGATGGGATATGATTCCTCCTAGTCCCACCTACCAGGCTGGCAGGATGGTGTGTGGAAAAAACCTATTTGTCCTGCAAACCTAACAACCTGAATTCAAGGCCCAGAACTTATGAAGAAAGGAGGGGAATGGTTCACAGGAGCTCCTCTGACCTCCACATGTGTGCTATGGCATACATGCACGTGCACTTACATACACTCATTGCACATACGCTCCCTGATAACAACAACAGCAACAGCAACAATAATAATAACCCCCACCTCTCCTAAGGGTGAGCCCAGATCACAGGCTCTAAGACACCTGTGGCTATATAGGGAGGCCAAGTCTGGAAAGTTAAAATACTAAACTAATTAATATAGCTATAAATAATAAATCAACAAGCAAACAAGTAAATAAACAAATAAAACAGCCTTCTCGGGTTCCTGGGAGTTGCCCACAAAGACAGTCCCTTCAGGCAGCAGCTGGGTGGTCTCTTTGCATTATCAGCTTGGCTTTAAATACCGCTTTCTACTGTGCACAAGCTTTTTATACTTCCTATCCAAGCTTCATCCTTTCCAGAGATTAAAACCAAAGTGGGTGTAACCTAGAGAAGTGGGGTACAGTGCTTGCTGCACACTTACTAAGGTTTAGATGACATCTTGTAAATTTCAAATCAGTCCAACAGTAATGTCGACCCCCCCCCATGCCCTGTGCGGACTTAAAATCGCAGGTCTTAAGTCCACCTTGTTCAGATTGCTTACACACTCTGATATTTCTCCATTCCTCCCCTCCTCACTAGACAGAAACCTGAGTCATGATATTATTTCATTTTAAAGTTTTTCTTTTCTCAATTTTCCAGAAGCCAATATGTACCAGGTAGATCTGTGGATGTAGGAAAATAATTACTTTAGCTTCCAGCGCGTCCCCCCTCTGCAGCCAGTGAGTCATGTGGTACTGCTTTTGTTTTGAAGTAAAAACAGGTTTATTCCACACCTGAAAAGCCTGACACAGCCATGAACCATGTATCAAGCAATACACTTGATCACCGAGCTGTCTGCAGACTTTGGCCAGAGAGAAAGACAGTCTCCATGGTATGGAGTTCCTTACCTACTAAATTGTAGTAGAGATATTAGATGTCAGGAGAAGAGAAAAGGAGGAATATCATACATGAGAAAGAGAGTCGTGCATGTCAGAATAAGGAAAGGAAAGGAAAATCCCACTCGGGAGGTCAGACTGATGTATGAGTCAAGCCGCAGGCTAGGGATGCAGTCTCTCTCACCTTCACCCTTGGCAGCAACAGCAACACATTCGTGTGTGTGTGTGTGTGTGTGTGTGTGTGTGTGTGTGTGTGTGTATGCGTGTGTATGTGTGTGTGCATGTGTATATGTTTGTGGACTGTGTGTGCCTGTGTGTGCATGCATGTGGATGTGTATGTGTGTGTGCATGTGTATATGTTTGTAGACTGTGTGTGCGTACGTGTGTGTGCGTGTGTGCATGTGTATATGTTTGTGGACTGTGTGTGCATGTGTGTGTGTGCATGTGTATATGTTTGTGGACTGTGTGCGTGTGTGTGTATGTGTATGTGTATGTGTGTATATGTCTGTGAGGTGTGTGTGCATGTGTGTGTGTAGTGTGTATATGTATATGTGCATATATGTATGTGTGTTGGGGTGGATGCATGAAGATGCCAGAAGAGGGAGGGCATCAGCTCTCCTGAATCTGGCATCACAGCTGGTTGTGAGCTACCCTATCTGGGTGATGGGTACCAAATTCTGGTCCTCAGAAAGAGCACCAAGTTTTCTTAACCACTAAACTGTGATTCTAGCCCCTTCAGTTAATTTTAATTTTATAGATTTTTAATCTACCTCCTTAAAGGAGTTTGAGGGAGCTTTTCAAGAGTTATACAAGATAAAAATATAAACCAGCACCAAGGCTCTCATCAAAAGAATGTAAGGATAAAAACATACATGACAACACTGGGTGGGACATTGACAGAGAGATCATCACAGCTCCACGTCTTCTGTGGAAGATGGCATCCTGAAGGTTATTTTCAGGCATCCTGACAATTAGTAAGCCACTCAATGTCACGAGTGAATTGGTTCCTATTCCTATGGAAGTCTGTTTGTATAACAGATGCAAGAATTAGCAATGGGCAGGAGAGAAGGGACACAAATAACTCACGTCTGGGACAGAAATAACTGGCTGTGTCCATAAAGTAAAATGGAAACCATTTAAAACCAGATAACACATATGGAATTAGAAAGTTCAGTGGGCTCTTCAATGAGAAATAAGAATTATTAACCAATATTATTACAATCCCCCTTTCTGCCTTTTTTGAATTCCAAATTAAAATTTTTTATCAATACCTGCTTCTTCCTACAGCCACGGTGCTCATTAGACACTTGTCACTATTTACATCTCTGGTCAGCCCCTTAAGAACAATCCTATTCTTAAAATGTTAGGTGGAGTTCTTTAGCCTTTCTAATGTCTTTGGGGTGGATGGGTTACCATATGAAGAAATGGGTTTTGATTTGCCTTTCCTTACTGGCTAAGGATGTTGAACTTTTAAAAGTTTGTTTCTCAACTGTGTGTGTTTCCTCTTTAGATGCTTAGTTCCATTCCCCGTGTTTTAAAATGGGCTGTTATAATGTTTAGTAACCCTCTGTTGGCTGTGCAGCTGGTAAAGAACTCTTTCCACTCTGTAGGCTGTGTCTTCACTTACATGACGGTGTCCTTTGCTATGGAGAAACTTTTTATTTCATGAGGTGTCATTTGTTAACAGTTGGCCTTCACACTTGGTTAATAGGTGTGACAGGTATTCTTGCTGTCAACTCGACCACATCTGGAATTAACTAGAACCCAAGAGGCTGGATACACCTGTGAGGGATTCTTTCTTTGAATGGTTTGAAGTCAGGAGATATACCCAGGATCTGGATCTTCTGTGGTGGGAAGATCCACCTTAGAGCTGGGGCACACCTGATGGTACCCTATAGAAAGGACTGAGAAGACTGAAGCTTTGCTCTCTGTCGGCTTGCCCTCTCTCTCTCTAGCAAGTTCGTTCCTTCACTGGCACTAGAGCCTACTCCGTTAGGATTCCAGCATAAACTGAAGACCAGCTGAGACATCCAGCCTCATGGACTGAACCACTGGACTCTTGGAGTTTTCACTGGTAGACAGCCATTGTTGGACTAGCAAGGCCACAGCCTGTAAGCCATTCTAGTGAATACCGTGTGTGTGTGTGTGTGTGTGTGTGTGTGTGTGTGTGTGTGTGTGTGTACTCAGTCATTCACTCATTCATTCTATCAGTTCTGTTTCTCTAGAGAACTAACTGAAACACTAGGATTTTGTACAGGAAGTCTTTTCACGTGCCTACTTTCCCTCTGATCAGATTTAGGGTGTCAGGTTCAATGGTGAGGTCATTGATCCATCTGAAGTTGAGGTTTTTTTTTCAAAGAACCAACAAAAACATTATTTTTAAAATATAGGCATTTACTTTTTAATCCAAGCCCTGACTTGTTCTATACTTTATAGTAAAGCCGAATCAAGTTTCAGAGAAAAAATTCCAGGATGACAAGAGGAGTCAAGTAAATACAGAGAAGACACTGCACAGCCGACCAAGACAGAAATGATTCTTGTGTTTAATACTTTAAAATTTTTCACTGTGATATTAAAAGAAAGGGATTTCACCATGATATTTTCTACACATGTATATCACTCTACTGTGTTCCTAGACACTAGCCCTGCATCTCCTTCCCACATGGCTCCAGCCCCTCTCCTTAGCTCCCTTTCTTCCTTGCAAACAGTACCTTCCTGAGCTTCCATGACACACATGCTATTACCCCTGCATTCTCCCTTCTTTCTTTTCTCCCCTTAAACCTATTCCTCCCCTATAATAGATTTTTTCCTTTCATATCCTGCACACACTCACATTCCCAGGTACATACGCATACAGAGACATACACACACCTACATACACACACACTCACATACACACACAAATATATACATTTAAACCTAGATTATGCTTATGAGATAAAACATTTTTCCTTCTAAGTTTTGGTTAAGTTGAGTTTTAGACATGACTTTTATGTAAGAAGAGGGAGGTCTATCCAGACCTATAAGTCAAATGTTTGAAAAAGTAAACATTTCCACGTCTTACATGTGGCAGCTATCGGCACAGAGGGAAAGAAAGACTTCACAGTAAATTAATAAAAAATGTAGTGAGAATAAACAAGGAGACGCTCTGCTAGAGTGGCCATGCTGTGTCCGCAGTCGCCAGTGAGGAGCTTCTGCCATGTTGGACACACAGATACAAAATCTCCGTCACTGTCAAAAGCTCTATGGGTCAGGATGGCTTTAGAATGTGAGATTCCCCTGGCCAGATTGAAGACAGCATTGAACAGCCTGCATGGAGGCAGGCTAGCTCCAGGCAAAATGTCTCTGCCAGGAAAATGATGAGGACACAGGTAATTAACAAAAAAAAAAAATCTTATTTTCTCAATATAACTAAATCCTGCACACTGGCACTACTTTAAATAAGTCTATGTGATGCTTCTCATTAAACAAAACATAACGAAGGTAACATCTCCTGAGAAGTGATGATCTAGTTCCTCTGACTGACATACCAGGCTTTTATGGAATCGTTATAGTGGACAAAGTGTAGCACATTGCCGTGCAGATGTGAGCAGCACAACATCTCAGGCTCCACCCCAGACCTGCTCCATTAACTCGGTCCCACTGAGGTTTGTGAGGGATTCACAGCCACGCTGGAACTAGACGGAATGACACAAGCTTCTCCAGAGCAGACGGAGCAGAGGGAGCCTGTGAAGTTGGCCAATTTGATTGCTCCATATGCTCCTCAGATCTTGTCGTGACCCGCACATCAGCGATTCCCCCAAGCCTTTCTCGCTCATCTGTCTCCCACTAATGAGGATTTTAAAAGCCAAATACTTTCTCTCTCTGCTTTCCTTGCAGTTAACAGTCGCAGGAACCGGTTGAGGAGGAGGAGGCATAATGCGACATCGGGAAGGTGGCTTCTGTGTGAGATTTTCCTCCCTGATGAAAGCAGAGGGAAGAAGGGATCCCATTTTATGCCTCCTGGTCACCACTTTCCAGCTCAGTGTTTTAGTGCTCAGGGCCACTGCACTGGCTCAGCCAAGCCTGAGAGATGCAGTGCTTTCCTTGAGGCCCATAAAATAGACAGAGCTGACTTCTGCAGCTTGTCCTCTGACCTCCACATGCATGTACCCCCATACGTTAAAAATAATAGACCTCTACATGTATGTACCCCCTATACACTAAAAAAAAATAGGTCTTTTAATGAAGGATAAATGTCTGAAATTCTCCAAGAATAAGTGTTTGCTTACAAAAGATACCTAGAACTGTGGCCACCATGTTGGGGCTAACAAGGAAAGACATCAGCCTGGGAGACACATGAATCATAGAGTTGGAAGATGCCTGGGTCCTTGATAGCATCACTGGGACGGTGCAATGGCCAAGATGCTCACCTTCTGTTTTGGTTCTGTAATATACTTAAAGGTCTTTTGGTCTAGGTCAACATTCTAGTGGCTGTAACTGACATCATTCCTAGGCCACTGGGGAGGAGCACAGCATTGGAGGGAGGGAGAGAGGGAATAGGCTATGCCAGGTAGAGAAAGGCCAAGCACTCAGGCTTGATGGGAGGGTGACTGGAGGTCTGCAAGCGTGGAGGGCATGGGCAGCTTTTCTCTCGTCATGAAATGAACCTGACTGATGGCTGGTAAGCCTGAAATCTGCCCAGGGCTTTGCAGAGAAAGAACGAGTCACCCATGGGTGTGAGTCCTCAACTCTCAAATCTATTTCCCTCAGTAAGTAAGGCCCACTTGGGTAGTGGGACCGTGGGGACCTGTTTATTTGATAAGCATTTTTTTGCCCTTGTTACTGCTGATGCTTTTCCACACCCCCTGAGCCCCACTAAACCTGTTTGGACACTTAAGGGATAGATAGCAAAGGGATACAAATGAATAGTTGGTTATGTTTTCCAAACCTTCAAATGATTAAGAATATTTAATCATAGGCACTGCCTCACGTTTGCTCTTCTTTCACCTGGAACAATGTCTCTTCAGGACGAAGAACGGAATCCATACTCTCTCTCTGGACTAGAATTGAAATGTCCTGCAACATTTCAGCCTGCATAAAATGACTTCACCGTGTCTTTTGTGCCAAAGGGAGTATAAGGAAAGGCATAGATTTACCAAAGTTTTTAAGGATTATGGCTTAAATCTTCCAATCATATAAGAATATTCATTGCATAATGAAAGAATATGTTCCAAGACCTGTGTATGAAATTCTTCATAAATCTAAGAATGCATTTACATTTTGACCATGAGGATATGAATGTAAATGGTCCTTCAAGCACTGGGAATTTCCTCAGTCATTATGCTAATCAGTTCACGCTATAAAAATTAAAATTAAAGGTGGATTTGTTTAGGGTTACTGGCTACCCACCCATCCATGTGTGTTTCTTCTGGAGTCTGTTTACTTTTTGGGGTTTAGTTCTCACCTTTTATTTCTCTTGGGGTGAGCTCATTTGTCCCCCACCCTTCTCTAAAAGTGTTGGCCATCAAATGGTTCACACCCATCACTTGAAGTCTGGTATAGCATGGTGCCACATGCTTGCGGTGAATGGACTCGCACACAGAAAACGAGAAGCTCCAGGCATGTTTGTGATATCTCGGATCTAATTCCACAACCTGGTGTGAATCCCAGATTGTCCTCGGTTGCACTTTTGTCTCATTTATTGAGGTCAGGTCTCTCAATAAAACTCAGACCCCCATCAACATGGCAGCCTTGCTAGCTGGCATTCTCTGGCCTCCCAGGTTGGTGCACTGCAGGAAGGCTACCATGCCCGCTGGCTTTTAGGCGAGTTTCTAGGAATCTGAATGGCAGTTCTCATGCTTGTATGGCAAGCACCTTTACCACTGGGCTGAGTCCTCAACCTGTCATTTTCTCCACTTCTCACCAGCTCCCAGGTGATGTGAAAGCCGATGGACCACAGGTCACACTTCAGGGCAAAGACGACTCAGTCACATCACCCACCTTGTCAACGAGGACGAACAAGTTTCTGACAGCTTCAAGGTGCTGTTCAAAACTGTGAGTAACGAAGTTGAAACTCTCACCCATAAAGTCTGATGTGTCTAATTCATTTCCTATTTCCTAGACAAGCTTTTCCTCCCACGCTCATCCATTCGAGACTAGTCCTTTGGTACAAACCAGCAGACACTTTGTAATCTTTCCATTTGTTCAGACTATTACCAAGTCATTGAAAATGTTAAACCTATGAATTAAATCTGCAGGATACAGCAGAAGGATCAACGTAGCTTTACTTACATAGGAGAACACATTGTAATTTGGATTTGGATATTAGAATGGTATACATTGGACTATCAGCTTAAATATATTGTGCACTGTTAATATGCCAGCTCCATACAAAGATGTTTAGTGTCTGAAGACAGTGAAAGGCTGGATGACAAAGGTTTCTTACTCTGATTTGAAAAAGTATTTTTCATTAGAGGACAAAATATTAGGGCTTCAATTCATCTTCCTCCCTTTCCTGTCTTCCTCTTTTTTCTATCTCCCACCTCCTTCCTGGCCACTGAATACACATCTACAAAACCTTCTAGGGTCTGATTTCATTGTTACAACTCAACTAACTTGTAAGAGGTAAAGTCCCTATAGGAGACTGAGAGCTGCAAATGATATGATGCTTGGAGGGATGATGGTGAGCTTGCAGTATTCATGTTTAAGCCGGCATCCTCTGAACAGTCACCCAGTGTAAGCATATAGAGACCTCTGTTTGAGTTCATTATCGTTAGTCATTGGTCACTATGTTAGAGCTAACACTGACAGGCCCCATTCTGCTTGGTGGGTGAGATTTCTGTTTGATTCCCCATTATCTATTAAATCACTCAGCTCTTACAGAAAAGGCCCACAAGTAAAAACCACAGAGGGATTCAAAGACCACTCACCACATAGCATTTTCCCCATTCTTTTCAAGATCCTAAGATATTTACTACAGAAAAGAATGTTACCAAATTAGTCACATGACACAATACCTCTGATGTTACCAAAGCAGTGGAAATGGTTGTTGCTTTTTCTATTTATAAATCAGTGGATACACTCAATAGGGACGGGGAGAGGCATTTAGCATAGACTTCTTACTCAAGATTTTTTTTTAAAAGCCTCAGAATATGAAGACTGTTATCAAACAGCAGGCTTGTCAGCATGACAAGTGCCCTTCTCTGAACAACTTGCCTCTTCATGGCTAATCCCACAGCAAGTAGACTGAACACAAGAGCCGGCAGGAACCTGCCAAAGACAGCTGCCTTCATCACAGCTTTAAAACACTCTTCAACTCAGAAGGTTGAGATGGGTTGAGGTACCTGGTCCAACACCTTAGCCCCGAAGGCTCATCAAGCAAGGCATTTAAGTGTGTGGGGGTGTGGGGGTGTGCAGGTGTACATTTATGTGTCTGCCTATGGAAGCCAGAGGACAGGCCATCATTCCTCAGACACCAGCCACCTTGTTTTACCTTTTTAAAACAGTCTCTTACTGGCCTGAAGCTTTCCACTTCGGCTGGGATGACTAGCCAGTGAGGTCCAGAGATCTAAGGTGTGACCACATCTGACCACATGCCCAGCCCTAGGGTGCTACAAGCATAGACTACCACATCTCAGTTTTAATATGGATTGTGGGAAGGGAGTCAGGTCCTCATATTTGCAAGACAGGCACTATATCAGCTTAGTTATCCCCAGTGCCCACAGGGTATCTTTGAATGGGGTTTTCTGTGACTCTGTCTTCATGTCCTAAGTGACCACCACCGTGTTGAAATACAGCCAATGCTGGACTTACCAAAGCTGAGACTCACATGTTCTGCTCTCAAAGTTCCAAGTATTCTTTTAAAAGTCTAAGCTTCCTCCACTGTAAATGCAGCAGGGTCCATCAGAGACCCCAGTGCCTCCCATTTTGGTCACTGCTTACTGTATCATAGTAAAAGAATCAAGAATTTGTTTTCAACAAGGCTTTTTTTTTTTTTACAGCCACCAAATGAGGTATGATTACATCATTGGTTCTTGTGGGTTTTCTAACTCCCCAGGCTTAAGTGGGGTTGGTCATCTCTCTGAGAAGATGAGCAAGGCTATGCTGTCAGCATACTGGGGAATGGGCAGTGCTGCCACTAGGCACAGCCCTCCATCCCCAGTGGCTGTGTGAGTACATCCCATTTGGGCTTCATCAACTCTAAGTGAATCTTATTGCTAGAAGCGTTTATTATTTGTTTAAAATAAAACTATAGATGTGGGTTTTAGCAGGAAAAACTGGAGCAAAAATTAAATAATAGCTCAGAGACTTAAGATTCATTGACTAAGTGTAGTTTCTTCATATTAAAGTTATATATAATCCACTCATGCTTAAGTTTAATTATAAATAAATGTCTTCCCTTCCTAGTAACAACATTACTCTGTGGCCATTAAAACTATCTATATTCTCATCACTTGACACGTGAATTAGATCACAATCCTAATACACATTCATCTATCTATATGTTGAATTAATGCATCCCTTAGTGAATTGCATATTTTGGAAAATAGGGCTTTATAGGGATAATCAAGTCACAGTGAAGTCATTGACTTAGGTTCTAAGCCAAGGGGATGACATTCTATATTCTCCTAAGACAGAAATGTGCAATACACAGACATAGAAGAAAAGGTGGGATGAAGAGACATGGTGGGGGTGGCAAGTGCTTTAAGTCAATGAGGCTGACCTCAGATGGGCAGAGGCATGGATGGGGTGCTGATCAGTGACCTCACAGGGAGCGGGCTTGGCCAAGCCTCTGGTTTCTAGCTTCTAGAACTGAGACAGTAGACTCCCGCAGTGCTAAAGTCACCCAGCCTGTGCCCTTGTCTCCCTACAGAAGCCACATAGCAGAGCTCCTTTAATCCTACAGCACTCCATGCTCACCTTGCCCGACGCCCCATACAGCCATCCTTGGCCTAGAGGAAACACATAGGCACCCATGTGTTCACAACTGAAGCCACACCACAATGGGTAGATTTAAGAAGGGAGAGGAAGGGAAAAAGGAAGGAACAGAGGAGGAGGAGGAGAAGGAGGAGGAGGAGAAAGCAGTGGGGATGAAGGCCTGCGGAGGAGAAAAGCAAAGCCAAAGACAAAAGAAAAAGAGAGGGAAAGGAAGAGATGGGAGGAATGGAGGTCGGGTGTGGAAATAAGCTAACTGTCCATGCTCAGGCAGGGGAAGGAATGGTTCTGACAAGAGCTATGGAGGGAGGCAAGATGAAATAAGTAGCTGTGTGGGGCTTTGGGACAGGACAGTGCAGCCAGGAGGAGGACACCTAGCCATAAACTTGAAATAGAAGACATGGAAGGAAAAGCAAACTAACACAAACAAGATAGGAAAAAAAAAAAAAAACACCAAGATGGTTCAGTAAGGAATGGGGCCTGCTGGTAAGCAGGATCTCAACCCTCAGGAGTCACGTGGTGTGAGGAGAGCACTGGCTCCTTACACATTGTCCTCTGACTTCCACAGGCTGGCTACGATGCTCACAGGCCACATGGGCACATGTACACAAACAAACAAAAGAATGAGTTCCATTTTGTCCCTGAAGGTTAGGGAACACACACACACACACACACACACACACACACACACACACACACACACACACACA
>OU015755.1:6068738-6079432 GCA_907169655.1 Acomys percivali | reverse complement strand
GTGTGTGTGTGTGTGTGTGTGTGTGTGTGTGTGTGTGTGTGTGTGTGCATGTGTACATGGAAGAGAATTCCCACAGGTAAAGTGTGAAAAGTAGGCCAGAATTCCAGGGCACCCTATGGATTTATGCCTCCTATTACACTTCATCATTTCAGACCTTTTATATGAGTCTGAGTATTTTAATCCTGATTTTAAAAGTAAGGACACAGATACTGATTTGTGAGAAGTTAAACAGTCTTTGCATGGCAGGAACAGAATTAAAACTTATCCTGACTTGCATATCTTTATTGAAAGGAGCCCACTTCTTTCTTCCCCACTGTGTTAGCAGCCCATTGAAGTCGTTGGCAAGATTGTTCTGACTTTGTAGTCAAAACGCCTGCGAGGGTTTTTAAGCGGGTGATTTGCTTGCGGTAATTCTATAACTTAAATGGGGCAAACGATGAAAGAAGTTGGGTGAGAGGGATGTGATGCAGGGTTTTAATGGCATATTTGTTTAAAATATTGTAGAGAATTACCCAGGAGTAGCTCGTTGAAATCAAGTAAATTTCGTTAAATTGCCCTCTCTTTTTTTTCCTCATTAACAAATTGTGCAGAGGGAATGATTATGCAACATTCACAAAGAAATACAATGCAATCTTATCAATCTACATGATTCAATAACAGCCAAACTAGTCTATGCCCCTTCCGTGCACACTCACACAGATGCACACTCAACCTCAAGGTGTGATGCAGCTCACTTACAAGTCATGAGTCATGGATGGGGGAGGGGAGGGAGGGAGGAGAAGGAGAGAAAGAGGGGAAGAAAGGAGAAACTGTCCTTATTTTATAGCCTGAAGTATTTTTTCTTCTAGTGTTTGCTTTGAAGAAGTAATAATGCCTTGGAAGGGTAAGGACTCTTGAGACACTTGTGAAATAAACTCAATATCTACTCTTGTTAGAGAAAATTGCCATAAAATACCAAGTATGAGATCTTGGCTAACCCACCGTCCAGCAGCGGTTTCTAGAAGAGCCTTTGCTATTTGCTTCATTTCCTAGATTTTCCCAGGTTGGTTATAAACGCCACACAATGCTCCCCTACTTACCTGAGGTCATCTCCTGATCAAATGGCAAAGCCCCCTCCCTTCTCTGCAGTGGACTTTGTGTAGAAGTCAGCCTGAAAGAAGCTGTCTATCACAGGGGCTACATAGAGGGCTCAGCTGCAAAAGTGCTTGCCATGATCCCCAGAGCCCATACAAGAAAGACAGGTATGGAAATGTGAAAGGGCAACCTTAGCACTGGGAAGGCAGAGGCAGGCAGGACCTCAGGGGCTTGCTGGCTGCCCAGTCTAACCTTCCTGGTAAACTTCAGGCCAATGAGAGACACTGTCAAAACCCAAAGTGGAATGACACTTACCTGATCACTGGCCTACACACACACACACACACACACACACACAGAGTCACACATTCACACACTCACACACTCATACTCACACACACTCGTACTCATACACACATACACATACTCACACACTCACATACTCACTCACATACATACACACACTCATACACATACACATACATACATACATTCACACACACACTCACACTCACACACATACACATACACATACTCACACACACACAACTCCCTAACTACCAACATGCCTTCCTATCACCCCCTCCCCAAGAAGCAGCACTGTTCATAAGGGAATCTCTGCTTGTTTTCCCTTGGAAACAGCACAAATAAAATGCGTGGTGACCATCCCTAAGACTCAGCCAGCTATATGCAGAACCATCCTCTAACTGAACATCATAAAAGTACATTGAAGGCCTCCGTGCCCCCTGTGATATCAGTAGAGCTGGCGGGTGCCTCTTAGCCTACGGTAGACCACATTGCTTTGTTTCTATCCATTGTTTTCATACTGTATAGTCCAGCTAACACCAGCTCCACACGTGGGCCGAGTTGAGGCAGGATGGAGGCCGGTGAGAGCACTGTTTATGTGGTCCCTCTTCTTCCACCACAGGCTCTGACCCTTCGCTCCCTCGTTTGACACCTGACATAATGATCAATATGTAAAACTGGAAACGAGGTCCTCTGGGTAAAATGACACCAGTGGTAGGGTGAGTGAAGTATCCCAAAGTCATTGAGGTGGCTCACTTCAGGCTGTCAGTTTAAAGATGGCCTGGGCAATATAATGAAATCCTATCTCAAAAAAAATTACAAAGACAGCAAATGCTACCATGTAAGCATGATGCAAACTTGCTTAAAGCAATAGAGAGATGGTGTTTGTCTAGGTACATGTGTTAGTGCGCACATGTACACACATTCACTTGCACACACACACATGCATATTTATACACTTATGTAAGATGCAAAGGATATAAAACTCATCATTCTCATCCTTGCAATGAAAACATCTAGAAAAGAATAGAAATCAATGAATTTTCCATTAGAGAATTGAATTTCCAGGCTAAATTGTGATTCTGCAAAGTGGAGTGAGTGTACATTTTAGAGACATGCTCAAAAATGCCTCCCCTGTATCTGAATCTCAAAAGGCCAGAAAATGGTAGGAACACTTCAATAATTCAGAGGGATTATAGTGAGGGGGCTGCCTGCAGATTACTTCAAAAGGAATGGGTTCCTGGGTGCCTGGTGTTGGAAGAGTCCCCATCCTTCCATGTACCAAGAATCAAACCAGACAGTTCAGTAAAGAGAAGGCAGGAAAATCTCCACATGACTTTAGCAGGGAGGAGTGTTCATGAACCACACTCGAATGATCACATGTCAGGGATACTCTGTGGAGAAAGACATAGGAAGACTTCCCTCTTCATCCCTTACCAAGTTTCTGTCCTTACCCAGGATGGGGAACAAGAAAGAACAAAGAGTCAACTTAGTCAGTGTGGTAAGCAAATGATAGATAGATAGATATATACATACATACATATATACATACATACATACATACATACATAGATGATATATTATAGATAGATAGATGATAGATAGATAGATAGATAGATATAGATGGAGATGATATAGATGTAGATAGCCTGTCGTAGGCAGAGTGCAGTAGGATATGGGTGGAGGAATCTACACCATGCATGGACACTTCTGAGTGTAGCAGTCAGAGACAAAACTAGAAAACCGAAAACAAATAAGAGATTACAAATGCTGTCTTGGGGGGTGGTGCACATCTGTAATCCAAACACATGAAGGGTAGAGGCAGGAGACTTGCCAAAAGTTCAAGGACATCCTGCTCTACATAAGTGTTCCAGACTAGCCAGAGCTCCAGAGTGAGGCTCTGTATCAAAAAGTAAAGTAGGAAAGAAAGAAAGAAAGAAAGAAAGAAAGAAAGAAAGAAAGAAAGAAAGAAAGAGAGAGAGAAAGAAAGGAAGAAAGAAAGGAGGAAGGGAGGGACTTAGGGAGGGATAGAAGGAAAGGAAAGAAAGAAAAAGAAAAGAGAATGAAAGACTGGAAGGGAAGCAGATCCATGAAGGAAAGAGATTGGGAATGCAGAGAGGTGGGCGAGACTATAAAATGCTCACCCTCTCTTATACCTTACCACAACTCCAAGAGGGCTCTAAGAGTATGTGAGAATAACACAGCTGGAAGGCATATGTACCCTTCTGTGGAGGGGCAATCGCAGAAGCCTGAAGTAAGGAGGGAGGAGGACTATCATACTAGGAGAATGTGAAGTCATAGGCACCCACAGTCATAGCAATGTAAAACACAGCCCAGTTACAGCCCAGACTACAACAAATCCTCCCCCTAAAGTCTGTATGCCTCCGGTTCTTCTACCAAGTACAACATCTCCAACTCTCAACAACAACAAAATTACAATCCATGCTAAAATTAAACAAAATCCCTATTTGAAGAAATGAATTAAGTATCCATTGAACCAGGCTCAGATCTGGCTTTAGTTAGGTTTGGGGTGTCATTAGAAAGTGAAGTTTTTGAAAAGAAAAATCTATGGTAAATACAGATGTAATGAAAGAACAGCCTATTCATCAACAGTGTAATGTAAAAAGAAAGATGAAAACCCCAATAATCCAAAGATATGGTAAGAATCAAAGCTACCACAACCCAAAGGAGATGCCACATGCGAGGTCATGAAGAGTGGAGCCTACCAATAGGCTGGATGTGGGTGAAGACAGAATGAGGGAGTGTGAAACGAGTTTAGGAAAATTTTCCTGACCACAGTGCATTTCTCTAAACAATGGTCATAATAATAGTGATTTAATAGAAATAAGACATTTCAGCTACAACACCAGAAGGAAAAGAATGCATTAAGAGAATGAAAGGAGAATCTCAACGTGGGTTGGAACACTCCATAGCAGAGCTGCATCAAACCTGGTCTTAAAAACACAGAACAAGGGAATAAACACCAAAAACACTGTGCCTATCACATTCAAACTATAGGGTAAAGGCTGTAAAAATTCATAGGGGAAACAGAGAATAGAGGACTCTTATCTATGGAGAACTAATGATAAATGCAACAAATTGCTGCACTATTTGTTACAATTTACCTGAGCAAAGGAAATAACAATTTGGCCTCCCTGATGATTCTAGGAGACACAACCTCACATCAAATTTCCTATTCCTCTGGTTCTTACAGTCCTCCCACCCCCCTACTCTGTGATGCTACCCCAGATTTAAGTGAAGAGAATATGCCAGACATCTATCAGTTGGGACTGGGCACCACATGACCTCCAGTTCCTTACATTGTGATCAGTTGTAGCTTTCTGTGGTGTTTTCCATCTGCTGCAAAGATAAGTTTCTCTGATGAGGAGTGAGAACTACACATATCCTGTGAGAAAAAGGATAAACATTTAGGACATAGATAGGAAGTATGCTGATTTATTAAAGTTACATTTTTGTTTGTCCAATACCCATGATTTCACTAGCCCTGGGCCAACTTGCCTGCCTAAACAGGATCTGAAGAACGATGACACCAATAGCCATACAAACATGCACAGGTGAAATATCCAGAGGCCCCAACCTCCTCACATACAAAGAACTAGGGGCAACTAGCCAACACTGAGAGCAGGGGATGCTATTCCCCAGGACAGCGCCCTTCTACTGGTTACTGAATGTTAAGGGGTCAGCCCTGAGATCATATATATATATATATATGTGTGTGTGTGTGTGTATGTATATATATGTATATGTATATATGTATATATACATATGTATATGTGTATATGTATATGTATGTATATGTGTATATATGTATATATATGTATATATGTATATATATACATACATATATATATCACTATTAAACAGGCTATATTTCTGTATTTAGGAAGTGTGTGTGTTTGTGTGTGCACGTGTGCATATGCACATGTGTGCATGTGTGCGAGCATGTGTATGTGTGTGTGTGTAACAATAATTAGAAAAATACCCAGGGGTCCCGCTCAAACTACAGCACCAGCCAAGGACAATACAGGCCATAAACTTCAAACCCCTACCCAGATCTAGCCAATGGACAGGACATTCTCCACAGTTGAGTGGAGAGTGGGGTATGACTTTCACACGTACTCTGGTGCCTCATATTTGACCATATCCCATGGAGGGGGAGACCTGGCGGCATTCAGAGAAAGGATAGCAGGCTACCAAGAAGAGACTTGATACCATATGAGCATATACAGGAGGAGGAAGTCGCCCTCAGTCACAGTCATAGGGGAGGGGAGTAAGGGGAAAATGGGAGGGAGGGAAGAATGGGAGGATACAAGGGATGGGATAACCATTGAGATGTAACAAGAATAAATTAATAAAAAAATGGGAAAAAATTAGAAAAATAAGGCCACAAATTTAAGATAGAGCAAGGGGATAAGTAGAGAAAAAAGAAGATAGAAAATGATATAATTACATTCTAACTAAAAAAATAAAAAATATTATAAAAAGATGAGTTTAAATAGTTGAAGCCTTAATAAGTACACATCAACATAGAATTCTATATATGGGACTTTGGCCTTTTAAAGTAAAAAAAGAATAAATATTTCTCTCATATAATAAAAGTTGAAGAAATTCATTGCTAACTGAAGAATCCTGAAAGAAACATTAAAAGAAGTTCTTCAGGGAGAGGAAAGGCAAGAGGCTAGAAAGTCCAAAGAATGACAGAAAAGGAATACATGGGTTTAAAATAAAATCTTTCATTTTCTCTTATAGATCGAAAAGAAATTGCTTACAGTTATACAGCACCAAAACAACATTGGTTATGGCATGAGGTTAAAGGAAAGCGACGGCGGCGATATCATCAGACGGAAGCGGGGATGGGGAATGCTTTGTTCTACGGTTTAATGTCTAACATTGATTTCCAACTTAGCAGGGCCCTAGGAGGCAAACCTCTGGACTTGACTTTGGGAGACTTCCTACCCTGAGTTAATTGAGAAAGGGAGACACAGTCTAACCATGGCCAGCACCATTCCGTGGGCTGGGGTCCCGGGTTGAACACAAAGGGGAACGTGGGCAGAGTCTGAGGTTCTTCGCTCTCTGCTTCCTTGCTGGGATGCAATGCGACCCCTGCCCTGCGCTCCTGCTGCCTTCCTTCCCTTGCTGTAATGGCTGTGCCCTCACAGGGGAACCCAAATAATCCATTTCTCCCCTAAGGCACTTTCTTGAGGTATTTTGTCACTCCATTGAGAAGAGTAACTGAGACATAAGCCAACTGCCTGTGTTGTAGTTTAGTGAAAAGTCCATTCTGAAGTAGTGAGAACTTTACATGGTAAGCTATATGATAACAAGAGAATATATATATATATATATATATATATATATATATATATATATGCATGTGGTTTTTGTTGTTGCTACTGATTATTTTAAGGGAGAGCAAGAACATTAAGTTGGGTGGATAGCATGATGGTGGAGGACCTAGAAGGAGTTGTGGAAGAGGAAGGAATATTTTTAAGTGCTTGAAATTCTAAAAATACATAAATAAATAATTTAAAAAAGAAAATTGTCCCTCCAAAAAGACAATTCCAACTGCCCTGGACTGACTGATAGGCAGATAGCAGACAGCAAAGCACGACAGGTCCAGGAATACAGCACTTGCCAATGTCTTAGAAACTAACAACAAAAGTGCCATCAGTGAAATTCACCCACAATGAGGCACAATGGGGCTCCAGGTGACAAAGAAGATCCCCACCACCCATAAAACATGTCCCAGAAGTCAACGAACTCAGATCAAGATGTGGGTGCAATGAATCTGGGTTTATAAGGTGCAGACAATGTTCTGGCCACACATGGAAGGCAGTAAGAGAGCTTAGGCCGAAATGGCGAGTCCGTATCCAAACTCTTTGCCTCTCAGTGCTCCCATTAAAGTTCTCTGTGAACCCAGAGAAATCACAGACCCTCTCCGGGGATAAGCCTTTCTAATCCATAAACCAAGGCAGAAAGAATGAGAATTTTTAAGGGTTCGTTTTGCATGATCAGTCAAGAACTTTATTGAGTTGTGAGAGTGGAAATATCATTGTACTTTTCCCGACAGCTTTATTCACACATCATTTCTTTTCTTTTCTTTCCTTTTTCTTTCCTTTCTGGCATGCTTTGGCCATCCACACTACCCTATGCACCACAACCGCTATCCCCACCTGCACGCCCCGCCCCCCCCATCCTACCACTAAAAGAGAGAGGACAAGAGAGTAATGCTTTAAAGGACAAGTGCCTTTACTCTTAGTTAAGCTAAACATGCATTTAGTCCACTGCTATGGTTGCTTTGGATTTTAGACACTGTGTATTCTGACAGCCAACAAACAAACAAACAAAAACAGGCACAGCTCACCTCACCACCAGAAACAGAATATATGCGCAAACCCAAGCCTAGAAACGGGGGGGGGGGGGGGGGGGGGGGGGGGGGGGGGGCGACACGGCAGGGGGATTCCTAGAGAGAACCAGAAGCAGCTACTATACCATTGTACTGACAGTTTGGACAATTTGATGTGGAACCTAAAATCATAGACACATGAAAGTTATAAAAACTGTGATTTTGATTAAACTTTTCTATTATATTGCTAATGGGGGAAACAAGTGAAGGGGGAAAGAAGACTGAGTCATCACAGAAGACTAAGTCCAAAGGGAAGTAGGACAGATTGGACTTCAGAGTCTGGCTGAGTGTCAAGGGCAGAGAGGACCCGTGGACCTGGCATTTGCTTATACAGCTTCCTAGGGATGAAATGCTGAAAGGGAAGGCACTCTCCTATTAGCATGCTCAGCTGAGCAGACACCAGCCACTCCAACCTTCCAACACAAAGAGACTTAGGATGCTGAGGCTGCAGAAAGTTTCTAGGTTCTTTACATTTCAGTCCCCCCAGGTGAGAAATGAAGTTCTGGATATTTTTGATGTTCAGTGTCCTCTAGAAGGCAAAAGAGGAAGCAGGAAAAAATGGTGGTTTTAATTTTTAATGCCATAATAATCTTATTAGTGATTAGGGGACAGAGACGCAGCTCCATGCTATCATGTTCAGCAGGCTGAGGAGAGTCCTAGACATTTAAAAACCTTGGCTCAAATGAAACTGAGATTCGTGGCTTTGATGTAGAACAGTTTCAGGGCATATCAGGCATGGTGACAAGTTAGTGATTTTTATTTAAAAGTATTTTACTATAGGCTTTAAGTATAATGGTTAAGAGAAAGAGGGGATCTCAGGGAAAGAAAGGAAGACACCCCCAAAAGCACGGGCATGGGATTTTCCTAAAGAGTCATAGAAAATGCAATGTAGCCAAGTGTGGGGATGGGCTCTGCAGGGGATAATAAGCAATAAGTTTTCTTAGCATTAGCCAAATTGTAAATTTTGTTTCTGCTGCTGTGATAAAACACCCTGAAGAAAAGCAACTATGGGAAGAAGGGCTTTGTTTCAGCTTAATTCCAGGTGACAGATGATGTGGGAAGTCAAGGCAGGGACCTCAAACAGCCAGTCTTGCCATATCCACAGCCAAGAGCATGGAACAACACATGTATACACATACTTGCCCATTTGCTTGCTTATGCTCAGCCCAATCTATACACTATTATACAGTTAGAGACTCACTATCTAGGGGATGGTGCCACCCACAGTGGTCCAGGTCTCCCCAAATAAATTAGGTTAGCCAAGACATTTCCTCACAGGCATGCCTGGAGGCAAACCCAATGAGGACAACTCCTCTTTAAGAGACTCTTTTGCGGTGACTCTAAATTGCCTCAAGTTGACATCCTCCCACATAATCCACTTTTGGTAGCTCTGAAGTTACATTCGAAAGTATTACTAAAAATACCCCCAGCCCTTCATAAGAAGGATTGGTGAGGGAGCTCTCTAGGGGCCTCGGATTGAGTTTTAATTTGTAGAGGTAAAACCACCAAGGTTTCATAGGATCTCAGTGCATGTCCTTTTCCTGTAAGGGGAGTTCTGCAAAGAGTCCAGTAAACTATGGATGTACAGCAGGGAAGGGCAAAAGGCCTAAGCTGTTGATTGTGCAAGAGTTCTTCCTCCTTCCTTGCTGGGAAGGGGCATGAGAGAGGGCTCTCGAGTTTAAACCCTTCTCCCAGTTAGTGCTGCTGTCTAGGGAGGCTAGGAAGTATGGCCTTGCAGAAGGAAGTACGCCACTGGGGGGCGGGCTTTTTAAATGACTTTTCTTCACCATTGTGGTCTGGGTCCAACCTTTCATCACCAAAATGACGCCTCGCTTACTAAACCCCCGTCCTCCTCGGAGAACTTGTTTATCTGGCTTGCGATTCTAGCCATCAACTCTGGGACTTTGCGCATGCCAGGCAAGGAACCCACTGCTGAGCCTCATTGCTAGCACCTCTTGTTAAGAATTTCTTTTTTAAATCACCTAAATCCCCACTGTTAATCAAACAACCAGTGCACAGGAAGCTAAGGGAGACCTCTCTTGGCACAGTTGCATAAGAGAAAAAAGTTGACATTGGCTTTGTGTCTGTTGTATCCCACCTGAGTCAGGGCCCACATTTCACCTCATGCAAGCAGCTGGCATTTCTGCTACATGGTCCACCTAAGGCCAAAGAAGTAATGGAACAGCACTCCTCTAATGAATAATTTATCCCAAACTTCCAGACGACTTTTAACTGGTAGATGGTAGAACCTGAAACTAGAGCTCTCTGGCTCCCAAACCTTAGCTTTTCCCACTGTGTCCATTTCCTCTAAACTCAACTAGGTAGAGGAATTAAAGAGGGTGGAAAAAAGCAACAGTATCGGCAACAACAGAGTTTACTGTCTGTCAATCATGTTCCCAGATTTAACAAGTTAAAATTACAAAGGCCACAGTTAACTGAATTTTAGAAAGAGAATGTGCGTATGTGTGTAATTCTGCATGACATGGTATCGAGGACATGGCAGCCTACTTGCCTTATTTTGCCAGATATTTCTATCTATAGACAACTTAAAATAATAATCAGATGACAGGAAATGAATATATTTCTGTTAGCGCTGAATATTCATCATTCCAAATAATCCCAGGGTGAGATTTCCTGTCCACTATCTTCCCACATACATGTTAATTCATCACAAGAAGAAGGAGCCCTATAGAATCTCAGTGTGCCATAGCATTATGGAGAATCTGCTGGGTAATTTGCAAAGATGGCCATGCAATTCATTTTCTCCCTGAATTCTCATATGCCTCTGCTTGGAGAATGAGCCCAATCTCAATCTTTTGAGCATAGGAAAGGCCTGTGCCTTCACACACACACACACACACACACACACACACACACACACACACAC
>OU015755.1:6032254-6045651 GCA_907169655.1 Acomys percivali | reverse complement strand
ATTGTCAATTATAGGCCAGCCTGAGCTAAGTAGTGAGGTTCTTTCAAGAAGAAGAAAGGGGAGCATGGTGCAGGGATTGGGGGGGTGGGGGAGAGAGGAGGAAGGTGTGAGAGGAAGAAAAGAGAGAACAGGAAATGGGGTGGGAACAAGAAGGAAGGAAAGTGAAGATTTTTCTAAGCAAAATATGGACTTTACTTTCTCTCAAGCTCTCTAGGCATGAAGGAAAGAAAAACATCTATAATTTAGCATATTATAATAAAAGCACCAATACCCTTTTGTATTTTTATTGGAGTCCAATTGCAGGGGCTGAAGAGATGGCTCCGCAGTTAAGAGGCTGTACTACTCGGGCAGAGGGTTGTAATTGGGTCCCCAGCACCCAAGCTGGGGTGGGCCACAACTGCCTACAGCTCAAGCTCCAAATGACCCAACACCCTCTATGGCTTCCATGGATGTGTAAACAGGCATGCACGCCTGCACGTAAACACATACACATGGGCACTCACACACACTAAAAATAAAATCTTTCAAGCTTAAATGAATATAATTTAAGATTTTATCGCACTTATTTGTTTAGTGCATGCTGTTGGGGAAGGGGCGTGCACTGTGGTACATGTGAGTTCCAGGTGCAAACTCAGGTCATCAAACATGTTGAGAAATGTGCTTATCTAACTGAGTCTTCTAACTATGCCCTAGAGATTTTCAACTATTTTAAGATGCGCCTGTGTGAGATTTTGGGGCGGAAGTTATCTCAGTTCGTTTTCTTTTGCTGTGATAAAACTACGACCAAAAGCAAATTTGGGAAAGAAAGGGTTATTTGGCTTACACACTCCAGGTCAGAGTCTACTGTGGAAAAGCAAGGCAGGAACTGAAGCAGAAACCGTGGAGAAGTGTTGCTGGCTTGCTCCCCGGGCTCACGCTCAGCTCCCTCCCTAATAGCTCCCAGGATCACCTGCCCAGGGATGGTCCAGCCACAGTGGGCTGGGCCCTCCCATGTCAATGCTTAGCTAAAGAAAATGCCCCATGGTTATTTTCTCAACCGAGGTTCCACTTCTCAGGTCACTCTGGCTTCTGTTGAGCTGGTAAGACTGAAGCAGGACAGACATGGCAGAACTGAGAGCTCACAGGAAACGGCTCCCTGGATCTCCCTTAATCCACATCAAAACAAGGTCTTGTGGGAGGGCCAAGCCTTCCATATCAGCTATATGACCAACCAGAGGAGGAAAATGGCCCCTGCCTACTGCCCTACCTCCAGCATATGGCCAGATGCACACAGGGAATTACATTCTACATCCAGAAGAGGAGCATGTGACACTGGGTTCTGAGAATTTTTTTTCCCCCGTTCTTGTTTTGTTTTGTTTTATACCACTCCTTTTAAAAAATTAATGTGTGAAAAAAATATTCATATGTAGTATATGCATACACACATGCATGCTCATGGCACACCACATCGAGTCCAGGGGAAGGCACAGGTGTCCTGCTCCGTCACTCTCCATCTCAGTCCATAGAGACAGGGTCTGGCTAGACTCAGAGCTAGCTGGGAGGGACCTGACTGAGCTCATGGTGGTTACAATACCAGCACAAAGAGACTAGAGGAAAATGAGGAAGCAAATTCACGCCTGACCAGTGAATGAAAGGACTCCCAACCCAGGCAGAAATGATTGTGTACAATGTGGTAAAAGGAAATGTCATGCCACAGGACATACCTAGCTATTTTTTAAATATGGGTATTAGAGATTCGAACTCAGGTCTTCACGTTTATACTGCGGGTACTCTTTCCAATGGAGCTATCTCAGCATGACATCTTCACCCTCTCCCCAATTATCATACGGGTGAACGTATATGTTTAGATTTGGGCCCAAGGTTAATTCCAGGAACTATCCTCAGCTGTTGTTACATACTACTTTTTAAGGCAGGGCCTCTCAACCTACCTTGGAGCTCATAGAAACGACTAATTTCCTTAGGGGCGTCCCATGTCTCTGAAATTACAGGCCTCCACGTCCCTTGGGCACTTTTCATTGGGTTCCTAGGAACTGAACTCTCTTCCTCCTGCCTCTGCAGTAGCACCTGGTCTACTGAGCTGCCCTGGGCAGCACGTGGCACTTTTGACTGCTCTATTTGTTACCCAAACATTCTTACTACGGGAGGAAGAAACCCACAAGGGTCGTCAGTTTTTGGCCATGCTTGGATCATCACAAATATCCCATTTCACACCCTGCGGCTGCAACTCTAATCCTATGACGTCAGCTTATTCCTTGCAAGGATGGTAGGCGGGGCTTGTTTTGTCTTCCTGATAATACTGGGGCCTTGCACTTGCTAAGCTGGAGCTCAGGCTAACTTTAGCCTTACCCCAAAGTCTGTTTTTCAAGCTGACCTACAACCACGTTTCTAGCTGACTTACGTGGATTTTTAAAAAACAAAAACAAAAACTTTTGTTTTTCTCATTATCTCCTTTTCTTGCTCAGAGAGACAACCTGTGTAGCCTTCTTAGCTAAAATATTCCACCAAAGTATTGCTTGTCGTTTGTATCCTAGAGGTAATTATATGCAATACATTTTAAAAGAATACGTTCGCGTTTACAGAAAAACAGCCACAAATACTAGAGTAAAGCAGAGCGTACATGAGAATAAAGTAGGCGAATACTGCCCGAACCATTAAATAAACAAGAGGCCATACCATCCATGGCAGAGTAGGAACTATGGGGTATCCTGGAAAGAGACCTTTGAACCCTAGTTCATGGGTCACGGTTAGCCTCTTTTCTGGTTGACTGCTTGGTGGCACTGAGCGCCCTGAGCCCCGTTCTGGCATAGTGCTTGATCCTTCAGCCTCCTCCTTCCTGTGGCTGAGAGAGGGAAGCAGAGACAGGCCGTGGTCTCTCCAGCTTCCCTCTGGGGCTTATCTGAGTGCTGTGCTTGCTCCCTCCACCCTGCAGTGCTCTCGGGAGCCATCCCTCCCTCACACAGGACACCTGCAGCCACTGAGCACAGAGCCTGAGTCTTCCTAGTGAAAGTAGCCTTTGTAGCTCGCGCACGCTAAAAAGCTCTTTGGGACCAGCACCAAATCCAGGGGATCGCGAAGGTAAAGCTTCCTCATCATTAACAATCCGCCCTTGACTGGCCTGCCCATCAGTGTACACTCATCACAGCCCAGTTTAGTGAGAAGGGAGGAGCCAACACTTCAGCTACCACCCGTCACCTCCTGCTAGTTCCAGATTGCAGGAAGAGAAGACATAGTCATTTAGTCACTTCCTCCTCTCCTCCTCCTCCCATCCTCCTCTCTTCCTCCTCCTTTCTTTTCTTGCCTCTCCTTTCCTTCTTTTCCATCCACCCCTTCCCTCTCCTCCCCTGGCCCTTATTCCTCTTCCCTCATCCCTCCCTTTTTTTCTTCTCTTTGTTTTGGTTATTGGTTTTCTTACTTTTATTCCCACATCATGGTTCTTGGTTTTAAAGCATTAAAAAAAATTGCTCACTTTCTTCAAGGCTGTCAAATACAAACAGCCAAAACACTAAGAGTGTAACATTTAGATAATTCCTGATTGTGTCATGGTTCTTCTTTCTATAGGTAGTTTATATGTTGTATATATGTGTTAACAATATAAATATATGTGTAAAAAATAAAAAAAGTTTAATTAATAAAAATTTCCTCATCATAGTTCTTTCTGATGTTAGTTACGTTTTATTTATTTTTTCAATCTTTTGTTTTTTGTTTTTTGTTTTTTTCAATCTCTTGAGCCTGTCTCTTCACAATTGGGGGTACGGGTTCTATTAATTCTTTTACTTAAATTTGCTTTTCCTTTATGCTCTTCCACGCTTCTTCTTTGTTTTATTTTATCATTAGCATTTTTACTTTTAACCACCTTAGAATTTATTCTGAATTTTTTTTACTGGTTTCTACTGTAAGGCAGTATGGCAGTGGCACAGTTTTTTGTAAACTGGTTTTGCTTGTTTCTGTGCCTGGCTTACGTCAATGCTAGGATGAGAGTCTGAGCACTGCTGAGGTCGGCTGGAGCCCTCAGAAAAAGGCATCTCACTAAGAAAGCCTGCGTGCAAAACCCAGAAGATATGTTACAGCAATAGGTGTGCAAATTACATCATGAAGATATGGACTATGAAGGGAATTATAGCACACTCCTCTTGGCTACTATGTGACACTCAGAGAATGGCTTCCAAGAGACCTCTGTCCTTCTACCACTGGGCGCTGAGGCCTGAGATAATGTCATTAGCCTTTACATCAAGGGTCATTACCAGATTACACTTTCTGGCCTATGGCATACCTTTAAAGAAATATTCACACCAGCGTTTCTCTAATTATTCCATAAAATAATGAATTTAGAAGAGAATGTGTCCTTGCAAATGTATTCTACACAGTGTTACCTGATGGCTGAATTGGTTAAGCATACCAGACAAAATTCAGGTGAGAGTCCTTAATAAACATATATGCAAATTTTTTCAAGAAGACAAAAATGTAATAAAACCAAAATATATCGGATGAAACCAAAATCAAGTGGGTTTCCTTCCAGGGGCTCAACATCTGCAGATCAATACTACAATGCAGCACGTTAACTCAAGGGCAGTACAGCCTGGTCTCCAGGGTTGCAGAAAGGCCATTTAAAATGTGTAATTCCTTATGACAAAATCCCTCAAGAAAATGGTTATAGAGACATACAGCAAAACAATAAAGGCTATATCTGACAGACAAGCCTATAGCCAACCCTGTACTAAGTGGGAGAAAATGAGAGCCTGGCATCTCAAATTAGGGAGAAGCTATGGGACTTACTTTCTGTACTCCTCCACAATAGTGTTTGATTTGCTACCAAGTAGTTCCACATATGTGTACATGTGGGTGTTTGCATGTGTGTGTGCATATATGTGAGTTTGTGTGTCTGTGGTGTATGTATGTGTACTTGTACTTCGTGTATGTGTATGTATGTGTGCTTGTACTTTGTGTATGAGTATGTGTGTGCATATGTGTGTGTGTCTGTGTGTATGTATGTGTACTTATACGTTGTGTATGTGTATGTATGTGTGTATGTGTGTGCATGTATGTGTGCATATGTGTAAATCTGTGTGTCTGGTGTGTATGTATGTATACTTGTACTCTGTGTATGTGTACATGTGTGTATGTAGGTTGAATATGTGTGTGTGCACATGTGTATGTGTTGCACATGTGTGTGCATTGTATGTGTGTGCATATGTGTGTGCATATGTGTACATGTGCATATGTGTGTATGTGTTTTCATAGATGTAGAAGCTACAACTTGACACTGGATGCCTTCTTCAACCACTAAACACCTTATTTTTTTGAGCCAGCATCTCTCACTGAACCAGGATCTCTCTACCTCAGCTAGGCTAGCTGACCAGTGACCCTTCCCCAGCACTGGGATTACAGATATCTTCCCCATACCTGCCTCTTTACATACATGGGTGTTAGGGATTTGAACTCAGGTCCTCATGCTTGCAAGGCATGCACTCTATCAACTTATCTATCTTCCCAGCCCTTCATAGGACACTAATATAAGACATGTGCTTGCCTTTCTTATAAACAAGAACATGCTTAGGGAATGATTCTGACAGCAGGGAAGAGGGCCACACCCTTGGAGATGGAGAAGACATGTTATACAACAAAGCATTTGCCCTAGCCTTATTTGTGCAGCACAGCTGCTGTCCAGAACAAGGCCATCTTCCTGTTTCTATCAATCCAGGACAGAGAGCAATGACTCTTTTAAATGTGAGTGGCAGATGCTCAGGAGTCAGCGTCTACCCTAATGAGCACACCACCCTAAAGTATAGGACTTCCTGGCTCATTTCATTCATACAGTGAACACTGTTCAGTTGAAATGCTAATGCTCATATTTCTGAAAAAATATAAGTAATTGAACTTATGGGGTTACCAAAAAACCAAAAGACATGAAGGCAAAGTGGGGGCCCAGTTCAGAAGAAGAAGTAGGTCAGAGGAAATTAGAGGCAGTCAGAGTGTCAGGAAATGAACACTCCCAAAATATTTTACATAGCTAAAGCTATGAAAATGGTATAAAGAATCCATTATTATATATAATTAAAATATGATAATAGAAAAAATAAAAATATTATAGTTTAAAAGAAAGGAGCAAAATCTAGTATTTGTTATAACCACATCACAAGAATATGGATAATAAGGTTGGAGAGGTGGCTCCGAGGGTAAGAGCACTGGAGACTCTTGCTGAGGACCCAGCTTCAGTTCCCAGCATCCACAAGGCAGCTCACAACAGTATGTAGCCACAGTTCTGGAGGATCTACTGTCCTCCTCTGGCCTCCACAGGCACAGGCATGTACATGTAAACATACACATACTCAGGTACATAATTACATATAAAATAAATCTTTTTAAAAAGAATATAAATAGCTTCATTTCCAAAGGTTATTCTATACTTGTGTACTGTTGATGCAATTTTAGTATAAAACCAGGAGATACATTATAAGAAAATACATTGGCCCCCAGGAAAAAAAAATGATATCATTTGATGATGAAATGTTAACATCCCACATAAAACCTGGGAAATTCCTTCCAAAACCAGAAATATTTATAAAAGTAGTATCACTCATGTGTTCTCTGTCCTTCCTCATGTATGATACATACATGTGTCACCAAAGCTTTGTGATATTTCTTTTTCTCCAAAGTCAAAGGAATTTTTTAAAATGTATTATGCTTTCCCTGTTATTTTTCCCTGGTGTATTTATCCTAGTGGGCCACATTTTTCTGTGTGATAACCACGGCACTACAGTTATATTTGAAAAAGAACTCCCTCTACATTAAAACACAGTGTACCTTGGGGATCATTGTTTGTCGGGAAATAATACATTTCTATGAAAGTGAGAAGTGGCCATTTTCCAAGTGTAGCAAGAGTTACATATATGGGGACATCTGAGACCCGAAAACACACACAAGAAAGTAACAGTGTTCTATATAAAGTAAGTGTTCTATACACATTCATTAGTTTGGGCCAAAGTAAGCATACTGTATGTGAAATCACATAGTCACATTTTAATGAACTCTCTTGGAAACAGGAGAATAAATTTAGCTCCAGTTTTTTTTTTAAACATTTTACCAGTATTTTTAACATACAGAAAAGCATTTCTAGGACCTCACTATGGGAGTATTAAGCACGTTTTCTTTCATGATAAATCACCCCAGTAGGTATTTCTTTTGTTCTTCCTGTTGCTCAGAAGTGGGCACGGTACCAATTAGAAGACAAGTCTGTGATCTGTTCAGCTTGTTTGAACAAAAGGTGGGAACTGAGTAGATGGGGCCTCTCACTGGATGCAACGGAAAACCCGAGTTCACGCACGCAAAGGGGAAGACGAAAACTCACAGGATTCCTTGGGCCTGAAAAAAAAAACCAGTCAAATGCTCTGGGGCCTCTGCTTTCCATATTGCATTTCAGGATATTTTTCTATTAAGTTCCACAAATCAAATTCAAAGGATAGAAGACAGTCCTCCACATTTTCAGAATTTACATTTCTACCTAAACGTCTCAAGCCAGTGGACCAAAATATTTTAGACTATGTTGTGAAAGAGTTGAGCCATTAAGGGAAGACTGCGACCTTCAGTCCGAAGAACTCCATTAAAAACCCTTAGAGAGAATTAGGACAACGACACAAGCCAGGATGAGTGAATTCTGCTGACATTGGACCAAAGGTCTGCCTGACATGCACTCTTGTGCCTACGTAGTTCGTGGTTCAATATTTGCTTTTTGAAACGCAGCCTCATGTAGCCCCAACTCCCTCCTTAGCTAGGCTGAGGATGACCTTGAACTTTTTTTTTTTTTTTTTTTCCGAGACAGGGTTTCTCTGTGTAGCCTTGGCTGTCCTGGACTCACTTTGTAGTCCAGGCTGGCCTCAAACTCACAGCGATCCGCCTGCCTCTGCCTCCCGAGTGCTGGGATTAAAGGCGTGCGCCACCACGCCCGGCTTGACCTTGAACTTCTGATCCTATGTCTAGCTGCCAAGTTCTGGGAGGATAGGTGCATACCACCATGCCTGGTGTGCACACTGCTGGGGACTCGATCCTAGATACCGATATGGTAGGTGCTGTTTCAACTAACTGGGCATTCCTACTTCCCATTTCTATCCTTTTGGTTTTGTTTCTTTTTTTTTTTTTTTTTTTTTTTTTTTTCCTGTCTTTTATCTTGGAAACTCAACTATGCAGCCCAAGCAGGCTGGCCTTGAAACTCACAGGGATCTGCCTGCCTCTGCCTCCCGCTAGCTGGAAGTAAAGGCCTGTTACAGAAAGTTCCCAAGGAGAAGGAGCCACCGTTTATGGCAGCACTGAACTCAGAGGCAAAGCTGTGTCCACAGTGTCAGAGTGTCTGTGGTAATCAGGGCTCTCGGGGTGAAGGTTTATCTCACATTATAGATATTACAACCTCCCCTGAGGATAGATCTAGCTCATTTGATTAGGAGGCTGCTAGTCTTTTGGTAGGCAGAAGCTAAGGGGATAAGAGGCCTGAGTTCAAATCCCCAGCTCTCATACAAATACTAGGTATGGCTGTACAGTCACCTATGACCCCAGACCTGTGTGTGCTAGAGGCAGAAGGGTGGCTGGAGTGTGCTTGCTGCCAGACTAGCTCTAGGTTCGGTGAGAGATTTTTTCTAAAAAGAGTAGAGAGATCAAGCAGAGCACTCTATATGTCCTCCTCAGTCCTCCTTGTGAATGCATGGAAGGATATATATATATATATATATATATATATATATATATATATATATATATATATATATATATATATATATACATATCACACACACACACACACACACACACACACACACACACAATACAAACATGTAAGTAAATACATAAGTACCCCAATAACTCCCATTCCTTCCCAGGAAAGAGTATCATTCTCTATGTGAGAATTTTCCCACTATGCCTCTCTGTCTCTCCTTGTATGGTATTCTCTTCAATAATAGTAAATCTCTTCTTTGTCTGTTCTTTACTAAATACTTTAATTCCCACCACTCTGGCTTGTTAGCCTCATCCCAGCAGAACTAGAGTCCATAGACAGGGCTGTGTTATAACCTAATTTTATGCTGTTTTCTACATTATGATAATCTCCAGATGAAAGAACATTTCAGGGGCTTCAGCCCACTGCTGAGATACGACAATAATGGTAAGCTGGCTGAGCTGCGCCACGCGCACATGTGTGTCTCTGTGTGTGTGTGTATGTGTGTGCATGTGTGTATGTGTGTGTACATGTGTGTGTATGTGTGTGCATATGTGTTATGTGTGTGTGTGTGTATATGTGGGTGTGTGAGTGGGTGTGTGTGTTTGAGCCATGAGTGCAGCTCTTATGTTTTCCCCCACCATCTGGGCTCCCCAGTCAGAAAGCCCAGTTAAGCAAGGAAGACTTAGTGAGATGCGGGTGCCAAGAGACTCCTTTGGTTCAATCACAGAGTACAAATCATACATTGAACTGCTCGCCCCATTCCCTATTATGAAGTTTACAAAATGTGTCTCTTTTTTTCTCCCCAAGCACTTTGCCACCCAACTGTGGTCCCCATCTGGCTATAGCCTGCCTGCATCAGTGCCGATTTTCTGGTTGATGACCCCACAATGGAAATTGTTTCTAAGCAAACTGTTTCAAAATATATTTCTTCAGCTACGGAAGAAAGCCATTCTAAAACATCCCGCTTTTAACTTGTCAGACTTAAAAACAGCTAGGAGGGGGAAAAAAACCCTGAAACTCAATTTTGAGGGTCTAAATAGTAACCAAGATAATTAGAAGTTTTAAAATAGTAGTTGAGAAGTGATTTAAAGAAAAAGCACCTTTTTTGAGAGGCCAAAGAATGCCATTTAACCCTGGCTTTAGTGCGAACATTTTATTTAATTCTAACTCACTGCTCAATTTCTGTCACCTCACAAAGAAAGGATACAGATATTTGCTAACACTGTCAAGTGTGCATATTTTAATGATTCTGTTGAAATACATTTACAAGAGGGCCCTAAGAAAAAGATTTTATTACAGTCTACTTGAGACAATTGAAAACTTCAAATACACTGAGCCATGTTGGCAGAAACGGCTCTCAGAAACGAGGCCATGTCTGCTTGTGAAGAGAGAAGTAGAAAATGGAGCCAATTATCCAGGTCCTGCCAGATAAGAGAACCATCCTTGGCCTTTAAACAGCCACCCCCTCGAGCAAATGCCTGCTTCTCTTTCTTTTCTTTTTTGTGGGGTCACAGGTAGAATTATTTAAAGTTCTTATTTCCATCGAACTTTGGATGAAAGAAATTTCATAGTCTGACATAACAAATATTTTCCTTCTGATTCTGTTTGCCTCACTCAGTGGCCTGGGATGAGAGCGGGAGAACACTCCCGTTTACAACCTGGTAATCGCAGTATTAGTAAGTTCTGGGCCGATAAGTCAAACAGAGGCAGTTCTTAGGGACAAGAGCTCTTGCTTGAATTTTGAAGCACTGGCCACAGGAAGCTCAGAGATAAACACGGGTTATGTCTACATCCCGTTATGTCTACATCCCAGCGGCCCTGCGGATTTCAAACACACTTCCCTGTGTAGGCCTCTGTGTCTTCATCAAGCTAAAGATGTTGCACCAACTAGTAAATTGCATGTAATATAAAACACTTAGCATAACGCTCAGTCATAGCACAAGCTTAAGTAACAGGAGCCTGGTAGGCTGGGTTAATTCCGGGCCCTCTCGGTTGGTTACACTTCATGTCCTACAAGTGCATAAGTAAGTTTCCTCTCACAGTCCCCAAGTTCAAGTCCACTGACACTCAGGGTCATCCACGCATGGTATAACCTGGGCTGCCCATAGACCTCCATGAGCCCTAGCCCACTGAATTAGTAGACTCAACCATTTTACTGACAGCCTATTCAAGGCAGCTACACCGGTGTGAAAGACCATTTTATGTGCCACACACATTTTGACTACCTAATTTTTATTGCTAAAATGTGAGTTTAAATTTAGCTATGATTTGGTTCCTCAGCAATCAGTCTCTTCTTAAGATGGGAAGGAAGTCAAACCTATGATTATTATCCAAATATGAAACCATGTTTATTAGAACTAACCAATTTCCAAAGATTACAGTAAGTCGACATGTTAATTTTTTTTAAATAAGGATCATCCTGAAGTGAAGAAAAACAAACAGCTATTGATTACTTGTGTGAGGTTTCAGATTAGCCTCTATCTGTAGTACCACTGAGGCTGGCTACTGGTGTAAGTCTCTCTACGCCTGGACCCCCTTCAGCCATAACTTATGTGAGGATAAAACTCTGCTAAAGGTCCAGTTGTCTTAGCACTGCAGTGATCTGAGCAAACATGACCAATGGCCCTAGCTGCAATGTCAAACGCAGAGTCACTTCTTCTCAAACTCTTTGTGGAAGGTATTAACGCGCAGAGCATCTTTAAGCTGGCCAAGTCGCACATCTATCTAGAAAGAAAGAAAGTAGTAGGCGCAGGATGCCATCGTTTCAACCCTGCCTTGACTTGACGTGCCCGACAGCAAGGGCAGCGAGGCCACCCAGCAAAAGCACTCATTGCCTCTGCAAATGAAGTCTGGGTTCCCAGGGGCTCTTTCCAGACCAAAGCCACCCCATGGTGACCTTTCAGACAGTGCAAGTGAAGGAGGGCCCCCACAAGACGCCTATTCTGGCTCCTTGGAAACTCCTGTGGCTTTCATCAGTCTTCAAAGTGAACTGAAGCCAGACATCCTTCCAGGGCCAAAATAGTTTGGAAACAAAAATACTCAGTGCGGGCAAACACACCAAAGTCAGGGCAGCTGAATAAGCACGCAGCTCACGGCACAGGAAACCCCGCTGCCCTGCAAATGAAATTAACGTAATGAGGCTCCGTCGCCATCCCACGCTGGAGCTGAAAACTGACCTCTGCCAAGCTTTGTACTCAGTCAGATCTTCCTGGCTGGAGGCTCATGGGGGTGTTTAACAGGAGTCTCCTGTCGACTGCAAGAGTGCGCTGTGCTAGCATCGCTTCCTCAGAGGCAGTCCCCTAGAACCACGCGGCACAGAATGGGCTGCTCTCCCGTGTTCTTTTAGGAGCTATTTTTCGTACTAAGCTCTGTGTTAACTGGGATGCAACATAGACTTTTAAAAAGCCGAGAGGGGAAGAGAGGAAAAGAAGAGAGAGGAGAAAGGTGTGAAAGGTGAGAAAGAGGAGGGAAAGAAAAGGAGAAAGGAAAGAAAGAGAACTGAGGTAAAGAAAGGAAAAGAAGAAAAGAGAGACAAGAGAGGAAAGAGAGAGAGAGAGAGGAAGTGGAGAGATGTGGGACAAGAGAGAGAGAGAGAGGAGGAGAGGAAGGAGAAACAGGGAAAGGCCTTTGATGTCCCAAGTACTTTTCCGTAAGGATCCTAAACTAACCAAGAACTAGTGATGTAACAAAGGGCTCCTGCTTGACTCATTTTCCTCTGCTCTGTGTATCGTCTGTCATACTTTACTGCAGTGGACTGGCAGCCATCTCCCTCTGGTCCTTCCATAGGGACTAGATAGGGCTCTCCACACTATCAATGTTAAGAAACGGTCCCAGTGGATTGACTGTCTCCTGTGAGGTATGGAGACATTTCATAAACTCTATGAAGGTGACGGTTTGGGATATGGGCATAGTTTATAGTCATCTGAATATAATTTTTAAGCGTGTTCATGAGAGATTTACAGAACAACACTAAGTGATCAGAAGTAAAGTTTGTGGAAAGAGCACAGTGACGGTCTGAAGGAGGAATGTCCCTCATAGTCTCAGACATTTAAATACTTGCTCTCCAATTTGTAGGACTGTTTGAGAGGTTTTGGAGGTGTGGCCTCACTACACTGAGCATGGGCTTTGAGAGCTTAAAGACCCAGGATATTTAGAGTGTTTGCTCTTGGCTCCATTCCTGCAGTTCGAGATGTGAACTCTCGGCTTCTGGTCCAGGCACTGTGCCTACCACCTGCTGCCTCCGCTCCACCATCATGTGGACTCTAACTCCCTGCACTGTAAGCACAAATAAACTCTTACTTTCCTGTTGTTTGCTTTTGCTTTTTGTTTTGCTCTTTGAGATGGGGTTTCTCTGTCCTGGAACTCAGTCTGTAGACTAGGTTTTCCTTGAACACGGAGATCATCTGCCTCTGCCTCCCAAGCGCTGGCATTAAAGGTATGTGCCACCACTGCCCGGCTAAACTCTTCCTTGTTTAAGTTTCCCTTGGTCTTGGTTGAGGTGATCTGTCACAGCAATAGAAAAGTAACTAGTGCACATGGGAAGGATACAGCAAAAGCGCCTTTGTAGGAAAAAATGAACACAGACAGAATAATAAGACTGACACGTCCTAAAGAGAGAGGTTTTCAGATCACCTACTTCAGCCACACATACACACACACACACACACACACACACACACACACACACACACACACA
>OU015755.1:6012812-6031047 GCA_907169655.1 Acomys percivali | reverse complement strand
CACTCTACAGTGTCAGGTGTACCCCACTCTACAGTGTAAGGTGTACCGCACTCTACAGTGTAAGGTGTACCGCACTCTACAGTGTAAGGTGTACAGCACTCTACAGTGTAAGGTGTACAGCACTCTACAGTGTCAGGTGTATCCCACACTACAGTGTCAGGTGTACACTACTTCACAGTGTCAGTGTACATCACCTTAGATGGTTCTACTTAAAACTATACTATATTTTCCTACGTCAATAACAAATCTTTGATCATTTAAATGACACCATGTACCATATGGTCATTTTCCTAATTATATACATTTAAATACATTTTGTAAATTTGTGTACTGCTATAAATGCTACACTTATGTATAAATCTCTTTTCTGACTCTAAATTATACTTATCTTAAGACATATTTTTGTAATATATAATATGTAATATGTAAAATGCTATCTTGTAAGGTTTTAATTTTATTTATTATTTAAAAAGAACACTGTGTGTGTGTGTGTGTGTGTGTGTGTATGCCAAAAAAAACCCCCCAAGAGTAGACACTAGTAATGTTTTGAATCATGGGATGAGACCCTATTTCTGTCCACCTCATGAAAAATAAATTGTACTAACTAGAATCTTCTCTGTAGGCATGTATGTGCACATGTATGTGTCCTTAGTGGAGGCTATGTTTGTGGGTGTGCACATGTGTATGGAATCCTGAGGTCATCCACAGGTGTCAGTCCTCAAGAACCTTCAACCTTATTTTCTGAGCCAAGGTCTTTTAGTAGTACTCAGAGCTTATTGATGTAGCTAGGTCCACTGGCTCAGACGGACTTAGGATCTACTTGTCTCCACCTCCATAGCCTGGGATTATGAGCACACACGGGCGGTCATGCTGTGATTTTTATGTGGGTTCTGCTAATCAAACTTAGGTCTGTGTGTTCATATCCTAAGCCATCTTACCAGACCCTCAATTTAAATTCTTCCATGATAAGGTCTTTTCCTTAGTTTAGGGACATGTACTGATAATCTAATATTCCATGTGTTTTCTTTCAGCATTCCATAAGGAGTTTTTTCCAAGCTCTTAGCCAATGCATTGCCAAGAAGTGGCATCTCAACATTCCTCTTCATCATCTTACTTTGCCCAGTGAAACACATACAACCATTGTCTTTTCCAAACCCACAATGTGTCCTCTCCCCTTTGCTTAGTGCTTTTGTGGTGCCTGTGACAACCTTGACATCTGTCCCCTCCACTTGTGATGTTTCCACCGCAGTGTCCTTTACTCTAGCACACTCTAGGATATACTCTTCTACCACATCCCTAACTAGACACACATAATTTTCATATACACATAGATGGTTTGAGAGAAATAACTCATCATGTATTCCTAGCCAGATACGATTTCAAACAAAAACACGGAAGTACTGTAAAAAGTGGTTTTGCTGGCCAAATCTCTATCAAAACCTTTTGCATGGAGATTGGTCTCAGAAATTAACTTATTAATAATTCAGTCTGCATATGTGCTGTATGCACACAAGTCTGTGAGTTCACATACCTGTGCATCCAAGGAAGCCATGGGACAATAACGGATGCCCTGTTTACTCTTTGCCTGACTCACTGAGAAAGGGACTCTCACTGACTCTGGGGCTCAGCTAATTCCCAACAAAACCCAGAGATCCTCCTGCCTCATCCAACATAATGCTGGGGGTTTAAGCATAGGCAACATGCCTGGCTTTCTTAGGTAGGTTCTGGACATTTGAACTCAGTTCCTCATGCTTGTGTGGTGGGCATCCTTATCTACTGAGCCATCATCCAAGCCCCAGAAATGCCCTTGGAGCTGGGTGTATATCCTAAGAACGTCATCTGTTCCTGGAAATGTATTCAGCTAGATCCCAAGACCTAGCACCCATCCCCAACACACAGCCAGGCTCCATATACGTGCTCAGAACTTAGTGTTGGGCAGATTCTCACTGCATTTAAATTAAGATCTCGTAAGATCCCATGAGTCAGTGGAGACTCTATGTTCAAGTCTTTCATTCCATCAGTATTCCAGCAATGACTTAGCTAAGTGTTCGTCACTGATGTCACTAAGTATTGCACTATAATCAGAACCAAATAGCTCTAGAGCACCAGTTCTCAACCTATAGGCCATGACTCCTTTGGGGGTTGAATGACCCTTTCATAGGGGTCACATGTCAGCTATCCTTCATATCAGATATGTACATTATGATTCATAACAGTAGCAAAATTACAGTTATGAAGCAGCAACAAAATAATTTTATGGTTGGGGCACCACAACATGAGGAGCTGTATTAAAAGGCCACAGCGTTAGGAAGGTTGGGTATCACTAATCTACAGAGAATAGACATGTGCTACTTCTAGGAAAGTTACTAACCATTAGCCATAGCAAGTAAACCAAAGAGCTAATTAGATGCTGGGACAGAGTGAAGCCAAGATCTGGAATGTGCTTAAGAAAGGTAGACAGAGCCTGCTCTGAGGAGGAGGGAAGGGGGGGAGGAGGAAGAGGGGAGTGGGAGAGAACGGGGAGGAGCCAAGTAGCCACCAGTAGGAGGCTTGTTTTACAGGTTTGGTTTGGTTTTAGTCTTGTGTATCCCAGGCTGGTTTTGAACTTGCTATGTACTGAGGATAACCTTGAACTTCTGATGTTCCCACTTTCACCTCAGGAGTACTGGGATCATATGCACCACCTGCTGTCCTGGAGAACAAACCCAGGGCTCTGTGTACATGAGACGAGCACTCTTGGTGTCCATGTGAGAGATTATCTCCTTCTTTGACCAGAAAAGTCAGCTTATTGCTTCTCCTACTGTTGTGAATACAGGATCATGTTCTAAATCTATGAGCTTTCTCCCCATTCCACAAAAGTATTTTACCACAACACTGTAAGCAAAGGTAAGGTAGCAAGAGAGGCATTGTTCAAGGGATTTCTGCTCTGAGGAGGACTCAACTGTATTTAGAAAATACTCCTTCGCCAGGTAAACGCAATATCTGTGTAATTGTGGCCAAAACCTTGCCAATCTGTTTGTTTGCACACCTATGTGAGCAAATGCAATTTCCTTGAGCTGGCACATGTTGACTGAATTGGTGAAAAAGAAGGAAAGTAATTAATCCAACCTAAATAGACAGTGGAAGAAAGGGAGCTGAGCTTACTTATTAGTTCCAAGGTATACAGCCATCCTTGGAGTCAGGACTTATGCCTCTGTTTGTCTTAACTCAGGTGAGGAAAGAAATGTAGAACACACACACACTTTGTAGGAAGATGTGTGCGCACAAGCATTTTCTCTTGATTAATGACTGCAGAATGGGATGGAAGCTTTGCATACCCTCCTCCGTATGTGTGGAGGATAAAAGCTTATTTACCAGAAGGAGCAGGAACATCAACAGAAATGAGAATGTGGCCATCATCCACTTCCTTAGTTGCTGGTCACTTTATGGACTCTCTTTCTATAATCACAACATTCCTCATTTTATAAATACAGAGCTTGTTCTGACTCTAGTCCCTGATGAAGACTTGCTGTGCCACTAGGGAATGGGTGGCCATCATTTTATCCAGTCCTGGGTGGCATTCAGTATCAGTGATGTTGAAGCCTCAAGATGTTTTTCTGATATTCCATGGCTTCTTAGTTATCTTTCCAATGCTGCGATGAAGGGTTCTGACAAAAGCAACTTAAAGGACAACGGTTCTAACTCAGAGTTCCAGGCTAACGTTCAACCCAACAGGGAAGTCAGAGCAGGATGTGCTTCAAGGAGCTGGCCACATGGCATCTCTGACAAGAAGCAGAGAAAAATAGATGCTTGCTAGTGCTTGGCTCGCTTTTTCTATCTTATGCAGTCCAGGATATTCTGCCCAGAGAATAGTCCTGCCCACAATAATCTATCCACCTGAATTACGGTAATAAGCACACCCAACACAGGCATGCCCATTTCCAGGTGAGTCTAGTTCTCTCTTGTGGACAACACTTCTTATAACAAATGTTTCTGTCCAAACACCTCCTCAGGAGACATAATCCAGTTGCAAGATTGGTTTGTACTCTTCGCTTGCCCCATGCATCCATGTCTTCTGTCACTGATGGGTTAACTGATGCCACTTCGGGCTGTTCAGTATCTCCCTAAATTGTCTACAGTTTGTGCCTGTAGCCTACAACAGAGAACCCTACCCACATAATGTCCCATGATTAATTCCCTTTTCCAATGGCAAGCCTCCCCCCTTGCAGTAATGTGCATGGTTCTCTTATTGTGTCCAAGCTGCTGTGTGCCAATTGACTGCTTTACACTTGCAAAGTCCTTAAAAGCGTGCATCCTTCACTTCTTTTCCTGTCTAACCTCAGTCTGTAACACAGTTCCTGATTTGTAAAGACACTTCCAGTAGTATGTGAAAGTGAATGGGACCATTAAAATCTTTTTATTGTTTTTCAGATAGGTAATTCACCTCATCTTTTTTAGGTTGAAATGGACAGCCTCCTTCATGCTGTCTGGGGAGAGCTTCTGTTATTTTCTTAGAAGTATTTTCTTCTTTTCCTATTAGCTTTGGTGCAGGCTGAATCTTTGTTAAATGGGTCCAGTATCCAATGAGTCCAGTGAGTAAATTCTTGATGAACATGAACACAGCTAATGCATAGAACATCCCTGCCTAGGACTCATGACCATCCCATGTCATCCCCCTCACCCTCTGTCCTCTAATGTGACATCACAAGGGACACCACAGTCCCCTGTTTTGGTCCGTAGAGTTTATGGTACCACCGTGACCCATGTATAGCGCTGTGTCTAATTGCCTGGTGTAAGCAACAGAGCCTAGAGGAGTAAGATGGTTTTGAATAAGCAACTTTAGAGAAAGTGACTGAGGTTGTATAAGGCTCTATGTCACCATCCCCACGGCCACATTGGAATGGCTGCTCTTTCATACTGGGGTGTGTTGTCTCATCTCAGCATGCCTGCGGCATGAAGGTCAATGTTTGCTTGCACCATCCCTTCTGTGGTGGGTAACAGTGATTGTCAGCCAGACAAGATCTAGAATCATTGAGAAGGCCAGCCCTTGGTCCTGTCTACGAAGGAGAAGGCCAGCCCTTGGGCCTGTCTACGAAGGGTGAGAAGGCCAGCCCTTGGGCCTGTCTACGAAGGGTGAGAAGGCCAGCCCTTGGGCCTGTCTATGAAGGAGTTTCCAAATCGGGTTAAATGGGTGAGAAGGCCCATCCTAAGTACAGGCACACATTCTCTAGAGTTCTGGAGTGAATTAAAAGCAGAGAACCAGCTGAGCACAAACACGCACCCTCTCTGCTTCCTGACTGTAGACAAAAAGTGACCAGCTACCTCATATTCAGGCTGTCATGACTTTCCCGCCATAAATGGACAGTGTTCCCTAAAGTCATAAGCCCAAATAAACCCTTACTACATTGCATTATGTTGTCCTGTATCTTAGTGTAGCAACAAGATAGGAAGCATGCACGCATCCATTTACACTGAGGTGCCAGCTCTTGGAACCTCCTCCCAGTCATCGCCTGCTCTAGGACTCTTTAGAAAGCCACGGCATGAAGGTGTGTCTTTCTGCGCACCCCAGAAATCAGAGGTTTTAAAGATAGATGGTTAGTTGTTATTTTAACATTCCTCTCGAACTAAGGTTCTCTGTCTGGCCTGTGGAAGGCTTATTTGGCTAGGCTGAAGCATGAAGACCTGAGGCCAGATCCCCAGCACCCACCACAGAGCCGGATGAGGGAGCACACCCTTGAAATCTTAAGGCTCGGGAGGAGAACACAGAGGATCCCTGAGGCTCACCGCCAGCTGGTTTAGCAGAAGAAGTGAACTAAAGGCTCAGTGAGAAACTGTGCCTCAAAAACTAAGGTGGAGAGTGATCAATGAAGACATCTGATGTTGACCTCTGGCCTCTGTGTGTATGCGTACACACACACACACACACACACACACACACACATACACACACCAGGACTGAGGACTGAGTTTGTGTTCCATTGGTTCCACCACCCGCTTGTGCGTCCCTGAATAAGTCAGAGCACTTGCTTGTGTATCTGTTTTCTCTCCTCCCCAGTGGCTGCTGCGCTGGCTGGAAATGAAGGCTCTTCTGTAGTACCCAGTGGAGGAGTCAGGCAAATGTGACTCACCTCACTGTGCTTGCTGATGGAAATTTCTTATTCCCGTCCTCCATTTTACTGAGGGGAAAACTGAGGCTTCGCGGAGCTAAGCAGACTAACTCGAATCTCCCAGGCAGCACTGGTCCCATTCGAGATCACATTTAATTTGTTCTTCGTCTTCTTACTCACTCCCACACAAGCTCCCTTGCCTGCTGCAAGCCTCATGCTTCCCTGGGTGTACTCCGCCCTCATAGATGGATGGGTCCACAGCTCTAGGATAATGAAGTTGCCTTGTAGCCTGTCAGTTCATTATTCACTGAGCCAGTCACATCCTTGACCTCCTATCATTCTCCCACCAGCCCACCCATCCCTTCCTAGTGCTCCTGCCACCCACATGCAGCCTCCCTTCCCTGTGAGGAGCACAGCAGGACTTTCCAGTTTATTTCTCTGAAAAGCCTTAAGCTCTTAATAAATGACCATTTCAGAAATGCAATTTCAGAGATCTCTTGGAGGGCTATAACGGAAGACGATATTGTCACTGGTGAGGATGGAAACACTGACTGTATTTGTTTCTCTGTCTGCTTGTTTTCCCTTCAGGTACCACATAAAAGCATTAAAAAATAGCTAAGCCTTAAGCCATGCCAGGATGTCCTGAAGGGCAAGCCACTCCTGTCACTCTCTGCTACAAGGCTGAGGCCATTCTTAAAGCAGAAATGCTGACTGCAATGGCTCAAGGGCGGCCTCCTAATGGCCTGCTCTGCTGTTAAATGTCTCATTTTATGTGATATATCATGGTACCATGGCATCCATCCAGTGTCACTAGGCTAAAAACATACCTATGTTGCTACTGATCTTTCGAGAAACAACTACTTCTGCCCACACATCGTACTTGCTCCCAATTCTTCATCTTTCAGCATTTTTATTTTTATATAACCTTTAAAAAAGATTTACTTTTTTAAAAGATTTATTTCTATATATACATATATATGTATATATACATACATACACACACTATATATATACACATATATATGTATATATAGAAATAAATCTTAAATGTATATATGCATGTGTGATTGCCTGCCAGAAGCTGGCACCAGATCTCATCATAGATGGTTGTGAGCCACCATGTGGTTGCTGGGAATTGAACTCAGGGCTTCTGGAAGAGCAGGCAGAGCTATTAACCCCTGAGCCATCTCTCCAGCAAAAGATTTACTTTTTAAAATGATGTGTATGTCTTTTTGTGAGTTTGATGTGCACCTTGGGCATGTAGAAAGGACAGTGGCCAGGAGAGGGTGTCGTACCTGCTGGACCTAGAGTTACAGGCAATTGTGAGCTGCCAGGTGTGGGTGCTGGGAACTGTGGGTGCAGGTCTGTACATGAGCAGTAAGCACTCTTAACCATTGAGGCTTCGTATTACTCATGTTTTATTGGGGGACTTTCATACAGACCCAAGCCCTTAGCATATGAGCTTTTCTTCTTGTTCAAACACACATCATCCTGAGAAAGCTCACATGTAGTGGATAAACAAAACTCCAGGACGTTCAAGATGGAGAGCATGGAAAAACATCTTGAGAAATTAAGTATTCAGTTGCCTAATGGCTTTGAACTCCACATTAATTTTAAATTAAAATTTGAGATGTATCTTTAAATTAATCATCTCACCAAGACACTGTCATGTTCAGTGTAAACAGTGGGGAAATCTTCTCATTATTCAGCAAACTTCTTCATTAAATAACAACTCGGGTGCTGCCAACATCAGAGTACCTAAAACTTGGACTAAAACATTATGGAGCCAAGAAATGAACTTTATGGACCTGGGGATGTAGCTCAATTGGTTTAATGATTTCCTAGAATGCATAAGGCTGTGGGTTGAGTTCCCAGCACTGTTGAAACTGGACACCATGGTACATACTTGTAGGCTCAGCATTTAGGAGGTGGAGGTCGAATGATTAGGAGTTCCAGGTCAGCCAGCCTGGGCCACATTAGACCGGTGTCAATGTGAAAATGCCTGTGCTAAAACCCTAGCCCCCAATGCCACTGCGTCTCAAGATATGGCTGGTATATTCGGAAGCTATGAGACAAAGACATGAGGATTCCTCTCTCCTCTGAGGGAGACCTTTCGAGAGCAGGAAATAGCCCCAAAGCTCTTGCTCTGTCTCTCCACATCTGCCAATATATGCCAGGTGAGAACACAGTGAAGGCGTGTCTGTGTGCTAGAAAGGGAGCTGGAATCAGAAAATCCAGCACCTTTCACCTCAACTCAGAGAAAACATAAATGATACATCTGAATTTGCCAAACCAAGGCATAGATCTAACTGATTCCAGGGAAAAGTCCAGAACTATTAAGACGTCTTTACCTCACCACGGTCCATAGAGAGTCCTAGCTCTTAGGTGCCTAGAAGGACAAGAAAATTGGGCGACCCCAGTGATGCCTAGCACATCTCCACACAGACATCTCAAATGGCGGCTAAACAAACATTGGTCTGCGCAGAGGTTAGAGAGACTTTCAGGGGAAAGGACAGAATATGGAGGGGAAAAAAAAGAATTAATTTTTCGCTTGGAGTTAGTTTCAATGAATGAAAGGTTTGGGTATACAAGATTAAAACCTCTTGGAATTGTGTGGAATTCTGAGCATTTATGGCTTTTCAAGTTTTCTGTATTTTTCTTTCTTTCCTGGTTTTGCTTTTGTTTTTGTTGTTGTTGTTTTGTTTGTTTGTTTGTTTGAGATTTCTGAAAGCAGAAGGTTTTCAAAAAACTGCCGTTAACTTCAGGGCACAAGGAAGCCATGGCATGGTATGCTTTGAAAGATCTTCTCTGAACAGGTTCTCTATGGCTTCTTGAGTTTACAGGAAGTTTGAAGATTCCGGTGGAAGTGATAAGACTCTGCCCCAGGCTGAAGTCTGTGCTGTCCTCCTCCGAGCCAGACATGGTGGCCCATGTCTACGGTCCACATCAGAGGCCAAGCATAGCACTGATGCTCAATACAACTCTTGCACCAGGAAACTATAGCAAGAGGATTGTCAGTTTGAGGTTATCCTGGGTCATATATGAAGACCTTGTCTTTAAAATAAAAACAAAAAACAAAACAACAACAACACTACAAATGGAATGAAGTCTAATCCCCCGTGGGACACTATGAAGAAGAAGACCCTTTTGCCCTTTTGCAGATGGTTGTTCCTCTTGTAAAAGTGCCCTGGAGAGGCCTGTTCTTCCGCTCTGACACGTAAAGACACTTCTAGAAGGCACAGTCTCCAAAGCCTTCTCCAGACACTTCCCCTACTCATATCTTGACCATGGATTTCTGAAGTCTGAAACCACGAGAAATCAATTTCTGCTATTTGTAAATTATTTAGCCTAATATCTTTCAAGCATTTCAAATGGACAAATCTATACTCCAAAAGCAGACACAGAGATAACCATGTGTATAAGACCAGCTGGTGCCCCAGAAGCCACTAGGGGAACGACGGCAATTTAAAAATTCTCTGCAAGCTGGAGTTAGCAGTAGGAGCTGCTGACGCAGGCCTGGGATTTATAGCTTCAATAAGGATGATGGGATTCCACAATAGCAGAGGCGGTGTAGCATTACTTAACAGACAGAGGCCAGAGGGATGAAATTGCTGTAAGGGAAAGCAGAGCCAGGATGTCTTGACCCGCCAAGATCCATGACCATACCTAAGAGACCACAGCATTGGCTGAGAGCAACGGAGATGTCCTGATGCTTGTGGCATAAAGGAATACCCCTTTCTTCATAAGAAACCAGTTGGTGGCCTCATATTTCACAGCTGTAAATGAGAGTCCCAGAGATTAGTGACAGCTTTAAAGGTACCAGGTATCATACAGGAATATTGCACTCCAGTCAGATCTAGCCTTCTGACATCAAGACATGACATTGTCACTTACAAAGCTCACCTTTGAAAAGCATGCCCTTAAATTTCACAGGAAAGTCTCACATTGTTGTAAATTTACAGCTTGACATTGGGGGACACTCTCATAGCTATCGCACAGAAGATGCTGCCTGTGGACCACAGGTTGGATACCTCTGAATGTCTGGACCATTTATCAAGTGACACAGTGAGGTGCCAATTACCAGCGGTGCTCAGAGAAAAGAAGATTCAACAGTTTTGAAATGCAGTGCAAGCAACCCATACTCAAGCCACATGAGCCTAGATTTAGTGATTTAAAAGGCATGTTGATCAGCAATTCTCAATGTAGCCTCCAAAAAAAAACCTCAATATAAGAGTCAAGGGCTCAGTTCAAATCTATGAATATAGCAGAATGTCATTGGGAATCATTTCATTGACTTTTTTTTTTTTCTCCTGCCAGTCATGTTTGCTATGAGGGTTTGCCATGTTTGGTTGATATCCCTGGGATGACTGCTCTTCTCTGAAGGAAGGAGAAGAGTGGTGTGTGGGAGCGGGAAGGTGTGTGTGGAGTAACTGGGAGAAGTGGAGGAAAGGGAAACTCTGGTCAGGCTGCAATGTACAAAAATAAAATAAAATAAAATAAAATAAAATAAAAAGTAAAGAATCAAGGGCATATTCCTTGGGTCCTAACACGAAAACACCTGCTGCAGGAGACAACTTTTCATCCCTTAAAAGGCAGTTCTTGAAGTGATGAGAAGCCCTAGTTGCTTCTAAGGACGGGGCCCATTTTTTGAGTTGCTGTCACCAGATCTTCTGATTCAGTATTGGAAGAGCTTGAACAATATCTCGCCATCTGATGAAAATAGTATCTGCATGATAAGGCCCCAAATGATCTTAAAATCAATAACTTGCATTAAATTTTGCCATATCTTGTTGCACCAGTGGGCACCAGAATTCCCAGTGGTTGTTTTAGATGGTTTCTTCCTGGCCCTAAAGTGTTAAGTCTTTGATAAGTTAAGAGTCTAGGAAACCTGAAGCCACATCTATCATCTTCCCATTCTGGGACCCTTGTGACCAGGGAACAAGGTGAAGTGGGTGCCCCACAGGCAGCGCCACTGACCAGGAACATTGCCACTGCTGCACAGCGGTGAGAGGAGAGAGCACATGAGGCTCCTGTGGAACTGCAGAGTGTTCTGTGCTGTCTCCTGACTGAGAAATACCTGTAAATGGAGAGTTCAGAGGACATAAAGTTTGACAAAGGCAAAGCCAGAGTGGCCTTGCACCCTAGGAAGGCTGTAAGTTGCCTGACCCTCAAAACAGCTGACGCGAGATACTTTGATGCCATGAAAACAAGGGACTAAAAAGTGTATTTAATTAACTTACATAAACTTTTGGGAACTTTTAACTGAGAGGCACTGGGGTTAAATGGAAATGCCGTCTCTAACATGAGGCACTCTGTGTCCTCAGAAGAAGGTCAAAGGACTTGGTCATGCAGGCTAACCTTGAGGAAATCAGACTTAAATTCAAGGAGGCCAGAGTGTGAATCTAGAGACATTAAAGCTTATCGTGAGAAAGTACGCAATATCAACGTGCAATAATCTCTTTAAAATATTTTTCCTCGGCTAAGTCAGCTCCTTGCCAGAGGAGAGCAAGCCTGTGCCCTAAGACCAGAAGCCTTGCCTGGAGCAGTCTGCGTAAGGATGATGATTCTTTGAAATCAAAAGCTTTGTCTTACTAATCCATGTGAATTTATATTCAACTCCATAACACAGCTGGGGGATTCTTTTCATATAAAAATAGCATGGTAAAGTGTTTATTGTCAAGGGCAGCTGGCACTCCTTGAAGGGGTATCCATTGCGTTTACCCTGTGGTTTTGAGCACCCTGGGCAAACTACCTCCTTCCCCATTGGTGCAGAGACCCCCAAGAGGAGCACACAAAACTGCCAGACAGTTTGCCGTGGTTCTATTCAGGGCTGACCGTGCACTTTTTATTAATAATGCAAGATGGAAAGAGGTTTCCGAAATCCTCTAATATGGTATACAGTGCTGGCTCTTAAACTGGCCCAGGGCCATCAGAATCAATGTCTCAAGGGATTTTTCTAGAAATGGAACTTCTTGGGCTAGAGAGGCAGACAGCATGCAGATAAAGAGCCTGATGTAAACGCATGACGACCTGGATTTGCATTTCCGGAACCCATATAAAGCCAGGTGCAGTGGCACACATCTCAAACTTCAGTTTTGGCAGGGTGGAGGCAGATGGATCCCTGAAGCTCACTGGCTTCCAGCCTGGCCAGATTAAACTTCGGATTGAGTGAAACACTTTCTCAACAAATAAAGGTATAGCATGATTGAGAAAAGATAACCAATGCTGACCTGTGGCAACCAAACACACACACATCTACATTAACTTATACACACACACACACACACACACACACACACAAACACACACATACACACACACATACACACACAAACACACACAAACACACACACACACACACACACACATACACACACTGTAATTTCCCAGCAGTCCCAGCATGCAGAAACAAGACCATCGTTCAGTACCTCAGCCAGCTTCACCTACGAAGCAAATTTAAAGCTGGCTGAAGTGACCCAAGACTCTACCTCACAACAACAACAACAACAACAACAACAATGCATAAAGGTCAGTTTTACCACACATCTAGAGAATGAACAGGTCTGAGGCTACAGCCCAGCTATGTGTGTTTAATTAAGCCTTCCAAGAGGTAAGTCTTCCAGTTGTTCAGATTTGAGGACAGACGCTCCAGTGGAAGCAGGTGGGACAGCCATAAAAGCTATCAAAATCTAGCCCAATGGTGGTAGGCTCTCTAACAGTTCTTTGCATCCTAAGCCCCATCTTTAGAGGCAGGATCCACCTCCCTCTGGAGTTCCCCTCTTAAGGCCGGGTCTGTTCAAAGGCACTCTCACCAGTGGGATAACCCCATATCCAAGGTCTGATGGCCTAGCCTGGTTCCCCCCACCCTGTTTTCCCTCTTCTGAACTCTTTCAAGCAATAAAACTGCCATACATAGGGGTAAGTCCAAGAGAGAAGTCAGGAAAACCTTGCCCTCACAAGACTTGTCTTACTCGTATTAACTACTGACATCATTTACATACTCCTGACTTTTGGCTATAGAAGTTTTAAGTCGGGAAGTTACCTGAGCTGAAAATTACTTAGGTAAAGTCAGGGCAACATAGAACATGAGTGGGCAGTAAGGGGATTAATAGCACCAGCGCACACACTACACAAGTGTGAAGACGGCATCATTTTGTACGTGCATTAGAATATCTGTAAACACAACAAAAATACATAAACCAAAAGGTATCAATGACAAATCAATTTTCAAGCAGCATGCTTTTGTTTCGATTTTAAAATTCCTGACAGGAGCATTTATTTTACAAGTCCCAGTTTCAAGGAAGGCAAGTTGCTGCCACACAGCTTTGAAGACTATTCGGCCATGAAGGGTGATATTTCCTTCTGCATCGCAAGCTGGACAGGGACTCCGAAGCTTGCCTTTTGGCTTGGCATGGGACTGTTAGCCTCCACCTCTTTGTCATATTTCTGTGCTTCTTCATTTACTCAGTCAGACTTCTCAAAAGACTTTGAAGAGGCCACTGAGGTGTGTCAATGGATAAAGGTACTTACTTCTCTCTCAACCCTAATAGCCTAGGCCAAATTCAATTCCCGGAACCAACATGGTGGAAGGATTGAAATTACTCCACAAGATGCCCTCTGGCCTTCATATGTGCACCAGGGCATGCATGCATACATTCTCCCTCTCTCTCTCTCTCTCTCTCTCTCTCTCTCTCTCTCTCTCTCTCAACAAACAGGTACGCAAATAAATACAAAAACAAACACACTAAATAAAAAATTTAAAAAAAAAAAAGAATTGACAACCAATTCAAGTATGCAGATAAAAGAGACATGATCAGCTAAGGTCATAAAACAGACATGATCATCTGGGTCAGTGAGATGGGTCAGCAGGTAAAAGGCTTCTGCCACAAGGCGTCTGACACAAACCTGACATCCGGAGTTCAGTCTTCAGAACCCAGGAAAAGGTAGAAGGAAAGAACTGAGTCATGGCACATGCTCACAATAATAATAGGTTATTTTAAAATTGATCTTATTAAAATGTGCAGAAGGTGTGTACATAGGCCACTCCTCTATGATTCTCCTGTCTAGTATTTCAATATTAAGAGTAGTATTTGTAGAGAATGAAGAAGCCACTGTTCCTGCAGGAGCGCGCGCGCGCGCGCGCACACACACACACACACACACACAGATGTTCCTACACACTGTGTCTCTCAAAAAGTCACACACACATTCTACCCTAAGGGCAGAGGAGCCCCCCCACCCCAAAGAACAGACTCCCAGATACTGAAGTGAAACCATTGAAATATCCCAGATCATTCTGAAGTTAGTATTTCGGAAATCACTTAAGAGGGTAACTTAAGGCTTCAAATTCAGAGATCTGCCCGCCTTTTCCTTGCAAATGCTAGGATGAAAGGCATGGTCCTCCGTGCCTTAGCTTGCTTAAGAGAAAGACCTATTGAAATAATTCAAGGCCATCTTGCTTGTAGTAGGAGCCTTTTATAAACAACTGGTATACGAATGCTAAGCCCTTCTCCATTTTTCAAAACTGGCTTTCATAGCCCTCTACTGGGCAAAAGCCGGTTGATCTATTTCCTACGTATGCTGTAGCCCTGCAGGGAAACAGCAAAGTGCCAACCAGAGTTTTGTACAATGCAGACGGTGGTAGACAGGAAACATACTAATACCCCAAACTTGGTGATGTCTGGCACTTATATCCCACTTCCCTACGGCCTTTAAAATGTTTAATTTAGGTTCTTCATTTATCATTCTTTCAGATGGAAACCAAGGATATTTATGTTAACCACACGATAGATTAAAAAACAACAAGTAAACGAAACGAAACAAACAAACAAACAAACAAAAAGTAAACCTTCATCCCCACTTAGTAGGAAAATGGATAACAAAGAAATCTGAAGAAAATATATATTTAAAACCTAGTGGCCCAGAGGCTGATGTCAGCCTTGATTATATTTCAAGGAACCAGGGAAAGTCCAGCCAGCAAAATGATTGGCTATTTGTCTCACTCAACGTTCATTAGTCTATATGTTATTCTTCCTACTGGCAAAAATTTCGTATATTTTGCCTACAAAAGGCACTTGCTCATGAATATGTTTGTCCTGCAGGTGACACATCACCCAGAAGGGCTATACTTATTTTTAGCAGATGGTCTTGATGTGCCCTTTAATGAGAAAGGACAAAACTATGGATGGTATGATTGCTGTGTGTGCTGGGCATAGAAAGGAAGGCACGGTGACAGAGACAATCTGTCCTACCACGTGTCTCCTGGGGCTTCGGGATGACAGAATACCAAGGCTAAGAGGTCTGGTCTGAATGACTCAAATGTGGAAAAAGGTGGGACGTGGGATGCTATCATGGGGAGGTGTGGTAACAAGTTACAGGGAAGTTGGAAGAACATCACAAGCCATGTCTTTAATGGAGAATAAAGCAAACTTATTGACAAATAAATATTAATTTTATAAATGATTCATATTACAAATAACTGTAAATTCAAGCTTAAACATTTTTTTCATAAAGCAAATTATGTGACCAGTATCTAATAAGGATGTCGGGGAAAGCCCCAAAGTTTCATACTACTAACTATTTACCAAAATCCTACAGTGCACATAATTCAATGTATAATTTTAATAAAATTTTCTCATCTAGGTTGACAATGTTCCATCTAGGAGCCAAAGATCACCTGACAAAAACTTCAACATCAGACCTTTTGCGTTGTTGCCCGGAGATGCCTGAGAGACTCCCAAAACATACAGCATATAGCTGTTGTCCGTCATTACACACCCCCAAGAGCTAGAAGGTAAGTCCCTATTTCTGAAGACACCATGCATGTCAGACACAGGGCCCAGAGGCATCTGAGCTAGAACTGGCCTGAATACCTTCTCCTTCAGGACTAGCCAGAAGGCATCATGCAAAGCACGGAGGCAACCAACAGTCATACACAGTTACAACACCTATGAACCTCACCAATGACTACCATGGTACAATAACAGGTGCAATAGCAGCACACATACGTTGGAGGTAACCAACAGCTCTCCAGTTGGACATAAAACCCACTCAACAAGAGGGAAATAATTCCTGGTCCTGAAAAGATAGATAACTACCCAGTGCTACTGAAGCCATGGTTCCTGGAGGAGATGCTACACCCACCTCTTTGTTGAACCAGCACAACCCATAACAGCAATTTATAAACACCTGTCCTTATACTCACAGAGGAGTGTAGTTTTCATCCTTCACCAAAGAAACTTCTGCTTGTAAGAGATGGAGACGCTACAGAAAACCACAACCAACCAAAATGCAAAGTTGTGGAGCCCAATGGATACATCTACCAGACACCCTGACACCTAAGGCTCAGGAAGCAGTGCCCTAAGAGAGGGGTCAAAAGATTGTAACAGCCAGAGGATGTGGATGTTTGCTAGGAGATTGTGCCTCCTAGTAACGTAGGAAGAGATACCAGAGAAGTCATACCAACATGACTGCCTAAAACGTGAGCTGAATAAGGATGTCATCAATGCACATGCCAAACGGGATGGGGAAAGCTCATGAGGGTGCACTCCTTCATAAAGAACTACAGGGAAGGAAGCAATGGTGTGATTCAATTACAACCTCAAAGATACACAAAAAAGAGGCAAGCTGGAAAACAAAATATGAGTTAGTATATTTACCATGTTACTAAAGAAAAAAATCAGAAAATTATTTCTACAGATTATTAAAGAAACCAACAACACAAAATTCTAGTCATGATTTTAAAAATAACCCTCACTGTAATGGAAACTTCCTAACGAATAATTGGTGCTTCAGCTCAAAAGCAAGAATAGTGGTTGATGGAGAAATGTTTCCATTAAAGAAAATAAACAAAGATACAGCCATTTAGGTATCAGCATGTTGCCTTTCTGTAGTATTTTAACAGATGCCGTACTTTGTTAATAATGTATCTTGACTGTTTCTGTTAGTCTGTAGATTTTTTTTTAGTAAAATCTTAGCTGATTTTTCCATTTCTGTTTTTATTTGAAATGGAAGATTTATAGAACTATCGAAAACATATTGCACTAAAGTCTAGATAGAATTTCACTCTTGACATTTTAAGGAATTGTACAGGTGATGCTGTCCTTATCTGGCCTATCGGAAAGCCCTTTAAACTGTTCTACCACTTTTGGTGTCAATTGGGGATGTTCTGTTTTCTGAAAACTTATTTTCATAGCAGTGAGAAAAGTTCTTTTTACACTCAGTTCTTCAAGTATGCATTCCTACACACATTTTCTGACTATTGTTCTGTATTTTTTGGAGTAATGTCATGTTGTAGAGTAGTGACTTGTCCTTTTATTGGTTTTATAAATATGTTTGAAATGCATTAATTCTACTGTTTACCTTCTTTCTAGGCAAAATTTTCTCACCATAAATTTTGCTTCCTTTTTATTCTTTTTTAAAAGTTCTTTTTCTGGTTCTTTTATTGAGTTATTATAAGACCTAAATATTGTTCCTTGGGGTGGTTTTAATGAGAATGGTACCCATGGGCTCATGTGTTTGAATGTTTTATCCAAGATGGTGGAAGTGTTTGGGAAGGATTAAGAGGTGTGGCCTCGTTAGAGGACGTGTACCAATGGGAGCAGGCTTTGAGGTTTCAAAAGCCAATATTATGCCCAGTTATCACTCTCTATGTTGCATGTTTGTGGATCAAATGTAAATTCTGATTTACTGCTCAAGAACCATGTCTGCTTGCCTGTAGTCATGCTCCCTGGAACAATGTTTATGGACTCTGGAACTGAAAGCCCCCAATTGAATATCCTCTTTTATTTTTTTTATTTTTTATTTTTTATTTTTTTATGTCTTGTCCTTTTCATTTTTTTAATTTATTTTATTTTATTTATTTATTTATTTTTAATTAATTTATTCTTGTTACATCTCTATGGTTATCCCATTCCTTGTATCCTCCCATTCTCCCCTCCCTCCCATTTTCCCCTTATTCCCCTCCCCTATGACTGTTCCTCAGAGGGATTACCTCCCTCTGTATATGCTCATAGGGTATCAAGTCTCTTCTCAGTGACCTGCTGTCCTTCCTCTGAGTGCCACTAGGTCTCCCCCACCAGGGGACATAGTCAAATGTGAGGCACCAGAGTACTTGAGAAAGTCAAATCCCTCTCTCCACTCAAGTGTGG
>OU015755.1:5991286-6005235 GCA_907169655.1 Acomys percivali | reverse complement strand
ATCTATTACAAGTTATGTGCTCAGCACAGCACAACGTGATTACTGTGTATCTGAAATAAGCACATCAATGCTGAAACTCTGTCCCTGTCACTCATTTGTAAGCATGGACTTGATGGTAAGAGTGGTGAGACAGGCCAGTGCTCAGATCCCCAAGGAGAAATCAAAGCATAAAGGAAATTTTCAGACAACACCAGAGAGCCTTGTATGGGAATGCAGTCTCACTACTGGTCAACAAAATCAGTGGACAGTGGCTAGTAAAAGAGTCCAGGAGACCTGGGGCCATCTCCATGCGCAAGATAGCCCTGCTGCTGGAGAGGAACCCTGATGAGAAAGGCTTTTCTCTTCACCCAAGGTCTCACTGCCTTCCTATAGAGGTTCTCATTTTTTCAATATTTGCATGGTGCCTCACAAAGGCTGTAGCTGGTGCCAAAGGAAGTCAATGATCAGTGGTAGATAGCATCCCAAGCACTCAGAGAGATGGAGGACCAGGCCTTGTAGGTTGTGGTGGTCTTATCCCTTGTGGAGTCTTGGAAGACAAGAATGAATACAGTTCTGGGGGAGGATCTGAGAATCAAGCATAGGATAGATCTATCAGAGCCACAGTCTAGCTGTTCAACAGCAAGGGTGGCCATCTGTTATGCTACCCAAATCAGGACACCTCTGGGAATGGAAGACGGAGCTGGCATTTACAACAATGTGCATCGCAGATTCTCCTAGTCAACCCAGGGATGGGTGGTCAACTGATGAACAAGCATGATGGGAAATAGAATCTAGTTAGAAATATGGCCATGACCACACGTGCCCATAGAAAAGCCGGGCACATTTACACAGGTTCAGGAAGAGGATTAGTCAGCATAAATAATGACCAGAACAGAATTAAAGGGGTGCTGGTACATACCTGTCATCCTAGCACTTAGAAGACGGAGGGAGGGGGATCTCAAGTCTGATTCTACCTCAGAGTATATAAGACCCTTGTCTCAAAATAAATAAGTGAGGGCTAGTGATGTAGCTCACTGTTGTGTGCCTTGCCTGGCATGCTCAAGGCCCCATGTTAAATCCTCAATTGTCAGGAAGAAAAAGAGTTAGAGCGAACATGGGATTCTCCCGCTATTGTCTATATTTTCATACAAGATTGGCATGTCACAATAAATTATTTTAGAGAGAAAAAATCCACCTCTTTAGTAATATGAATATTAATCATGTTATCACTCATAAATATTTTATATTCTCTAATTATTTTTATTACCGTATTGAGAAAATTACTCTCAAAAACAAAAAGGAAAACAACTTGATTCAAGGATGACTCGTGTATCAAGTGTTTTCAAGTTATCCAAGAAATTAAATGGTGCTACTGACAGAATGCCTATACCGAGAGACTTGGAAAATCATTTGGAGGGGCTGGGGAGGGTGTCCAGTTTGTGAAGTGTTTGCTATGAGATCTTGAAGACCAGAGTTCATTTTCCCAGAACGGACATAAATGTTGGACAAGGCAGGTAGTGAATGTCTTTATCACATGTCCTCCAACAACAAAATGGGAGGCCAAAGGGGCAAAAGAATTCCCAAAAGTCTATGGGCCAGTTGGCTGGGCACATACAGCCAGAAAGCAAGTGACTCTGCTTCAACATGGTAGGTGAGGACTGGTGTCCAAGGTTGTCCTCTGGCCTCCATATTAATGTTGTGTCACACACACACCCACACATGCTCTCTCTCTCTCTCTCTCTCTCTCTCTCTCTCTCTCTCTCTCTCTCTCTCTCACACACACACACACACACACACACACACACACACACACACACATTAATACAGTTGGAGATGAAACCAGAATATATATCTTAAAATTCTGCTTACATAGAAATCCATAGCACGTATGTTTACTTAAATTTCAAATCTGTTTTTGTTTATTTTTCAGTACTGGGAGTTGAGCCTAGAGCCTTACACACTGACTTACATCCTCCATTCCTCTAGCTGTTTTCAGTGGTTCACTGGTGTCTATGGATGGGCTATTAGAGACTCCTGCCTTGGCCACCAGACTTTAGATTGCTATCAGTACAAATTACCCCCAACTCCCAGTGACTTAAGAACACAAAATTGTTTCTAGACCATGCAGCTGTCCTTAAGGGACCAATGAGGGTCTCTGCTCCCCCATACCACCCAAGGATCTGGACTGGTGGACACCCTGCCATCCTATAACAGCACCATCAGGGACTTGGACACCATGCCATCCTATAACAGCACTGTCAGGGACATGGACACCCTGCCATCTTATAACAGCACTGTCAGGGATATGGACACCCTGCCATCCTATAACAGCACCATCAGGGACATGGACACCATGCCATCCTATAACAGTACCATCAGAGACATGGGGAAGTTACACATCAGCTTTCTATTGCTGTCTATCAAAAGCCACATGTCATTTCCACTAACATCTTATTGGCTAAAATTTGTCACATTATCTCTACAACAGAAGTGAACACATGTATTCAATGAGCACCACTGTCTGCACACAGCCCTAGTTGCTGCTTTCAACAACACCCATGGCCGGTCTTGGAACCAGAGTGGATGGTAAATGAGTCTTACCATGCCCCTGATGTGTCTAAAAGTGTTTGTCCAGCATGAACAGGGGATTGCAGAGTGAAGGTTCTGCCTGACATTGTAAACATTAAAATGCCTTCGTTTTTCACATAGGAGACTTGATTAGCACAGATGAATGTTAAGCATTCATTCAGGGCAGTGTAGCTGGCCTTTGACTGCCAACACATAGCTGTTAGTAGAGGCGAGTCATGTCTCTATCCCTTTAGCTGTTGCATGAGGTTACTGTGAGATGCCAACTGAGCTGTCTCCCGCGCCCACCACCTCTACTGGAAGGGTCGGAAGCCTCAGGGCTGGAATGGTATCTTCCTCTCCCCATACCAGTCTCTCTACAGAATTTACCAGGGGCTTCTCCACAGCGGGGAGCCCTCGAGACAGTTGGGCATTTACGAGGCATATAGCTTCCCTTAGAACATGATCTCCAAACCAAAGCCATTTAGGCCCTGGCTCTGGGACCCTCTGCAGTGTTGATGTGACCCCACTGTATTGGCCAAAGGTGAGTCACAGGGCCAGCTGAGGTCTAGGGAGAGTACAATACACTGTATATGGATGCATGGTCCATAGGGGATGGCCATCTTTGGAGATGAATATAAAATCAGATCCACTTTCCAACACTGTAATAATTGATTTTGAAATGGAGTCTAAGTGAATCTACTTTAAGTTTTTCTCTCTAACTCATCCTCAATGGCCTGCAATTTTCATTTTTCACATTGTTTGAGATAAGAAGCTGAAAGCCATTGGCTTAGAGTAGCTGTGAAAGGCACTGAGTTTTCTGCAACCCAAAGCCCCCAAGTTCAGCCCTGTAAGAGCGGAAAAGGGCTTCATTAAATTCAAAGATACCACAACATTTCCAGTGTCACCTAAATATATTACAGCCTTTATCTTAAAAGTCCACTGTTTTTCAATATTAATGATTGACATTTAAAGTTTTCACCTGCCGACTTCTATTATAACCACTAAGTTTATTAAAGGGCTCCACAATCATCCGTCATTTGATTGATCACAATTGAGGAAATCTTTACAATGATCGGACCCAGAAGCACAGTGTTTGGACTGGGGCTCATTACCCAAAGGAAAAACTTTCCATTTCTAAAGCACATTTATTAGATGTCTCTTTTTACTGTTTGTTGCTGTATTAAAACATTCTGGCCAGAATCAACTAAGGGAAGAAAAGGTTTACTTTGGTTTATGTTTAAAGGGATAAATGCAGAACAGCAGGGAAAACATGGCAGCAGAGAGCCAGAGCAGGGAGCTGGCTGATCTTATGTCAGCTGTACACACAGGAGAAGGGATGGGGGGAGGGGGAGAGACAGACAGACAGACAGAGACAGAGAGAGCTAGAGAGAGAGACAGAGAGATGGGGGAGAGATGGGGGAGAGGGACAGAGAGAGAGGGAGAGACACAGAGAGAGACAGAGGGAGAGAGAGAGAGAGAGAGAGAGGGAGAGGGAGGGAGGGAGGGAGGGAGGGAAGGAGGGAGGGAGAGAGAGAGGGAGGAAGCATAAAGTGAGGTAAATCTACAGACCCTCAAAGCCCTTCCCAGTGACCTGCTTCCTCCAGTCTCCAGTAAGGCAGCAGCACCTCCTAAAATGTGTCACCAACTGGGAATCAAGTGTCCATTTACAAGAGCCTGCGGGGACATTTCAAATCCAAGCTACAACAGCATAGACTGATAAGCTATTTAATATTCATGAGAAAATTGTGGAATATGAGAGAAGAGAGATAATGAGAAGGAAGTTTTCTGAAGAGAAATATATACCAGGCACAGAAAGCCCGTCACTGTGTTAACTTGTCCCTGTGTGCTTCCAACACGAGCACTCGAGAGACGCCAGTCACCACTCTCCCATGTCTTTTAATCCTGCATGATGACTGTTCTATTTTGTACAGATATTCACAGGCACATAAGACTTTACTATGTATTCCATATACATCTCCAAGCAATGGGAATAAAACCCATTTCCTTACAAATATATTTTGAATGATCCCAAACAAAATACAAAATAGTGCATTTCAAGACAAGGCACTAATAAATACATTAAGATCATTACTTTGAAAGTTGTCTCGGAGCCAGTGAGCTCGCTCATTTGGTAGAGGTGCTTGCTAGCAAGTCTCTGACACCCACATGGCAGAAGGAGAGAGCTAAGTCCCTTGAGTTATTCTAACCTCCACATGACACTGTGGTACATACCAACAGATAAATAAGTATATATAATTTAAAAAGTTTTAAGAAGAGATTTGTCCATTTGAACAAGTCTGACCTGTACTCAAATGGCCATTAACCTTTTTACAGACAAGAAAAGTCCTTCAGAGTGTATCAAAACCCAAATCTAAAAAACAGCAGCAGCAAATTACATTCCAGTCAGTTCATATCTGGTTAAAATGGTTTTCAGTGACCTTAAATCATGGAGATAACATAGGCAGTGTTTGAGAGGCCGGGGCACTGGAATCAGACAGAGCAAAGGTCTTGCCATTGGCTAAAACAAATGTTAGTGTTTGGATAATCTGTAGCAACTAACATCTTAATCAGAGGGCAGAACTAAATGACGTGATGCTTATAAAAACCAGGAGATACCACACAGCCATTGTTCAGTGAAGGTTAGCTGATGACAAAGATTTTAAACAGGTATGGTGGCCTCATCCTCATCTGCACATGCCTGTGGACAGGCATCTGCCAGTGGGTTTATACTATTGTACCCACATCTGTATCTGTCTGTGTTTTACAAATTATTGAAACAAATAAAAAAAAACCCCACTTGACTCTCTCTTTCTACTCTCACTCTCTCCTCTACCCGCCTCTTTACTTTCTCTCTCCTCTCTCTCTCTCTCTCTCTCTCTCTCTCTCTCTCTCTCTCTCTCTCTCTGTCTCTCTGTCTCGGGTACCCTTTTGCCCCTTTCCTCCTCCCTCCATGTTCACTTAATAAACCTCATATAATATTTTAAAAAACCACTTGGATATAAATCTGTGGCTCAAAAATACTCTGATGATGCCCAAATCCAGAGGAAAACATGGAATTGGTGTCCTGGGATGATCTGGCAGCTTTACCTGAGCCCCAGGCTAAGAATCTGTACAGGTATCTCAAAGACTAGAGATGATAAGCCCATTATATTGCAAACACAAGACCAAAGTTTTTCTCAATAAAGATAAAATTAAAAGGGAAGGATTACATCGTCACAGGAAAGCATGTATTTATTGTCCTCAAGAAAGATGGAACTAGAAACGATCATCCTGAGTGAGACGATGTAGACCCAGAAAGATATAAGTAACAGCGGAGGGGAATAATCATTGTATCTCAGGAGAGGAGTGAGAAAGGATTTCCACCTACCAGGATGGCTAGGAGAACCAACCTGAGATTTCAGCAGGTGTAAGGCTAACCAACGACCCACCGAATATTCATATAATGCTTCAAAAAGGAAAAGCCACCATTAGAACAAAACAGCCGAGTGCAGCCTGCCACAGTAGGCACATCCATCGGTCAGAAAACAGATTCATCAACCATTAGAAAAACAGAAACCTTATCAGAGAGCCAAAGAGAAAGAATTCCACATAAGCAATTAGTGAGGAGGATGTTAGCAGCAGCACACAGCCAGCTGGGGAGGACTGGGGCAGCCTGTACTTCCCCTAGGCTGAGTTGCAAACAGGATGCATCCAGAGGGCAGACAACAGGGCTGTCCCCTGGGGCTGTCCCCACCCAGAAGCTCTGACCGCAGATGGATGATTCCTAGAGTGAGACAGCTCAGTCTGGGTCTCTACTGTTTTTCCAACTTGCACTGAACCTGCTGGGCAGTCAATTAGCAAAGAATTCTGGGAAAGCGGATGGCTGGCAATGGTGTGGAAGAAACCTGAAGGAGCAAATGTCCAGAACAAAGAGGAGCAGCCATAACCATATAGAGCTCCGTTTATTTGGCATTAAAAGTAACCACCAGAGTAGAAGCAACAACAAAAACACCAACTTAATCAGGGGTCTTCATGGGAGAGCATGCATTTATTGTCCTCAAGAAAGACGGAACTAAAAACGATCATCCTGAGTGAGGCAATGCAGACCCAAAAAGATATGCATGGTGCATACTCACTCATAAGCTTATATTGGCCAAATAATGCAGGATAATCACATTACAACACACAGACCTATAGAATCTAAATTACAAGGAGGACTCTAAGGAGAATGCTTGATTCTTATTCCAAAGGACAAATAGAATAGACACTGGAAGCAGTTGAAGAGAAGGAACAGGAAGGGAGTCTACCATAGAGGTCCTCTGAAAAACTCTACCTAGCAGGGGATCCAAGCAGATGCTGAGACACATAGCCAAACTTTGGGGTGGAGCACGGAGAGTCTAAAGGAAGAGTTGGAGGATAGAAGGACTTAGAGGGGTCAGAAACTCCACAAGAAGAACAATGGAGCCAACAAATCCAGGCAGATGGGTGAGGGAGGATGCAGAAACGATGCACCAACCAAGGACCATGCATGGTGAGGACCTAGACCCTCTGCTCAGAGGCAGTATATAGGCAGCACAGTCTTCTTGTGCATCACATAATATGGGGAGTAGGGACAACTTCTGACATGGACTCTGGCCCCCACACATTGATCACTTCCCCCTGGCAGGGTGGCCTTGCCAGGCCACAGAGGAAGAGGATGCAGGCAGTCCAGATGAGACTTGATAGGCTGAGGTCAGATGTTAGGGAAGGAGGGCTCCCCTTTCTGAGGACTAGGGGAAGGAGGGGGTATAAGGGAGGAAGGGTGGGACCCAGAGGGAACACGGAGGGGGCTACAATAGGGATGTAAAGTGAACAAATTGAAAGAAAGAAAGAGAGAGAAAGAAAGAAAGAGAGAGAGAGAGAGAGAGAGAGAGAGAAAGAAAGAAAGAAAGAAAGAAAGAAAGAAAGAAAGAAAGAAAGAAAGAACTAGCAAAGTTGGAAATCCACTCCCCCACCCCCAAATATGACTGCTTTCTTTTAGAATCTGAAAACCAGAACTGGAGCTCACTTCTGGGAGCTCTTCCACTGTTAGAATTGTCTGTAAGATGGTCCATGTTTTAATTTGTCTGGGATATGAAAACATCCTAGTGCTAAGTGATGCTTCTGTGATTTCATGATTTTATTTTTATACCATAAACCTAAAAGAATGTTTTCCTAGAGTTAAGGGCTGTCTCCACTACCACCTGATCTTCTGTTTATCTTTCTTGTTTTATTGTATCATATGCAGAGTATTTTCAGGATCAGCAGAGATTCACAGAACAACAGTATTGATTTATCTCCCTCCGAAGTTCCCAGTAAGACCTTATTGACTTTTAAAACTGAATGAGCTCTGAGGAGATAACCCAGAATCCCCTGCGCAGCCTAAGTCACATGACTTTGGACAACACTAACCTCTAGGTCTTGCTTCCTTTAGAACCACGAGGACTAGACTAGACTTCCACAGGGTAGGCACGAGCTGTGCTGTAACCCACTGCACATGGTCAAGCCATTCCATCAGGCAGAATGGAGACCTAGATATTCCCAGCAGCCCTTTCTTTGGCCCAGCCACCCCTTGGTCCCAGCATTCCCCTTCTTAGCCCACACTCCATTCAAGGTACCAGAGACTCCTGCAGCTGTGCACACTGGCCCACGTCACAGGCAGCAGAGCCACAGCAACTTTGACTCTACATCAAATTATTTTATCAGGCACTGAGACAAAATGGTGCACAATGGAAGATGCGGTGGCTTTTCTCATGAGTTTTCCTTTACTGTGGTTTAATGGGAGATATCAATTTATCACTGAGGGAACAATTGGTGTGGCTCACAAAGGCGTCTCACAGTGCGCTAACATTGGAGTAAGTTAGCACCAACACCACCCTACACAAAATCAATTAAGATGAAGGTCAAACGAAATGTGAGCACAAACTGTCAAGTCCGTCTCTCAACCACTGCAGAAGCTGCACTGGGAATTCTCAGGACATTAACTGTTCATGTGAGGGGGAACTCAGCTCCTCACTCCATCTCATGGCTGGCTGGTGAGCTCAGTGCACACTCACTCAGCTTTCAGCCCCAGGCCCACAGTCTCAGCACAAAGGCCGGCCCATGCCAAGGCCTGGGAGACCAGCCACCTTGAGTCACTTGTCGAAACTGCTGTGAACATTGCTCCTGGCTCAGCTCCCTTTCAAGAGGCAGATAAAGTTGACCCTTCACTGACATGAATCAGAAAAGGCCATTTAGTGCCATGGTTAACCAGGCACAGAAGAAATCCATACAGAACACAGCAACATTTTGTAAGTATACATACATAATATGCATATGTTATAAAGATGGACTTTAGCAATCCTTCCCTAGGAAGTGGATTGGCAGTGGGACTTTGATATTATCCAAGTTCCCTTCCTTCCTGCTGCTATCCCCTCCACAAAACAAGGAACCCAAAACAAGGGGTAAAGTAGTCAATGACGAACCACACAGCCTGCTCTTCAGAGAAGCCATGTTCAGGGTGAGGATAAAAAAGGAGCTCAATAGTTTCTGTACTTGCTAGAGAAAAGATAGAAGTGAAAAGCAACTGTACACACAGGCACACTTCACAGGAAATAAGTACGCCACGCTTCCTCAAGCGAGCAGGTTACCTGCTGTGGATGTGAACCAAACCATCTGCCGTGGGAAGGAGTGCCTGGAGACGTGTCTGCTGAGGCTCTCTGGGAAGGAGGAAGAAAAAGAAAAGATTTCATGCTGCCACCCAAACAAAATCCACCTCCTAGTTCTCTAAACAGAATACATATTCATTGTCTATAACATAGAAACCAACCCGGGTGCAAGGGTCCAAGGCTATCCTAGCTGTCGGAACTCAAGCTCCTCTGGTATCAGTTCGCTTTCCCGTGATGCTGGCAAAAGTCTCAGCATTCCAAGTTCTTTTTAAGATTCACTTTTATGTTTATGGGTGTAAAGGTTTGCCTGCATGTATGTCTTGCACCAAGTGTAAGCCTGGTGCCTACAAAGGCCAGAAGAGGGCAGCAGACCCTCTGAAAATGGAAGTACAAGAGGTGGTGAGCTGCCACGTAGGTACTGGAAGCCAAACCTGGGGCCTCTGCAAGAACAGCAAGCGATCCTAACTGATGAGCCATCTCTCCAGCCTCTGTGCTTTAGATGTATGTGTGGATCAAATATGACAACAATAATAAAAATGTGTGAAGCAATCGGTACAGTAAAATCCCGTGCCTATGTAAATTCAAGCAACAGAAAAAGCACTACATAGTTAAACATTTCCTCTTGAGCCTAAACTAACGTACAAATATCTAAGCTCATCAGGAGGGCATGTGACAGTCAGCTATGCTTATAAAGAATAGCCTCCTAGGAAAGAAGTGACCACCTCATTGCCCGCTCTCCCCCCCCCCCCCCCCCCCCCCCGCCCGCCTCTCTGGGCCTCCAGTTGTAAGTTCGGACCAACCCGTTCTCGGTAACCTTTCGCCTGTTTTGGTCATCGATGCTAGGGACACCAAGCGTTCCTTCCTTCCAGAAGTGGTCACATGACATACTCTGGCCCATGAAATACATATATTTCATTGTATAGTTTTTATGAGAAGGAATTCTAGGGACCTGCTTCTGGGTCAAAAAGGAAAAAAGAGGGAACTTGTATGCTCCCTTTATTTTTTCTTCCTCTCTACAAAGAAATGCCGTGTGGCGCTGAGCCAGCCAAAACTGTGCAAAAGCAGAGATGCGTCCCTCAGCTCTGCGAAGAGCTGAACAAAACTTCACGCTGCTCCGCCCCCAGTCCTTCCGCAGTCACCTGCAATCACATTTCCCATCACCACTTGCAAAGGGTAATGGTTTTCTGCATCTCACTCAAATGAAGAGTCAGATCATAAGAATTTAATTCCTTAGGAACCTGCAGACACTCCAGCAGAGAGCGCAGGATGGCACAGGCACGGCAATTCAAAAGCCAACCACGCACTCGGAAGAGGATCGGTGGACGGGGGACTAAGCTGGCAACTCCTGCATTCACCGTGGCAGCTTCCCATCTGCTCTCGGGATCCCTGTGTGGTTCCGGGTTGGCCTCTGCTGGTTCCGACAGCTTTCCTACATATGTGCCATGGTTAGGATGGCAAGCTGGCTCGGTGCTGCATCCTGCCTGCTCAATTTGCCTTCTCTCTAGCACCTGCTCGCCTGGGTGCAGCTCTCGGGCCCTTCCAAGCTTTGTGCTCCACTGAGATAAAGGGGCTGGAGTCTCTGCAGCAATGGAAGCCGGGAGCGTCTTGATTTTCAACTTTGATGAAAGTAGAACAAAGTAGTGGCTCAAAGTTTAAGCGGAGCCAGACTCTTTACAGGAGAAGCCACGGAAACTGTTTCAGAAGCATCAAACTCTACTGCCGAGTAATTATGACCTTACCTGATACTCATTTTCCTAATTGTGAAATAAGGTTAAATTATATGGTCGGGTGTCAATTAATCCAACCCCTCAGTGTATACATTTTAATGATCCTACACTTTCAAAGTGTATAAATGACTACTGATTAGAGTTGCTACATAGAAATTCTGAAGAAAAATTAGATTTCATTAAATAATAACATTTTTAGAAGACCAGAGAAATGTCTTCTTTGACCTTAATTAGTTAGAAAATGTTAATGTTTCAGATTATCCTGGTCCGGAGCAGGTCTAGCTTCCTGCATAGCTGCTGGGGTGGGGAGCTCCTGTGCACTCATTTCCCAGCCTGTCCCGTAGGCTCAAGAAACTTCTCAAGTGTCTAGATCACAGTTTGGAGTTCAACACCACTCTAATCTCTGAATCATCATTTTTTAAAACTATAATTCATCACTGTTTAATCAAAAGCATGAGCCTTTGACATTTTAAGAAAGAATTATATCTCTATTATTAGGAAAACAAAAAACAAAATTGTGGCAGAGTTGGGTATGAGTGCTAACTTTAAAATAATTTGTGTTCCTGGTATATGTGGGGGGGATCATTTTTAAAATACATACACATGTTGAATTAAAGGGTTTTTTACTTCCCGCTCTAGCTCCCAAATAATCAGATGAAGACCTGTTACATTTACAATAAGCTTTAAAGCACTATAGCTTGGCCGATTCTCATCTGTTCTAGCCTGTCTATGCTGGCCTAGCCTACTTCCCAGCCAAATGCCCCATTACCTGTCTTCCTGTCTCATCCTAGCTGCTCCTGCTCCAGCCTTGTCCCCTCATGCCCCTCATGGCCTCCTTCTCAACCTTCTCCTCTCTCTCTCTCTCTCTCTCTCTCTCTCTCTCTCTCTCTCTCTCTCTCTCGCTCTTCATTTGGGACACTCCCACTTGGATTGCAAGTCCCACCTCCTTCAGCAAATTCTACTGGCATATGCCAAGGGAGAAGGTCAGGAAGAGATAGAGCAGATTTAGGAAAAAGAAAAAAGGGGCTGGAGAAATGGCTCAGAGGGTAAGAGCACTGACTGCTCTTCCAAAGGTCATGAGTTCAATTCCCAGCAACCACATGTTGGCTCACAACCATCTATAACAAAATCTGTATACATAATAAATAAATAAATCTTTAAAAAAAACAAGCAAACTTTAATTCAACAACTGGTGCCCAACATGAGTGGCCAAATGTAAAATGAAGAATGGGTAGTAGAAAGATCCATATTTTCTTTTTACACGCACACGCACGCTCAAGTGCACATGAGCAGGGTCTGCATATGCAGGTCAGAGGGCAGCATGGAGGGAAACTTCTATTCCTGTAATATTTGGGCTCTAGGAATCAGACTAGAGCAGTGAGGTTTGGCAGCAAGTGCCATAACCTGCTGAGGCATCTCACCAACCCTTTCAAAAACAAAAAAAAGCAAGATACTTGGTCTACAAAACACCCAAAGTTGAAATGGAATAGGCAGAGATGGGAAGTGGTGGGATGGAACGGCACAAGTCAACATGAAATAGTGGGTAGCGCAATACCTCTATACACGTGTTTAACCCTTTACAAAGGGACACAGATATGTGAGGTGGGGATCAAGTATAGTTAACCAAATTCACTTATGTACTTGTTAAGTATGTGTGTGTGTGTGTGTGTGTGTGTGTGTGTGTGTGTGTGTGTGTGTGTCCACATGCATGTGGAAAACAACAGCCAATGTCAGGTGTCTCCCTTTATGAATCTCCGCTTTAATTTTTAAAACAGAATCTCTCACTAAATTCCAATCTCACCGAATCAGATGTTGGCTGGCTAACAAACCCCTGGGATTCACAAACATATACTGTTATGCCTAGCTTTTATGGAGGCTCTGGGGATCAAATTTGAGTCCTCATAATCACATGGATCTTAAAAACTGAGCCACCTTAGTATGTATATGTCAGCCCCTCATACAGCTATTTTTATAATGGCCATCACAGTTGGCTGTAATTCATACATTCACACCTTTTCTGATACTAAGGACAAAAACAAATGGATTAGGGAGCAAAGCAATTGGCCAATGCTAATTACGGAGGACCTTGCTACTTTAGAACATTGCTGCATTTGATAATCAAGTAAATAGCACAAGCCACAACATCTTGTTGGAGTCCCTTGATATATTTTGGGGGGGATGGGTGAACTAGCTACAGTGCTTGGTTTGGATGCCAACTTGGATCAGTCCTCTTATTGGATCCTCCATCTAACCATGTGACCGCTTCATCTCTTGGAGCAGCCAGTGACTGACTAAGGGGCTCAGGGTTTATCTGAGAGTAGGATTGAGACCTGCATTTGTAAGGAGCTCTTCAACCAATTCATACTATGCTTAGAAAGAAACACAACTCCAAAATAATCCCACTCCACCCTCCTACTGGCACATCCACTCTCCAAGGCACTAGGGCTCAACAGGCAATTGATGGCATCCTCTCATCTACCCACCAAAGTACAAGGACTCAAACGCACAACTGATGACGTCCCCTCTCAGTCACCAGCAACTCTGAAAAAGTGATTTCAGAAGTTGTGTGAAGTTGCTTGGGAAAGCAATCTGCTTTGGAATCTATTGTACAGACTGGGCCTTGAAGCATAAACTGAATGATTCTGTCAGGCTTTCATCTAAGAGTCCTCCCTATCCCATGACCACCAAGAATGGCTGCCATCCTTTTTTAGCTACCTCTTAGCTTGTCTGCATCTACCCTCTATCAAAACTCTTTGCTCACTCAGTCTTGTAATTCCCTTCTAAATATAGCCTCACCCCAGAGACTATCCATTTACAAAGTTCTCCTGTGAGACAGAGACAAATTTTGGGGTGGGAAGCTCTTACTTAGTGTGAGTAGGCATGCCCCTGCATAGAATATAGTACTTTCCTAGTAGACTGTGAACCCATTAGTAGCACCTGAAGATTCCACTCTATTCACCTACCAGGAGTATGAATGAGAAAGAGCTTCCTCAATAGACTACTTATCTCCGTCAACTACCCCAAAACACCA
>OU015755.1:5957245-5978675 GCA_907169655.1 Acomys percivali | reverse complement strand
ACAGAGAGAGACAGAGAGACAGAGACAGAGAGAGAGACAGAGAGACAGAGACAGAGAGAGACAGAGAGAGACAGAGAGAGACAGAGAGAGAAAGGCAGAGAGACAGAGAGAGACAAAGAGACAGACAGAAAGACAGACAGACAGAGGGGGGTTCTATGTGTAAAAGAAAGTGGTTGATTGGATTGGCTCACTTGACTGTGTGCTGGACCATCCAACAATGGCTGCCTGAGTGAAAGGTAGAAATTGTAAGAATCTGGAAGCACCAGAAGAAACAAAAACCAATGATGGTCCCTCAGCCCAAGGCTAGGCCTGGAAGCTCCCTGCAAGGCTCTGGTAAGAACCAAAAAGCTGAAGCTGCAGTCCAGTGTCAACAGGGTATAGAAAAAAAGCAATAGACACTTTCAGAATGAACTCAGGCATGTCTGCTGCCTTCCTCCCCACCTCCCACCCCCACTGTTGGTCCCATATGGCCCCTGGCCTGTTGAATAATGCCACCTATATTCAGGTAAGTTGCTGCACCTTTTGTCTCTGGGACTGACACACCCAGAAGTGTGCTTTAGGAATCTCTAAGGTATTCCTTATCCAATTGTGTTGACAACCGAGATTCATCATCATCTAAGGCTAGTGGATGACTCAGTGGGTAAGAGCACATGCTACTCTTGCAGAGGGCCCGAGTTCAGGTACCAGAATCCACATCTGGAAGCTCGCAACTGCCAATAACTCCAGGAGCAGGATCTGACACCCTCTTCTAGCCTCCTTGGGCTCCTGTACTCACGTATACATACCCCCCCACACACACAGACACACAAACACACACACACACACACACTGAAAAAATAAAACAAATCTTAAAGAATAAAAAGATTAGTCATTAAAAGGTCATTCAAAGAGCCATGTGGTGAGTCATATGGACACAGGACCTGGAATATAAAAGAACTCCTCCTTAATAAATATAAATAAAGTTATCTCACCACAGTTTCCAGGTAGCCCCAAACTTGCAAATTCTATAGTCATTTGAATTTAGGAAGCTGTAAGAACAGACCTGTGAGACCTGAGGACTTGATTGCCAACATCTCCTTAAATCACTGTACAGGGAGACACAAAGCTGAGTATTAGGGAAGGATATGCCTTTTGCTATGCAAAGACTAAGGTGGAAAAACACAGGATACCTGCCCCTGCCTGTGCCAGTCATACAGGAGGCATCTGCGTTTGAATGAGGGCTGAGCTCATGGAGGTACAAGGTGCTAACACACCTCTGACATAACTCCAGAGCACCCACTCTCCAAGAGGCTGCACCTTTGGTGATTATCTGTTGGCTGCAGAAAATTCCACCTTTCTAGAAGAGTTTGTGTTCTCTTCGCTCCTGGATTAGTGGCCCTGCTGCATGTGGCCAAGTGTGTTACTGATCTATGCCAAGGACCCAGCTGGTGAAAGCCTGCTTTAGCATAATTTTAAATCACCGCGTCAACAGAATGCCACTCTTCTGTTATACTGAACAGTTAGCAGCACTCTCTCAGTACATTTCTGGGCTGAGTTCAGCCCTTGTATGTAGCTCATACTGTTGCTGTCCTTATTGTTAATTGGTCACACTAAGGCACACAGAAATGCCTGAAGGCGGAATGTCAGGGCAGTAACATTTAGTAGATTTTAAACCCTTGATACTCCTTTCAAGATGAAAGATTTCCTCATATTTCATCACAATGCTAAGATGACACACACAAACACATGCACACACGCTCATACACTGTCATATATACACACACACACTCAACACACACACACACACACACACACACACACACAAATTCAGCCTTATCCTCTAGTGTCGCCACTTCCTTGCAGCCTGAAGGTAGAAAGAATGAACCTGCAGACGGGAGTGACAGATTTTTATCTCTGAGACACTGACCTGAGTGACTCCATTAGCATTGTTCCAAATGAGAAGCTGCCCTCCCTCCACAGGGAAACAAGGAGCTGTCGGGAGACAGGATGCACGGAGATGGCCTGTTTCCAGGAGAAACTGGATTCTCCCCTGTTCCAAGGACATGCTGTGCCCTTCTCCTTGCATCCCGCAGCAGCCGAGCTCAGTCTATTTTGGGGCCACTTGCCTGCAAAAGAGTAACAGCATCTTGAACAAGAGTCACCTAGCCACTCCTGTGTCACGGAAATCTGTACCAGCTACATATATGGGGTGCCCCGATGACAAGCTCCTCTGGCTTCACCCATTTTGCTTCTGAGATACTTTTCTCTATAAGATCAAAGCTAAACTGAAGTGGGTAGAGATCTGACTTTCAAAGACCCCTGCCCCCCACCTCCCCCCCCCCACATACACACACTCAGTTTTCCCAGCCATGTAGATGAAGTTGGAGAAAAGTTAGGAAAAGTGTTGGGAGAAATGGGTGGAGTTGGTAGAGGGGAAGAGAAATTAAGCACAGGCACCATCTCTGGAAATCCCTAGTTAAAGTGAAGTTACCAAAGTGAAGGCCCGCAAGGGGCTGGGAAGGCAGCTCAGCTAATCACCGGCCCCCAGATGAAAACTCTGCCCCATGGACACTTGGAATCTCAGTGCTGCGAGTGGAGCCAAAAGAGTCCCTGGGTTGGCTGGCTGGCCAGCCTTGCCTAATCAGGGAGTCCTGCAGGTCCTAGTGTAAGACCCTGTCTCCAAAAGGAAGTAGACAGAAGCTGAAGAATAGCACCAAAGGTTGACACATGCGTGCACATACGCAGGCATGGACACGCTTACACAAACGGGAACACAGCTGCACACACATATCAAATTGTAAGACACACTAAATTTACTTTTCACCTTGTATTTGGGTTCCATATATTTGTAAAACTGTGGATAAACTGCTGAGTCAGGCCGTTGGTGTAGCGGTGAGTCTAAGCATCCCATTCACTTGTCATGGGGTTTTGTAGGAGCTCAGATGTTGTCTCTACATACCACTGAGGGGACAGCCTCTTGGTTGGCAAAATAAGGATATTAGCACTTCTCTCTGATTCTAATATTTCTCTCAGCTACAATTAAATGTATATAATGCCTTGCGTATTTACAGTGTGTCTGACACCTCCACCAAGGTGAACAAAGATAGCCTAATTAGAACACTAACCATAACAAAGACATTTAAGGAAAAATATATGCATCCACATCTATATGATGTATGTACATATTTACACATACACATACACACCATTTAAAACCATATACACACATATATGTATATATGCATATATGTGCCAATGTAAAGACCCTATATGCAAATTAGTCCCTAAGCAAGTGATGCTCCAGGGTGATGCTTAGACCTTGCTTGAACCGATAACACAAAAATCCAGGTTTGTCTGCTTGCCCTCCAGCTGCTGAGCAGGAAGCAGCATGTTACCAGGCCATCCTCTGCTTGTGAGTGCCCTTAGTGTTTGGGGACTGGCAGCTTTGGCACAATAGGCTAGGAAGAACATGTGAGAATCTCCCCAAGCCAAAGCAGCAACCACTGCCAATACCTCCTCACTCAGCTGAGTTAATATGCTGGAAGCCACACCGTGAGGAGAGTGGCCTTCTGGGGGAAACTAATTTTATTGGATGCTAGTCATTTAAAACGGAATTTTAGAGGGCTTGGCAAACCGTCTCTACAGTCAGACTCGCTTTTCTTACGGAGAACCTGAGTTCTGTTCCCAGCACCCAACCATGTGTAACTCCAGCTCCAAGGGACCTGACACCTCCATGGGACCATCATAGGGATTTGCACATACATACGTATAAATAAAAATGGCAAAATAGAAAGTGGTTCTATAGTTTCAACAAATGTGGATATGAAATAGAATTTTCAAAAAATTAAAAATAAAAAAAAAATTCAAAAGAAATACAGACCAGTAGAAGCTACCTCCATCTCTCCCACAGGCTCCTATGGTAGGCTACCTCTCTGCTCTTTGCCCAAAGGGCTGCTGGGAAATTCTTGGTTTCTATTCAACTCAAGATAGCTTGGAAAGTGAGGGTCACTGTCCCAAGTTGCCTTTTGGTTCTGTGATAGAACACTGGCTGAAATCTAGTTGGGAAAGGAAAGCCTCGTCTTGGCTTACTCTGTCATAACCCTTCATCCAGGAAGTCAAGGCAGGAGCTTGAGCACAGACCTGGATGCAGGAGCTGAAACAGGCTGTGCAGGAGCAATAGCTACTGGCTTGCTCTCCGTGGCTCTGCAGCTTTCTTATACAACCCAGGACCACCTGCCCAGGTGTGGCACTGCCCACAGCAGGCCCTCCTACACCAATTAGCAGTCAAGAGGATGGTACACAAACCTGCCCACAGGCCAATCTGATATGAAAGCAAATTCCCAATTGCCTTCCCTCTTCCCAGGTATGTCCAGTTAAGAATCAAGTTAGCCACCAAAGTCCCTGTCGTTACTACTTCCTTTGGCAAAGAGTCCATCATAGCAAATCTACAATGGGAGAAACAGTCACTAGGTCACCTGAAGACGGAGGCAGAGAGACTAGCCACAGAGGAGCTTGTTGGCACTGTCCTGGGTGATAGACAGCCTTGATTTTTAATGGAAGTCATATGAACACACCATTATTAAATTGTGCATCTAAAGCTTATAGTTATTGGACAGAAATATGTGAAAATAAACTTGTTTTTAAAATCCTTCTGTTTTTAATGTAGAGGTCAAAATAGGCAGCTGACTATGACTCCAAATAACAGGGGACAACAGATCCAGTAGTGGTAGAAAGTGGAGGAACAAGGTCAGGGAGATGTCGTAGTGGGGGAAGCACTTGCTGTGCAAGCAGGAGGATCTGAGTTTGGGTCCCCAGCACTGATGTCAACAATTGAGGTGTGGTGGCGCATGCCTCTAATTCCAGCATTGGATGAGTGGGGACAGGAGCCTCATCCCTAGACGGTCTCCTGTCCAGTGGGATGGATGTGCTGTCATTTTATTTAATGTGGAGAATAACTGAGGAAAAAAACATCCCAACATAAGCCCTCACACGCAGGCATACATACGTGAACACACAGGCACACAGACGAGGCCACATGAGCAGAGCCTCAGAGAGCAGGGTTGTCTAGGGAGGGGTCCATCACAGGCAGGGCCGAATGAGGCAAGGCTAGGGGACTCCATAGGTGTCTGAGCAAAGTGTCTAGACACAGAGCCTCGGCCTCTTGTTGCCTGGACCATCGAAATCATATTCTCCGAATTTTCCTCCCGGGGCTTCCGCTGGGCTTTAGGATTCTAGCAGGGATTGTCAGAGGCTCTGTTAATGCAATCTGTCTTGCTCCTGGGCCTTCCTGCTGGCGACAGTAAGAAGCTTTTTTACTGCCTGAGTGTGGCTTCACCCAGGGGTTCCATACTTAAAAAGACGGACTTATTTTTATCTCCTTCAAAATCCCCACAGCTTTTCAATACAAAGGAAAGGTGTGTGACTAGACCCAGTGCCTTCTTTTGGCTAGGGGGGAAAAAAGAGAAAGAGAAAGCCAACCTGAGATGCGTTGCTATGTCGCTTTTTCACTTTCCCTTGTTCATTTGGAAATGTGTTTAGACTCAGTCTCTGTGAACCTTTTTGCATGGAAGTACCCCCACACCTCACAATGAAGAGTTCTGGAAATACTGGCACCCTCTAGAAACTGGCTGTCACTGTTGGCCGCACATAGCAATTTAAAATTATTGATGCTTTAAAATTAAGTGCGTAAATCTGAAGGTGATCGCTACTTTGAGAGCGCGGATTACGTGGCTATTTCAACTGCAACATTCTTCAATTTCCTTTAAGCAGGTCATTTTGGGGAGTGATAAGGGACGCTGATTGCCCAGCATGCATTGATTTAAAACTACTGGAATTTTCCATTCATTTCTACAAGTGCTTCTGTTTGCAGGAAGCCTTGCTCTGAAGGCTTATATCAGTCCAAATTGGTCTCTACCACATGTGCCCCCCGCAATCCTAATATAATTTAGCAATCTGCTTTTTGGGGTGCAAACTTAGCAATAATCTTTGGCTAAGCCAAAAAAGAGCACACCAGCAAATGCATTTGCCTTTCAAGACTCACAAGGTCATTGAAGTGAGATTTTCAGTGTCCAATGTCAAGCAGATATAGAGGGAAAGTATATATTGGTTTTTCGGCGATATTTGCTCCAGCATACTGCATTCAATTTCTCAAAAAATAATATGAATTTTATCAGAACGTAACGCCTGTTGTAGAATTTTCTGTCCTTACTGCAAATCACCATGTCTTGCACCCTCTCTCAAGAATGAAAATGTCTTTCCTAAATTAAATATGTTCTAATGAAGACATAAGGAAAGATAAACCTGAAACAAAATAGTGTTAAGAAGAAAGATGTTAATGGATAAATTGTCTAATACTCTGTGTCTCAAAATATCTTACTATTTTAAAAAGAGAGAGAGGGTATTTTTCTAAAATAAATAAGTAAATAAAAGAAACACATGTTGCCCTTGAAGATAAGTGGGAGGAAGCTTGCCGGGCTACAGCAGAAACAATGACGACAACACAGCATCAGCACACAGCTACCACTGCTTGAGTCAGACTGTGTGCTCACTGCACATGCTCCTCACAGCACTCCTGGGACTCACCTATGACAGCATGCCCTCCATGTTATCTTACTCTGTCACCATCTATTGAGAAGAGTCACTCAGTGTTGGGGAGATGGCCCAGTGGGGGAAACATTTGCAGAGCAAGTCGAAGGACCAGAGTTCAGATCCCTAGGCCCAGGTAGAAGCAGGTGAGCACGGTGGTCCTTCTATGATCCCAGCACACCGGAAAAGGAAGCAGGGTAAGCCATCCACTAGACAAGCCCACGTCTCTGTGTGCTCTGGGTTCTGTTGAGAGACCCTGCCGCACCCAATCAGATGGTAAGTGAAAACCCCTCATGTCTACTCTGGGCCTCTACAACTGCATGTTCATGGCCACACAGGCGTGCATGTGCTCTCACACATAATAATGTATGTATACATGGACACACACCACAGAAAATAGATATAAAAAAAAGAACAGATTATCATATTCGACACACATACAAATTTTGAGGCTGAGACTGGCTGTCCAGCCCAAGCTAGTCTCAAACTCATTACCTTCCCCTTCCTGACTTCACTTTCCTGACTGCCAAGATTACGGAGAGCTTCCATGATGCTTGGCTAACTAAGTCCTTCTCTGTCTCCTCCCTCTCCCATTCTTTCTTCTGCTCCATCTCCTTGTCCCTTCCCCCGTCACAGCTGATTGGGGTGTGACAAACACACAGGCCAGGCCGTAACAGCCACCTTTTGTAAATATGCAGTTCAAATGAAGTCATAAATCTGTACTTTTCACAGACATCCGTGCAATTTTATTTTATAACATTGCATTACTCTCCAAAACTCTCTAACACCCATTTGCAGTCAACACTACTACACCAAACACCAAGAGCAACTCTGCCTTAGAAGTTGCCTGTAAGTAGAAAGGTGTGCTGTGTAGGTTTGGATTTTTACATTCATCTCAAATCACATTATTTTTAAGGTTCAAGTTCTTGTGAGTACCAGAAATTCTTTCCTTTTCCCATTGCTGAGTTAATATTGGCCTTCTCCTTGCAAGAGCCTGAGGTTTCTTACGCAGTAATTGGTAAACATTTGAAATGTCTCCACGTTGTGCTATTGTAAATACAGCCACTAAACGCATCAGTGCATGTCATGTCGGACATAGACTGACGCTTGTGCTGGGTAGAAACTTAAGCTGTGATGGTTCATACAATGAGTTCATGGTGTTCAATTGTGCAAAACTCCACTAACCCATTTCTAAGCTAACTGTATCAATTTAGGTAATTATCTTTTTATAGGCATCCTATATAATTCCACTTCACTAAAAAAGGGGAGGGGCACCCAATGGCATTCAGTGCCTTGTTTAAGATTGCTAAATTTGTCACCTCAAAAACCAACAAACAAGGAAACCAACCAAACAAATACAAAGAACCATGGGCCTCAGTCTGTGACTGGTGCAGACAGCAGTCCCCTGCCTGTATAAGCAAGCTTGTCAGCCTGCAAGGCAAGCCCGAAGGAGACCTGTGTTGCCTCCAAAGTGTTGCTGTGTTAGATCCAATGACGGGGTCCCGTCAAGCGGTCTTTTCTGTCTACTTTTACTAGAGAGGGCTGAGACACTAACACAAATAAAGAAGCAGCAGCCAGTGGTGTGGCAGTGGTAGCAGAGGTGGAGGCACTCCGAGCTGCAGAAGGGACAAACACTTGACAGCTTGAGGAGAGAGAAGGTGAGGCACAGACAGGCCAAGCCTCAAAAGCATCAAGACATCCAGCCACCTTTATCGCCGTAACAGGATAGAAGTCTGCAAGGGATCAAAGAAGAGAAATCGTGGGCTCTTGTGAGAGAAGCCCAGAAAACTATCAAGTCTTTAGGTACAAGTATCTCAGACATTGCATACCACCATCAAGAGATGAAGAAAGCAGACAGTTGGATTCCCATAGAACGTACAGTACCAGCTACTAGCAAGGTCTCAGGAGCCCCAGCTCCCTAAGCTTGCACAGGACGCTTTGAAGAGCTGAAGATCTCAGTGACAGGCCTCCAGGAGCACCGTGATGGTGGGAGAGCAGTTAAGATACTGCAAGTCTACACGGATCTGCAACATTTGAAAGCGCTACCTTTTGCTGTTCATGTCCGGTTTTGGCCGCGGTTCACTGTGGGTCAATACCAAGTGCTATAAAAGCTGGCAGAGATCAGGACTTGAAGGTTTATTTCCTATTTAACCATTACTTCTGACTGGGAAGACAGACAGCTGTGGGAAACAATAATGGCCCGGCTGTGGTAACTAAGAGTTGGCTACTAGTGGCTGGAGAGATGGCTCAGAAGATAAGAGTACCGGCTCTACTTCCAGAGGATTTGTGTTCTATTCCCCACATCCACATGGAGGCTCACAACCATCAGTAACTCCAATTACCAGGGATGTGTCACCATCTCCTGGCATTTGTGAGGAGTGCAGACATAAGGTGCACATACCCACAAGCAAAAATACCTATTAGCAAAAATAAAATAAAATAGAAGAGACATTTAAGAGTTGACTATTAAAACTCCAGTAGATTTCTAGAAGTTTGAAAGCCTCTCTGAGCTCTGTCACTCTGCTCACCAAATCTGGAAAACTTGACATGGCACCCTGTCTACCTGGAGTCATTTCCCTCAAATCTCAGTAGAACCATTGTGTTGCCAGAGTTAGGATCCAAACTTATGCCCTGGAAGTCGCAGCAAATCGAACCCAGCATCTTTAACAATCCAAGTAAAAGAATCAAAGCCATAGTGACAAGCACAGAAAGGAGATTTATTTAATGTAGCCATGCTGTGAAGAGACAAAGGTAGACAGGGAGGCCAGGAATCTATTTTGGGGATCCTCGTATGAGGTTTAGGTCCAGTCCTTATAGTCCTATTGATCAATTTGGGGCTCTAGTTGCTCCTACAAGGTGGTCTGATAAGTTTTTAAAACTGTATAACACGTCTTCCTGAGAGAGAAGTTCTCCCTTCCGGCTGGCACCAGGCTTCAGCCCTTTCCTTCTCTCAGCACTAGACTCCAGGAAAATATTAATATGCTGGGGGCTCCCTGCTTTAGGCTCCTGATAGCCAAAGAGAGGGACACAAGTTGTCTCCTCAGAATTCCTTCATTCCTTCCAGGCATGCTAGGCAAACGTCCCTGCGTTCTCTTCTGCATGTGTCACCAGTCAACAGGGAGGCTGGGCAGTGCATGATCAACATCACTCACTCAGAGTCCCAGTGGATAGGTCACTGTGAGTTAGGAAGTGGTAGGCTAGCACATACCACTTACAGGACAGCCCAACGGTTTGAAGCTGCTCCCAGCATCAAGTTCCCATGGCGAGATGGAAAATGCAGTCCTCGCAAGTGTTCAGAAGGTCGGACCCATAAAAATGAATATGCAGGTGCCTGTGAGGGCTAAAGAGGGCGCTGTATCCCCTGGAGCTGGAGTCACAGGCTATTGTGAGGATTTCCCCACGTGGGTGCTGGGAACCAAACTCTAGTCCTTCACAAGAGGGGTCATCAATCTTGTCCATTAGGTCACCTGACCCACTGCTGCAGCCTTCTTTTTTTTTTTTTCTGACTAGATCATTTATTTATTTTTAATATATATTTTATTAATTTATTTATATTACAGCTCAATTGTTATCCCATCCCTTGTATCCTCCCATTCCTCCCTCCCTCCCATTTTCCCCTTACTCCCCTCCCCTATGACTGTGGCTGAGGGGGATTTCCTCCCCCTATATATGCTCATAGGGTATCAAGTCTCTTCTTGGTAGCCTACTATCCTTCCTGAGTGCTACCAGGCCTCCCTATGACTTCATCTGGTGTATAAAGAGTTTGTCCTTGGTCACTGCTATGATAAACAGCAATGCAGTGTCTTTCTCGTGGCCATTCATGTTAAGCTGGTTTGAGGACAAACTGAATTTATAATGGCTTAAAGGCAATTAAAGATTAAGGCACCGGTGGTGGTTTAGGAGCCAGCAAACACATCCCATAGAACGCTGACAACTGTGAGCTCCTAAGTTGAGAGCAGAGAGAGTAGGCAGTATTTTCAAGTGCACAGACAGTTCCTACTTTTCTCTCAGGTGTGTTTCGATTTCTAAGATAAATAAAGGTCAAGAGATAGTCATAAAACTGCTTTAGGATGGAGCCGAGCAATGACCCAACAAGGTTACAGAACAACAAAACTTAAGCTTTCCAAGCACAGAGAATTTAACCAGTTGATTGTGCTAGTCACTGTGTAGACAAGGTCGAAATTCTCCATAACAAAAAGTCTTTGCAACTAACTTAAAATTAATGGTTTCCCAATGTTCTTAGGTTTGGTTTATAATGCAAAAGTAGATTTTTATTTAATTTCTATTTTTTATTTCCCTCCAGAACTTTATGTGCAGGTGTACATACACACACGTCAGTTAGAAGACGGCTTTATTTAATTTTGTCTTCTTTTGGTGTGTGTGTGTGTGTGTGTGTTAGTGTGTGCACTGGTGTGCATGTACATGTGTGTGCATACATGTGGTGGTTAGAATTTGACTTTGAGTATCATTTCTTAGGAGTCATCCACCTTAATTTTTTTGAGGCAGGGTCTCTCAAAGGCCTTGGGGTCAGTGATTAGGCAAGGCTGGTTGGTCAGAGTCGCATGGATCCACCTGCCTCTGCCTCTCTTGTGCTGGGATTATATGTGTGACACCAATCCCAGCCTTTCACTTGGTGGTTGGGACCAAACTCAAACTCTAATACTTGCATGACAAGCACTTTACTGACTGAGCCATCTTGTCCCATTGGAGAAATATTTTCATTTTGTTGTTTTTGTTTTTTGAAGATAGATACAGAGATAGGTGGATGTTATATAGATGATAGATAGATAGATAGATAGATAGATAGATAGATAGATAGATAGATTGATAGATAGATAGACAGATAAATGGGGGGTCTGTTGAAGAGGACTCTACCATCCTCAGGAGATGAGCTAAACTAATCCTTTCTAACTGTGTGTTCCCTACAAAGAGAGGGAGTTGTACAAAGGTGGTCACAGTCTAGTTATATGACATTGAGACAATGTCAGCTGTTAAAAACTGTCCCTCAGAATTAAATTAGGAATGATTGCAAGAGGCTAGGGAGATGGCTTACCAGTGAGGAAGAAGCATTTTCCCTGCAGAAGACCCAGGCTTGGTTCCCAGTGCCCAGATTGTAGTTCATAAGGATCTGAAAGTCTAGTTCTTGGGCCTCTACTGCCCTCTCCTGGTGTCCTTGGATACTGCACACACGTGGTACACATGCACACTCAAAAACATCCATACAAGTAAAATAAGATTTTAAAGACCCTTTTAAAAATAAAAGGATCACAGAAGATTCCTGATGATTTCTGAATGTAGGGTTTTCACAGAAGCACAATGACTCCTGTGTAGTCACTTGCTCTTCACGGTGCAGCTCAAGTTGGGGAGGAAATGGCTCCCTTAGTTCCTTGGTCACTCCCAACCTCACCAGATTCCTGGCTGTAACAAGTAACAGAAAGATGTGCTGTGCTGAGCATCAGGCGTACGTGGCCTCTGCTCCTTTAATCGGATACATGGAACAGTTTGTTCGCTTCTCTTAGAGCAATGGGGGGAGGGAAAGGGGGGGCAGAGGCATTTTAACAATATGTGGTTTAACTATGGCAGCTTGACTCCCTCTCCTGCTTCTCAGTTCTCCACACCGTTCCTCACATAAACCACCCTGCATGTAGGTCTGCATTATATCATGTCTACAATGAAGGTACTTGACACTTGAATGGTGGAGTGCCTGGAAATAGTGAATTCATAAGCCCATGGGAAGGTGGAAACTGAGCAGCAGGAGGCCACTTCAGCCTGGGCAGGAATGTTCTCCTTTCTCACAGTAACAGCCAGGTCCTGCTGACATATATTTAACAACTAGTTTTTGGGGAACTGGAGCCCCAGTTGTACCATTTGCCAACTTCAATGGTATAAATACACACACTTGGGTGATGTCAACGGACTTAAAATTTCCTAAAGATTTAACAGTTGGCTCTGGTCCTAAGCAATCAACTTGGTTCAGCTCTTTCCTCCAAGTAACAGCCCGTCACTGTGGGAAGTCAGAGGCAGGAGCCATGGAGGAAGGCTGCTTTACTGGCTTGCTCCAGCCTTTGTGTTCTGCTACCCTTCTTATAAAGGCCAGGCCCCTCTTCCCCAGGGTAGTACCGGCCACTGATCTGGATTCTCTCACACCAGTCAAGGAAATGTCCCACCGACATATAGATCTGGTGATGGCAGTTCTTCAATGGAGGCCCCATCTTCCCAGGAGTGTCACGCTGACAGCCACGGTCAGTCCCCACACTGTTGTGAAGTAGTTCAACTACGGCTGCCAAGATCAACATCCCATATCCTCAGTGTAGAAACTGGGCATTAAAAACACTTGGCTCACACAGTTACCTTCCTCGGCTAATCTCATAGGCATCCGAAGTCTCCACCCATTTTGTAGATGATCCTGGATCCTTCCTGCCATGGTACTAGACAATCCTATGACATGTAGAGGCTTCTTGGAGAACACTGCCTATGCTTAAAGATGAAATCCCGGCATTCCTGGCTACTCTTATCTAGACCAGCTGGGCTCTACCCCGTCACAAGCCTAACCTAGCCTTGTGCTATTACAACTGCTTCCTGCTTAATCCCCCCACTTCAGATTCGCCTTGCTACCGGGAGAACCATAGATGAGGTGGCCAGTGGCTTCCAACAGCTGGGGGACTGAAGGTCTCCATCATCACTACCCTTTCTCGGATAATCTCGGAAGCTTCCTGTGGCTTGGCATACCTGATCCAAAACCTTTCAGGCTGGCTTTCAAACCTGTCTGCCATAAGCAAGAGCAACAGTTGTAGGCTGTTGTGGATTCTCATAAAACCAGTTAAGGTTGCTGAAATCCCTGTGGGTGCTCTATGCTACAACTCAATCTCCTTGCTCAGAGGAGACAGTGATGACTCTAGTTCCCTCTCATCAAACTCGCTGGAGCTCTGGATGCCAGGAAGCGTGCAGCCCGCATAACAGACCCAGAGATCTTCCACAGGCTCTATTAACATATGTTCCTGATAGACCACAAAACCCTTGTCAATGCAGCTAGCATAGAGAGGGATAAAGCAGTTCATTTTAACACTTTCGGGGCCCCTCTCAAAGCAAGTCTTCAGACACACTGGTGTTTCTGGTTATTATTAGATCTCTGTCCTACTTGTTTATGGTGTCTTTATTTTTATTTTTTTTTTTAATTTTTAATTAATTTATTCTTGTTACATCTCTATGGTTATTCCATCCCTTGTATCCTCCCATTCTCCCCTCCCTCCCATTTTCCCCTTATTCCCCTCCCCTATGACTGTTCCTCAGAGGGATTACCTCCCTCTGTATATGCTCATAGGGTATCAAGTCTCTTCTCAGTGACCTGCTGTCCTTCCTCTGAGTGCCACTAGGTCTCCCCCGCCAGGGGACATAGTCAAATGTGAGGTACCAGAGTACTTGAGAAAGTCAAATCCCTCTCTCCACTCAAGTGTGGAGACTGTCCTGTCCATGGGCTAGATCAGGGTAGGGGTTTAAATTTTACCGCCTGTGTTTATAGTGTCTTTAACCAGCGTCTTTTTGTGATACTAATTTCCTTAGGCCAGAGCAGCAACTAGAGTATTCAGTTTGGAGACTTTCACGGGTCTTAGTCATCATGTGCCAGAGTTTTGGACTGACTTTTTAGTATCACAAACTATGGATTGAGGACAAAGTTTCTAAACGAAGGAAGAGGAAACATAAACACAGGATGTAGAAAACACCATGGACATCCCAATCTACTAATCACAGCAGAGCACAGCTGCAGCAGACAATGTCCAGCATTCAGAACACTTCGTCCCTTAAGCATCGGCCAGTGTTTTCATCTCTGCCTGGGAGCTTTGTTAGAATGCCACCTAAGCTTGCTAGGTAGGAAACAGATACAACCAGAAAGTAAAGGGGAATTGACCTCCTCAGAGGAGACCAGATGATGGGCAAGCATCCAGATGCCCATCCGTAGGAGGGATGTTGCAGTATGCCCTCTACACTTTCCTCAGAGGGTCTGTAGAGCAACACATCCTCTTCATTGACACCACAGACCTGGCCACCCAGGCTGTGTTAGCTCTCCCTTGCTTCTATACAGCCACATTCTTCATTTGTGAAAAATTCATATTTATTAATATTCCAAATAAATGACCTGAGCCGACATGTTTTGTTCTGATTTTTGCACAAACCAAAGCTAAGGCATGGATGCATGAAAAACCAGAAGACTCAAGTCCCATCCCTCCATTCTCATTATGAGGAGGCATCTGGTCCTAGAAATTCTGTGTGGAATATTTTGATCCAGTAGAGGACCGTACTGTGAACTCCAGCAGGTGCACAGGGCAGTGATCATGTTATTATGAAACAAGTGGGAGACCACAGACAGGACAAGAAGCCCGTTGACCACCTGCCTGAGGACCTGAACCACACAGGGACATACTTTGGAAGAATCCATTCTGCTTATATCACATCTGGAAGATCATAACCTAGGAATGCTAGCCAAAGATTCCAAGCCAGAATCTCTCATTACCAAAGTGTGCACCTGTTTGCACACGGCCCCTTCAGGTGCCGTGACTGATAGGTTCCCCCTTTATAGGTACTTTCTGGCCAGAGCAGGAAGTGTGCCACACCATGCTTACTGAATCTTGGTCTCACATGAAAAGCTGATGTGCTTTGGAACAGCCCTGCAAGGTCCTAATGGTTTCTTTCTTTCTTTCTTTTTCTTTTTTCCAGAAAAACAGAAGAAGCAGAGAAATTTTACTGCTAGCTGATTGACAGCACCTGGCAGCCAGCCCATCCCAGCAAACAAAAGCAGCTTTTGTTCACCTGCCATGGTCCTGCAGGCTCCTAGTTCTTTGCAGCTCTTCCCAGGGAGCTTATCGGATTCTTTCAGCCAGGTGTGAAAGAGCAGAGAGAGCTGACAGCATCACTGAAGATGACTGGCTGGCTGGCCCCAGGTCCTGAGGGCTCAGGGTATTCTCGGCAGTGGCTGTAGCAGCCTGGGATGTGTACATTTCTCTCCTTCCAAGGTCTGTTCCCAGGAAAGTGAAGGAAACACTTGTACCTGCCTCCTGCCCTTGCCTCTTTCTCCAATAGCATCTTTCCGAGAAATCAACCTTTTAAGAGCAACGGAGGAGGAGTAGCCAGACTTGAGGCCATCAGGAAGAATCTTCAGAGATGAGTAATTCTCTGACATCCACTTTGGAAAATAGACTGCTCTCATTTTACTTTGTTGCTGTGGCAAGTGCCATAACTGAAAACAACATGGGGAGAAAACGATTGACTTGGCTTCCACTTCCTGGTCACACACCGACATTGAGTGAAGCCAGGGCAGGAACTGAATGGGAAACATGGAAAGCATGGAGGAATGCTACACGCTGGCTCCCTTCCTGCCTCATGCTTAGCTAGCATTGTTTATACAATCCAGAATCACTTGCCTCAGGAAGGTGCTGTCATAGTGGACTGGGCCCACCTCATCAGTTAATACAACCAAGACAACAGACATGCCAAACCAATCTGACCTCAGCGATTGGAGTCTCTTCTCAGATGCTTCCGTGCTCTGTCGAGTTGGGAATTAGCTGTAATTAGGATGCAGTATGCTATCTTCTCACAGCAATGGTTCTCAAAGTGTAGGCTCTGGGTAGGTATTGTGTAGTTGCTTCATTCAGACTGAAACACCCCCTTCTTTGGGGAAGAGAGAAGTTCCCAGTGCTCAGGAAGGCCATGAAACTTGCTTTGGAGCTGCCTATAAGTTGTATAGGGCGCTTCAGTGATGCCATGCTGTGGTGGACTTCTCAGCAATATGGTTACCTGGTCACCCATCACCCTGTAAATTACCCTGATGCAATCATTTGTTCTACATGGTAGACTTGGATGGAATCATTCCATTGGTCTTACCTTACCTTATTTGGGGTAAATAGAAATGGATTCTCCCAGAAAGATTATGAAAAAGTGGGGCAGCACCTGCGAATCTTTTAGGAATATGAATTTTTGGCCTTGACCTAAACCTTCTTGCTTCAGCTCCAGGGACTGGCCAAGTGATTTCTTTCTGTGAGTCCTCCAGAGGAGCCAAATGCACTCAGAACGTTGTCATTCCTTGACAGACAGGAACAGAGTCCACTTCTTGTCCCAGCCTTCATCAGCTCTGGGTTGTGGAAAGTTGACACCTTTCTTCTGTTGAGGTAAAAAACTTCTGACCAAAAGCAACCAAAAAGGGTAGGAAAATGATTCTTTATCTTACACTTCCAGGTCATAGGACATCCTTGAGGGGCATCAGGGCAAGAACTCGCTATTCCAGACAGCATCACATCCAACCAGGGAATTCACTCACAACCAACAAAGTACAGCAGAAACGATGGAGGGAGACTGGTTCCTTGCTCGCTCAGAGGCTCCTGCCCAGCTAACGTTCTTACAGGCTAGGACCAACAGATGATGGAGTGGTGCTACCCACAGTGCACCGGGAGAACGATTAGCACAGCCCCCCCCCCCCCAGACACTCTCACAGGCCAGGCTCATCTAGGCAAGTCCTCAATCAAGGCCTCCTCTCCAGTGAGTGTAGACTGTGTCACGTTGACAGTTACAGGCATCCAGGAAGTCTAGGAATCAAGAATTGTCCTATTTACTTTCCACACTGATGGTATCCTGGCGACACCATCCTTTCCCCTAAAATCGTATTTACTGACTTCATGCTCCTCAACATTTGCAATTGAAACTTCTCCTCTGAGTGTGAATGCTATATTAGCATAGCTTCTCATGGAATGCAAATGTCACTAGCAGATGCATTTCGCAGCTAAAGATCCTCACACCTGTCATCCCATTAGTGCACCTATTTTACCTTAATACAAGTGCTTTTACATGAACGCAGATTTTCCATAAACCCATTTAGCATTGGAAAAAATGGCTTCTAGTTTGAGCACTACAGAGAGGTGGTGGTAATGGAAGAAAGGATGCTTGTCAATGTGTCTGTGTGCTGGTCACAGGAGAACACCTCACAGAGGATTATTCAAAAGGGGGGTGACTTTTGGGATCTCACCATCTTTCATCTCTAACCTGCTGATCATAACACCATTCTATTTTTCCCTGGCTGTCAAGACTCATGAGGATCATATCTCAACGCTATTTTCAAGGCTGCCCAGATATCTCTGCTCTCTCCAGTTAGCCCGCGGGTTTCTGGGTCTTCACATGCCCTGTATCTTCCCAACAAGCATTCATCCCACCTTCTCCTTAGATCTTCTCCAATCCCCATCCCAGGGGAAATCTTCCAATCTAGCTCCTTACTCATTGCAAAGAAGAAATACGGTCCATGTACACGAAGCTGGCGGTAATAGGATGGCAGAAGCAGTTTCACCCGCTTCCCATGGGACGTAACTTTGAGCAACGTCAGGAAAGGACCTGGACAGTAGACCCAATGACATGGTACATTATAAATGTTTGAGCATTTAATTGGTGATCCTTCTCAAAACTATAGCAGAACACCTGGCAAACACAAGTTAAGAGAGAAAGGGTCTATCCTGACTCCTGGCTTGCGGAGGGGATACATACATCAAGGCAGGAAGGCTTGGAGGTAGGCAGCTCCCTGGCCAAGGGAATGGGTAGCCAGGACTTCTTACCTTCACGCGTCAAGAATCAGGGAAAGGAGTGTTGGCCTAAAGCTGTCGTTTGCCTTTTCCCCTTTGACCCTAGCAACAAGGTGGGGATTCCCACATTCAGGTGTGTCTCCCCACTCCAGTTAATCCTGTCTGGAAATGCCCTCATATTCACTCAGAGGTGTGTCTCCTGGGTGACTCTAAATCCACCTGAGTTGGCGATAATAATGGCAGAATACAATATATACAAGCCTCCTAAGAGATCTCCGTAATGCACAGCTCATCTGTCTCTAAGCTTCCTTTCCAGCAGCTATGCTTAAATACGCTGACAAAAACAACTTGAATAGACAAAGGGTTTTCTCGGTTTACAATCCCAGGTTACAGCCCGTTGTCGCAGTGAAGTCGAGGTGACATGACACTTGAAGCAACTAGTCGCAACCCCTATGAAGACCAGAGGGAAAGGAAGGCATGCACCCTCAGTACTCAGCTCTCCCGCTCTACTCTTACACAGTCCCGGGACTCAACCCAGGGAATGCTGCTGCCCATAGTGGGCCAGACCACCTCACCAAAGAGCGCAATCAGAGCAATCCTCCATACACAATCTCACAAGCCAGCGTTCCCTAGACAACCCTTTATTGAGACTCAGCTTGATGATTAAATTTAACAGCCACAGTCGCCGTGAGTTCTTTGGAAAACATCACAAATATATAAGGAAAGGACAAAGGCAGCACGTGGAGCCAGTCATCTGGTTTTGAAACCTAGCCCTTAAATGCCAATACCTGTGACACTGAGAAACAGAACCTTTTAACTTAAACACCCATGCGAAGGAATGGCGGCAGCACCAGCATTCCATATGAAGCTTATATGAATATCCCATGTAAATGTCTTGCTCCTGTATCATACTTGTTAGCTGCTAGTTACCAGTATTAACTAGTATTCTGTTGACTTTATCTCCTCTCTATGGCTGGAGGAACCAAGATGGTTTGATATAACAAAGGCTGGGTCACTTAGATTTCCCTCCCAAGAATGTAGAGTTATAAGGGAGACCAGCCCACCATGCCATCTGTTGTTGGAAGACTGGCATACAAATGTATGTGTCCTCATGACTTAGAGACTGTGAGGGGTTGTGACATGGTATCAGGAGCAAGGCATCATGCAAGCCCCACGGGTGCCACAGTCTTCAGGGGCCATTCCATGGGCTTTCTTCTTGTGCTTGGGTTTTAGGTAGCACCAGGGTGTTTGGAATTACTTTCCTTCTGCTGCACAGGTTGCTGTGGTGGCGGGTGCCTTTCACTCCCTCAGACTTGCTGTGCTCCTCTGCACCTTTAGGGGTGTCAATGGGTGGCTACCACCCAGGGACCTGTTACCTCGTGATTTTACCTCCAGACAGTCTTTTCTGCTTAACTGAATTATGTCACACAAAGCATATGCATGGAATATTTTTTTCTTATTCTCTGAGATAGAATTGTCTTCCACAGTGGGAGAATGCGTCCCTTCCTTTTGTGTTTTTGTGACTTACAGCTAGTGTGCAGTTTGTTTGGTTGGTTTGTTTGTTTCTTACTCATTGTGGGTTACCATGCCGCACTCTTCAGAATGTGCATTTGATATGATGGATATAGCAAATGACTCCCCTTCAGTTCCTCCCTATGCGCTCTCAGAGCCCTCTCTAAGCTGCTAACAAAGCCTGACATTGGGGGGTGACATGACGGTCAATTGTTCTTGATTGTGCTTTAGTTTCAGTAAAACTGGGAAGCTTTAGTGTAAAGGCTGAAAGAGCAGAAGGTGAGGACCTGGCAGAGGCAGCAAGCTGTCTTTGGATAACCTCTCTGACACTTCCTGGTTTTGATAGAGGTCCCACGTCTCCTCAGAAATGTTGTGTCGATCCCCTTGGGAGCCATGCCACCCCGTTCTCAGGCTCCATGATGGAGTGTTGGGGACTTAGCTTGCCCAGGGATGGTTATCTTCAGTTATTTAACTCAGTGTAGCCATTTTCTATGAGTAATCTCAAGAGAGAAAAAGGGGGCAGACCATCACCTCTCTTCTCTCCTCCTTGGACATAATGAATAAGGATTTCAGGAAGTCCATGGACCCTGCAGGGCCTGCTCTGCTCTTCCTTCCTCGTTCAGTCACTTCCTCCACCCTTTCCTTCCCACCCCTTCCCTTTTCTATTCCTTGCTTTGTTTCCTTTCCTCGCCCTTCCTTCTTCCTTCCTTCCTTCCTCCCACCTCTCCCCTCCCCTCCTCTTCCCTTCCCTCCTGGATCTTCCAGGCCTGTGAAAAGTCCCCTTGCTGACTTGAGCAGCATCAGCTGGCACTCAGCACAAGCTATCTGAATAGACGAATTCCTCCATAAGGGTCTTGCCATCACTGAGGTGACATGTTATTCAACTGTTCCTTGTGAACTCAGATATCGCCCATTTGTCCCCTCATTCTAGAGCTCAAAGGCTGTGGGAAATGTTTCATGAAGCAAAGAGAGGGGTTATTTTTGTTCCCCAAGGGGAGAAGAAAGCTGCACTAATTCTGGTAGAGAAAGTGCCGGTCGGGTCGAGAGGTAACAAAGGGAGAGAAAAGAAAGAGCTAACAAGAGGGGCTGGTCTCTCTAGTGTGGGGTGGAAGGAGCGTGCTCAGTCTTCTTTGCACCAGCGAATTCTCCAGAAAAAGCTGCCTTGGCCGTGAAGACATCCGTGCAGGAAGATTTGTCACAGATCTCATGCTCTGCTTCCAGACTGACATGGATTGACCATGTGTGCCTCTGCTTCAAAACATATTCTAAAATAAAGAGGCTATCCCCGTGCCCCTATGGAAGGATGGCGGGCGGGTCTGTGAAGTACTATCTCAAAATAATCACAGGAGAGGATCGGGGAGAGTTCTCAGCAGTAAAGGCTTGTTTTCTGAATCACGGGGACGTGAGTTCAATCCCAGAGTCCACACACAAAAGCCAGATATGGTGGCACACACTTTTAATCCAGGTTCTGGGGAGGTGGGGCTCTACTGGAGGAATCCGTGGGTTCCAGGCCAGTGAGCGGCCTGGCCTCAAGAGCAAGAAGGACAGCATCTAGGACAGCAGTGAGGTTGTTCTCTGGCTTCCATGTGCATGCCCACGTATCTACACACACACACACACACACACACACACACACACACACATACACACACACACACTCACACAGTAAAGAATAAACAAGGTAGTGTTCTCTCAGCATCCATCAAATCACAGTGTGCTCACACTGAGACGCTGAGGATAAAGGGCCATGGAAAACAGAAGCCTCTGGATTTGTTGCTTTTATGCTGCTGTGATGGGAC
>OU015755.1:5908696-5927676 GCA_907169655.1 Acomys percivali | reverse complement strand
TTTTTTTTTTTTGGTTTTTCGAGACAGGGTTTCTCTGTGTAGCCTTGACTGACCTGGACTCACTTTGTAGTCCAGGCTGGCCTCGAACTCACAGCGATCCGCCTGCCTCTGCCTCCCGAGTGCTGGGATTAAAGGCGTGTGCCACCACGCCCGGCTCTCTTTCTACTTTTAATTGCTTCTGTCAGGGTATCTCACATTAGCAAAGGTACTATAGGAGTCAGGGACATGTTCCTTGCCGGGGTCCTGTGGGCGTGAATGCTGAACCTCTAAAAGCCCATCACACAGACTAGGAAGGGAGCAACAGGAACAGGATGTGAACATATCCAGCTGTCAGCAACATCACATCAGCCATCCTGGGACCTTCCTGAGCTCTGGGCTCTGGGTACCACTTAGTACTTTGTGCACACTGTGTTTGTGAGAGGCTCCTCAGAAGGCTGCGGTATTTCCATCAGACACCAGAACTTTTTCTGTTGTGACAGTGAGGAAACTGAGGCTCACAGCTGGCCACACAGCTGTGATTCAAAGCAAGACTGCCTCGCTCAGAACCTGATGCAGCCCGCTCCAAGCAGTGGCCTTAAAGGTGCTGGTTGGAGATGGCACGATTTGGACTGGGAACCCCAAAAGCCTGGCCAAACTGACACAGACACACAAAAATAGAACGGCTAAAATGCAACACTGCGGGACTGCAATGGAGCGGGAGAAGGGGAGATATGAGAAATAGAAGGTTAAAATCAGAATCTGTTCTTGCTGGGCAAAGCCCTGGCTGCACCCCTCCAGTCCACGGTAGAATGGCTGGAGGCTGCACCCCTCCAGTCCACGGTAGAATGGCTGGATGCTGCACCCCTCCTGTCCATGGTAGAGCAGCTGGATGCTGTACCCCTCCTGTCCAAGGCAGAATGGCTGGATGCATGACCTGGGTAAAAATCCACCAGGGGAAGAGAGCCTGCTGATGCCTCCCTCATACAAGAAAGCTGCAGGCAAAGGCTGGGATAAAGGAGATGAAAATCATGTCACCAGAGCAGGGAGGACACCATAGGGTGAAGTGAGAGAGAACAGAAACATCCTAATTGCTAACAGGCAGGAAAAGAGGCAGAGAGAGCAGGTCTCACTGTTCCCCTGGGGAACAGGAAGAGGAGCTCCAACCCAGCGCCATTTGTGGCTCTCCCTCAGATCTTATTAAATGCGCCACTACAAATGGAATGATGCGATTTTTTTTTTTTTTTTTTTTTTGCTAACTTAAATGTTTTCTGGAAATACCTCCTTCCCTGAAAGCAAAAGAGGTTAAAATTTGTTTGAGTCTATGGAGGAAAATGTCTGGAATTAAAAGCTCTCAGAGGCAGAGTTCTTTTCATACGAGGAATAGAAAGGAAGACTTTCAAACTTTTCATTGTCATCCTGAAGAAATGGAGAGCTTGCAGGGGAAGGAGCCAAGAGGATTTTAACCAGGGACTCTGCAGGTGTCCTCCAGGGAGCCATGGAGGCTGCTCAGGGAGGTAGCACCTTCACTGAGACTGTTGCTCAGAACTGTAAAATATAGACTTGCTTTTCATGTCAAGGACAAATCTCTGTGATGTGGGGTCACCCATCACATCGGGAGCTGGCACTGACAATAGAAGTAATTTTGTTTCTGAGACACACACAGATGCATAGAGCTATTTGCAAGAAGATGAGGTATGGATTAGCTTAATAACTCATCGAAGCGCAGGGCACAGATGACTGTAAGTGCTCAGCTGTGGATAGGCCATCTACATTAAGTTCCTATCATTCAAGGCTCGGGGAACTTCAGGGAAGAAAGAGCAGAAAGAGCCAGCAGACAGGGAAGGGAGTTGTGAAATTCTAAACATGGCCTGCATTTCACAGATATCAATTCTCAGTAGTCGTGGTCGTCTGCACAAGACCTGCACACTACAAGCCAACCAAAACTTTAACATTAATTTGGGGGACTCTTGGCTTTCGATTGCTGCCAAAGGGGGAGAGTCACTCTTCCTTGGGGATGTGGCTGCATACAGCTGAGCATTGGGTTGGCACCAACTGATCACGAGGGTTATTAATAACACAAAATAAATATAAAGAGGAAGGGAAGCTTGAGGGAGATGGCGTTGGGGATCCTAGGGGAAGTTGGAGGGAGGTAGTGGTGGGTGATTTGATAAAAAATATACATTGTATAAATATACAGAACATTCAAAGAACAGCACTGTTATTTTGAAAAAGGAATCTGGACAATCCATGGTCATAAGTGAGAGAGTAAACTAAGGATCCCATGTCACACAAGGCAACACTGTGCACGAGATTACAGGGGACATTCCCCTTCAAACACAGCAGCCTTCTCCTCAAATCCACCCGCTTACCCTTTGTATTCTTCCAGAGGAATTTTGGAATAGTAAGCACTTTATGATTTAGATATTCCTAAATGCAATAACTCAAAAACTCCAATAAAAATAAAATGAATGACTTCATTGTATTAATGGATTGTACATCACAGACGTTTTCATATGCCTATACATTTTTTGAAAGATTCATTAAAATAATATTTTCATTGTGGTGAGAGTAAAGTTGGATCACATTTTAAGTGGGGAAGATTTAATTTTAATTTTAATTTTATATCCTTCTGTCCCATTTGTATTTTTGATCATGAATATGATATATATGATTTATATATATTATATGATATATATGGAGAGAGAGAATATAAATATATAGATAGATGGGGGGAAACAGATTAAAATGGAATAGAATCTCTCTAGGATCAAAATACAAATCCCTGAGCAGAGAGAGTAGTAAAACAGAATCAATGCTTTAATAAATATTTTATTTCTTATGGCCAGCTAGAGTTTATCTCAAGGATGGAACAGAGGTTTAATATTTGAGAAGGCATTAACAAAATGCATTACAGTATTAGACTAAGGAAGAAATATTATATAATAATTTTCCTGAATGCTGAAGGGCATTTAGTAAAATAGAAAAAAAAAACTCATTAAGGAGAAAAATGTCATAAATAATATATTTTATAATGGATAAACAATAGGTATCAAAATTATATTGAAACCACAGAGGCATTTGATTTTTTTCAATTTTTAAAAAATATTTTATATTTTTAACTTTTTATGATGTCCATGTCTGTTGTGCATAGCAAAAAATAATTATGTTTCATAATCTAGGAAGTTCTTGCAGAAGAGTGGTGAGAGAAAACAAACTCTAAAGAGCATGCTCTTGTGATTTGAATGTGGAATGTCCTCTATATGCCCAGATGTGTAACCACTTGGTTCTCAGCTGGTGACACTCTTTTGAAATTTTCAGAAGCTTTAGGAGGAAAAAAAAAAGCTTTAGGAGGCAGAAGATTGCTAGAATAAATAGTCTCAGAGGATGGGCTTTACTTCCTGTTCACGTTCTGCTTCCTGATGAAGCAATGTGACAACCAACTCACATTCTTTCCTCCATGACTGACTGTGTCTCATCAAACTGTAAGCCAAAATAAACCCTTCCTCTCTTAAGTTACTTTGTGTTGGGTATTTGTTCACAACAACTACAAACACTAATTTAGCCATGTATTCAGTGCCAAATCATGAGTGCGACTCAGCACCAGCTGGATAGCTTAGAAGTGAGACAACAGCACAGTCAGCTTTTGAGAATGCTTAAATCCCTTTCAGATACAACTCTAAACCCCTGTGTAATTTGTTTTCTGTCAGCGTTGTATGTCAAGGCATTGCTGGGCATTTGCTGCTTGATCACAGACTGAGGTCAGCTCAGCCAGAGCTTTCAAAGCAGGCAAGGATAAGGAGGACTGAGGACACAGAAGCTCTCAAAGAACATCAGGTTTTCAGGTCTGGTAAGAGTTGAACAATACTGACTCCAGGGGACTGTTTAGGGCACAGGACTTCGAGTGGGCATGGAGAGCAAAGCTGTCTTAACTATTAATCTAAGTGCAGAAAGAGGTATTGCAGAGTCAGGCTGCTACAGGAGATGGCTGCAAGGCAGGAAGGTTCCTTGGGAGGTTCTATTAGCAAGAGGGCAGCAATGGCTTGTGGTGCATGTGAAGACTTGAGGCCATTTGTCCACAACAGGACAGAGAAGAGAAAGACCCAACTTTCTGATCCAACTGTGTTGGAGGCTTTACAAACCCAAAACAGGAATTTTCAAAATAAGAAGTCTCACTGGAAAAAAAAGAGTGTCTGATCTTGACATGTGGATACCACAGCTGCCTAAGAACACTGCCAGATGTCGTGATAAATCCTAAGCAGCAACTGGGAATCTCGAATTGAGTTTTAGCGACCCCCCAAGTTTGGCCCATACCACATCTTCCAGGACAACTGTATCGATCTGAGAGTGCGCAGCTATCTAGCACTTCCTTCTACACGGCACTACGGGAAGTAACAGGGATGTTCAAGCATTGCCTCTGCTTTCAGAAACACCGAGCACACGATTACAATCTCAGCCTTTAGGAGGCTGAGGGGAGGAGTGTTGTGAGCGTGAGGCTACTCGTCAATTCTAAGGCAGCCTGGACTATCCGCAAGACTCTACCAAAAGGAAAAGAACTCAGCCAAGGTCTTCGCCGATGAAGCTTAGACGTTAACATCATCAGACTACCTGGAAGGTTTGTTGACTCACGGCTTTTCTGGGCTCTGCTTCAAAGAGTCTGTGATGGATTCTAGAATCTGTACCCCTAACCCTGAGTTTCTAGTTGATGCTCACGATGCCAAATGAAGGCTCCCACCTTGCAATCTGCTGACCCGTGGGAGAGAGTCAAACGCAAGTGCTGTGAGAACTCGGAGAACAAAAGTCCTTGTTCGAGGAAATTAGACTCAGAATGGGACTCACATTTTGAAAGGTTTCCAAGTTTTTGGCTGACTGTCTGCCATATCCTCTCCCCCAGTCTAAAGAGTTCACTCTGCTTTTTCTAATGATCCCTTTGGAATGTTCCCCTTACAGGATCAGATTCTCTGCTGCAGGGTTCACAACATAGCGTGAGTCTCTGGTCACTGCGCAGGGGACCCAATCTAGACCACAGAAAATATCTTTTCCCTTAAGCTTTTTTTTTTTTTTTTGAGAAAAATAATCCCATGTATGCAATAATTCTACTGCAGACCACAGTTCACAAATGCCTTTACAGATGTTTATCTGAAGGACCAACTGAGAACTGCTAAACATCTTACAATACAGAAAAGAGAGCCCACACACTTAGCAAGGAATTGTGTCCCTTAGAATGTCAACAGTGCTGAGGTTGAGAGAGCAAGACACTACTAACTCCAACCTACAGCAACAGACTTCCCAGAGAGTTGAGTCTTGAGGGGGAAGTCTTCAATTTGGCATAAAATAAGTCACATTCATTTTGATGGACACACATCAAGGCAAAAATATGCTTCAAAGTCATCAATACGCTAACTACATAGTTAAAATATTCAGTTACTAAAGATTAAGAAATGATTAAAATATCCACAATTCATCTTTAGAAATATTAAAGCTGGGAAGTACTAGCTAGAAAATTCAGTGTATTGCTTTTTATGGTCACATGGTCTGTTTGTATGAGTTTTGATATCCTGTAATTTTTCTTTTGATCTTTTGTATGGCATCAGATTTTCATTATTTATCATTAGTTGGAATAAATGGAAGTTTCCACATTTCTGATCTTATTCAGCTAAAACATGACAGTGGGAAAATTTGCCAAAGGAATGTGCCTTCTGTTTAGGGTGAAAGTCAGAAGTAGCTTCTTGCGTCTACTACAGTGATGGCTGAAGTAGGAGCTAATATAAAACCATGTTTTCGCAGTCCCGTTAAACTGTATTTTGCATGTTAACTATCTTCAGAGAATTGGAAAGATTCCCCAAGAAACCAGGTTCCACGCCAGCTCACTTAACACAGGTAATAATCTGGAGGTTAAACCTTTGAAATTAGACAATTGCTATCTTCCTAGAGTGTTAGCAACTTCTCTCATTGCTGAACAAAATACTTGACAAGAAGCAAGTTAAAGCAGAAAACATTTATTTTGGCTCATCAGTCAAAGGCTGGAGTCCATTGTGGCTAGGAAGGCATGACAGCAGGACATGCAAGTACGGAGGTCCTGCAATTTATCTCACATTTGGGTAGATGGCGGTGGGGGTGAAGGGGGGAGGGGAATATGAAGGCTGGTACTCAACTGACTTTGTTGCTTTTCCTTAAGACCCTACCCAATGGAATGGCGACACCTACTTCTAGGATGGGTCATTCCCCCTTCAGTAAAACCTCTCTGGAAACATCGTCATGAACACACCCAAAGGTGTATCTCCTAGCCGTCTCCAAATCTAGCCAGGTTGACAACGAAGATGAACCATGAGCAGCATTATCTAAACTGCCCTAATTGCTATAAAGAACTGGACCCATCTTTCTAGAACAGGACAGCAGAGGTCAAGATCGCCTCCAGTACATAACAACATCGAATATTCTAAGTAATACGTCTTAGAATCACCCGCACATATAACCCAGGGCTCTTACCTGTACACATTCTATGTCTTCTGTTTCCTGTAAAGAGAGTTCGAGAAAATTCTAACCTAGGACTTCATTGACACAAACTTTACTCCCAGGCACTCAGTGTCCTCCTCACAGTGGGGGCAGAAAGACTGCTGAGGATATTTTCACAAAGCATCCCACAGAGTGTATTTACTGGGTAAGCACAGAGGATGATTATGTGTGTTTGGGTGGAATCTTTACTCTATAATTTCATTTTTGTTTGACAATGGGGTTAATTAACATAAGCATTCTGTCTAGGTGGTGAGCATCTCTTTGATGGTCCTACATTATTTTCTGTGCTTGGTGCTCTCAGGCTCAGTGAGGCATCTGAAAAATGTTTCTCCTAATCCCTGACCATCTGTCTACACCACGTTCTGAGAGCCTCTTAATGGCAGTCTTGCTGTGGTCATGAAACCTCAAGGGAGAGCTGAGATGTTTAGTTAAACTTCTTCACTTTGGTAAGGCCGGAATGCCCCATCCCACCCCTCCCCTCGCCCTGCCAACTGCACAGCTGACCTGCATGACTACCAGCTTGCTTGTCCATTTTCTTTTGCCTGTGGAGACCTAATTTAGGAATTATCAAACTTGTGGTGGGTCATTCAACAAGCTCCTCTGATGCTCTTTAAGTAGCGTGACGTGCTGCTTTTAGACAATGATTTTTATTATGGTTAAAACAAAATCCACATCTCACACCAGGTCTTGAACAAGGACACTTAGAGTTCAGCAGATAAAAACATATGACGACTCCATACAAGAATTACTCAAAGCACCTAAGGTACATCAGGTGACAGATCTGCATAGGTCAGACCACCTCAAACCCTGCTGTTCTCAGGGTTCTCTGTTTAAAACCCCAGAGATGACACAATGTGCGGTGACTCACCTACATTCTCTTGAGAGAATACAGCAGCCCATCTAGTTACAAGTTTGTTTTTATGCACTGAAACATGAGCATAAGGGCAGGGAACATGTCTTGCGAATCTGCTCAAGACCCTGAGCAGTGCATAGCACGTGGAAAGCATTTGATTGATTGAATGACTACATGAATAAACACCAGTTTTCAACCTGATTTATGTGACCCATACACCCTGCCCTGCCCTCTAACATTGATTTCACATTAAGGAACTATCATGAGAAATGTCCAATTAGAATGTTATGACAATTCTGCTAATGGCGTTCTCAGGAGGATGCAAGACATGTGCCCTTACAGGAACGAACAGGAAAACAGTGGGGGATTAGGATGCAAAAAAAGTAGAAACCTTGATCTTCCTCAGTAACAAAGCATTTATTCAAGAACATTCCAGAGTTTCCAGAACCTTCTCAGTTTAGAAGACCAAAGGAAGACGGTCCAACAAGTACCTCAAGACATCTTAAAAACTATTTGGGGGGTTGGGGATTTAGCTCAGTGGTAGAGAGCTTGCCTAGCAAGCGCAAGGCCCTAGGTTCGGTCCTCAGCTCTGGGAAAAAAAACTATTTGGGCTCCTTGATAATGGAGAACAGAGGCAACAGAGAGGGGTTTAAACCAACACTACTGAACCTCAAAACAAGAGTATAAATGATAAGCAACTCATAGAAAGATAAAAATAAAGCACTTAGCCCGTGCCAAGAGTTCTAGCAATGCTGAGTGATAGTTATGCCTTCCAACAGAGGCACAGGAAGCCCTGGGATTATTAAAAACCAAGTGAGGGCTTGTGCTGCCCAATAGGATAAACAATGGTTCCAAGTGCCATTGGAGACTCAAATGGAGCAGCAGCGGAGCTTCAGAAGACAGAGCACACTGCCCTGCCCCCAACCTCACTGCATGGCTCTTTCTCAATCTCCATCTTTGGTCTCTTCCTTCCTTCCTCCCTCCCTCCCTTCCTCCCTCCCTCTCTTCCTTTCTGTTTTATACCCTCATTATCATTAACATATGTGAGAAAATTATCCAAAGTGAAGAAAGCAACATCAAATTGACATAAGATGCTGAGCAAAAGTTTGAGGGGTTCTTTCCATTTTATTTTTGTTTATCATTATTACTATCACCATCGTTATTACTGTGTGCATGATGTGCATTTGTGTGCGCATGCATGCCTCAGCTAAAGGACGGCTTTGTGAAGCTGGTTCCCTCTATCCACCTTTTAGTGTGTTCTAGAGAGTAAACTCAGGCCTTCAGGCTTGCATAGCAAGCACTTTAACCCACTGACGTGGCTCAGTCGCCCTTTTTCCCCTTCATTTTAAGTAGTAGAACATTTTTAAGGTTCATCTTATTTTTATATGACTGTGTGTTGTGGGGAGGTTATGAACACATGTATATGGGTGTGCATGGATCCCAGAAGTCTTGGGTCTTCTGGAACAGGATTTACAGGCTGCTGAGAACCACCATATGGGTGCTAGAAACTGAACTTAGGTCTTCCGCAAGAGCAGTGAGTGTTTTTAGCTGCTGAACCATCTCCCCAGTTCCACAGAACACCTTCTAAAGCAAACTTAAGTAACTGGAGACCAAATTGCTTGCATAGCATAAAGCCCTGTGGGAGACTGACTGCATCAGTGGCCCAATAAATAGTCACAGGGCATCATCTCGCTTATAATGTGACTTGTTAGATCCTCTCATGAAGAAGAGGAGTCCCTTTCCTTACTCCACTACTTTGGGCAGGTCTTTCATCAAAAGTACAAGACAGGAGTGACAGAGTCTCAGATCTGAACCTCAAAGCAAATGCACCTCAGAGTCCCCATCAATAATAACACTAAGCCTGGGTTAGCTCAGTCAACATGAGGATACATGTGAAGGAGACACACAGTGTCTTAGCTGAATTTTAGGCCAGTGACAAGTGAATGTCCAGCCGACTTCTAAAATGAGTAATGGATCCCAGTCACTTTGGTAGTATCCCTGACGTAACACACAGCTTATCTAAGGCCCATGAGTTACTTCAGCTGAGATAAAAGGAACCCTCCAACTGAACCACAGACTTGTGAGCAACAACAAAATGCTCTTGTGTGAAGTCCCTTGGTTTTACAATAGTGTCTTATGCAATAATACCTAACTGATATAGACATCATCTTTCTCTCCTCAGCACTTGATCAGCCTGGCACTGATAACTTCCATGGACTTACTTCATAGATACCACAACCCTGCATATCTACTCTGCACCTATCACTTTACAGTGGATTCTTGAAACGTTGCCCATTATTTCTGGTGACTAAGTGCCATCTGTGTACCTCAATAGTTATTCATTTTACAATTATCACAATAGCTACTTATAAGTCATGTTGATTCCCATGCGCTTAAGGAGACTGTGCAATCATGAACAAAACTGTGATGTATTATGAAATATTTGTGGGTCATCACTTCTTCACTCCTCCATGATGAAACTTCCTTTTTTTCATAGTCACCAACTCATTTAAAGGCTTGATAAAAGATATTAGTTAAGAGAAGGAAATAAGCCCATACAAATAAAGGAAGTAAAAGTATTCCCTGGTTGCAGATGATGTAACTTAAAACAAAAGCAAATAATCTCCACCCAAATAAATGATTGTAAAACCAATGAATGGACTTAACAAAGTATCAAGGATACAAGACCAACACGCAAAACCCAAACAGACTGACATATACCAAAAAGGGATTTGCTGAAAAAGAAATCATTCAAAGGAGTTGCAAAAATACCTAGGAACAAATTTAATTGGGAATAAACTTAAACAATATTTTGAAAGATCTTTACTAAGAGTTGGTTCCTTGCTCAGCCATCATAAAAGAAGCTTCCTCCTGCAGTAGACGGGAACAAATACAGAGACTCTAGAAGGCAAGGGCTGTGAAATTCTGTATTTACAACCATGAAAGAAAATAACTGACATCCTTTTAACTGTGCTCATAAAGTTATCCCTCAGAATATAAGGAAAAATAAAGACCTTCCAAAAACGTCATCAACTAAAACATTTTTGACAATCAAGACTCAATAAGACACATAAAGAAAGACTACATAAGAAGAGGAACATAAACACAATCACCAGAAGCAATCAAGAAAATAAATTCCACTAGAATGAAAGATAAGCAAATAGAATCAGAAAATAAATATTTAAGAAAGAAAATAATCAAGCGACACTAATCCTTTATTACTTTAATATTATTACCCTAACTGTAAATGGTCTTGATTTTCCAATTAAAAATCATATGTTTCCTGACTGCGTTAAAATACAAGGTTCAACTATTTGCTGCTCACAAGAAACCGGCTGCACTGGCAACAACCTTCCCTGGCAGTAAGAGGATAGAAAAGGTGATTCCAAGTAAATGCTATCCGTGAGCAAGCATCAAAGCCTATACTCTCACATCCTCTCACATCAACCCTGCTGTCAGAACACAGTCCTGGAATGGAGTCATGTGAGGAGATTCTGAGTGCTTGTGAGAACACTCCAAGAAAACAAGACAAGAGTAGGTTTCCTCAAAACATGGAGTTGTTCTTGGAATGTGTTTCATGTTCCTCCCAGATGTGGCAGCTAAGAGGGAGTTTACGTCAAATTATTCATTACAACTAGCTCTTGTTATCTGTTTATATGCCTCTATGGAAAACATGTTTTTGCCCATAGGTGACTTGTCCTTGTGAGTGTAAACAGCTTGGCCTCATGAGAACTTTACTCATGTGACATTTCTTAACCCTTGGAGAATAAAGTGTCTGATGTTCTGAATAAAGTTGGCTACTGCATGAAACTAGCCGGCCTCATTTATCACTTCCATTTTCCCAGGTCCCACCACCTCTAGAGTAGTGACACCCAGCTTCAATCAGTGCAGCCAATTTCATATAACAAACTCTATTGGACATGAAGGAGCAGATAGACCCTGATGCAATCTTCAACAATGTATAAGCCATTTGGACAAAAAGAAAAAAAAACTGAGCAACAGATTTCAAAGTTAAACTATGCTGGAATCATCTCACTTTATAGTTAGCTCTCAAAGTGCCAGCAAATGCAATGCAGGGATGCAGGGAAGGAAAGGCATTCGTGATCTTACCCATCTGCAAGCCCTAAAACTATAATGGTCACATGTTGATACAAATAAAAGACTTGAGGCTGAAGATCTGTCTCAGTTGGTAAAATGCTTGCCACATACTCAAGAGAACCAGTTAGGCACTCAGCATCCATGAATATCAAACACTATGTACAAAGGCAAATGCTTGGACCCCCAGTGCTGGGAGGCAGAGGCAGGAGGATCCAGGGCCTTGATAGGCAACCAGTCTAGTTAAATTGAGATCACCAGGTTCAGTAAGAAACTCTGTCTCCAAAACAAGGTGGGCATCAATTGAGGAAGACAAATCATCTTGACCTCTGGCCTCAATATGCACACACATCTACACACACACACACACACACACACACACACACAAACACACATGCTACAATAAAATAAGACTTTTCCAGGCAGTTATCCTTTATTCATGGCAGGAAATATGACCAAAGTGAGACTACAGTTCAATGAAACAGAGGTCCTCAGAGAGCTGTGCACATATTTGTAAACATACTGATGTCTGTATTTTTTATTAGAGGTATTTTCCAGTGTCCCTTCTTGGTAACTGATTGGAATCTCTATATAGAAAACAAGAACAATGTAATATCTGAAAAATACTAGCAGTATTGCTTCGCACAGACAGACTACTTACTTCATTCAAACAACAGAACAACCACTTCCTTCAGTAAATTTGGGAGCAATGATTTAAAAAGTACATATTCATACCATTTTTAAAAGTTAAGATTGGCATCATATATAACATGTTTTCTGACCGTAAATTAAATAAGTAATGCTGGAAAACCTCTGAAAACACAAAGTTAAACAGCTCACTTCTAAAGAACCCATGACCCAGGAGATGTTTAAAAACATTTAAAGTGAGGTAAAATTAAAACCTGACATTAAATTTTACAAGAGCGCTGCAGCAGTGGCTATAGCACTCGGTGCTCCTGTAGAAGTGAGGAGAGCTCTGGAATCTAACCTGTTCTCACTTGGCAGCATCTACTGCAAAATAAAAACGGAAAGGGTAGAGAGACCAGGAAGCAGTGAAGAGACTTGCTGCTCTCTGAGATTCCTGAATTCCATTCACAAACCAACAGTGGAAGCTCACAACTGCTTCTAACTTCAGCTCAGATAGTTTGGATGCTCTCTTCTGGATTCTGTGGGCACCCGTACGCACCTGGTAGTCACACACATGCACACACACACACACACACACACACACACACACACACTGTAAAATCAATCTTTTAAGAAATTAGAAAATGTAGCCGGGTGTGGTAGCACACACCTGTCATCCCAGCACTTGAGAGGCAGAGGCAGAGGCAGGCAGATTGCTGTGAGTTCAAGGCCAGCCTGGTCTACAAAGTGAATCTCAGACAGCCAAGCCTACACAGAGAAATCCTGTTTCAAAAAAACCAAACCAAACCAAACCAAAGAGAAAAGAAAAAGAAATTAGAAAACAGTAACATAACACAGACACCTAAAAGACAATAGAAAGAATTGCATATTATAAAGTTCATTCTTCATGTAAAATATAATATTGAAGCAGAGGACACAGTATTGTATGTAAGAGATTGAAAAATCTCTATCCTATAACTCCTAGAGAAGATTAACATTTTCAGAGTGGGAGCAGGATCCAAGCAAGCATGCTGAGAAAGAGACCATGGAAACAGTCCAATTCATAATAGCCTCAAAGGGAGAAAAAAAATATAGGAATAAACATAGTCAAGGAAGAAAAAAAAAATCTTTACAAAGGAAACTTAAAATCTACAAGAAGAGAAGATGAAGAGGACACTGAAAGATGAAATGAGCTCCCATGCTCATGGGCTGGTGGAATCCTCATCGTGAAAATGAACCCAAGCCATCCACAGATTCAATACAATCCCAATCAAGACTCGAAAATAACCTCTCAATAAAACTGAGAGCAGTCACAAGCCTGACACTGGAATGTCTTCACACTTCCAAGCAGAAGGGGAAATTACTAACAACCTGTACTTGTATATTCAGCAATTAGAAGAAATGGCAAAATTGCTCCAAAACCACAACCTATCAAAATTCAGCAAGCACTAAATGTACAATCTGGCTCCATAGCCAGAAGAACTTGAGTTCATAACTCAAACCTCTTTTTAAAAAAATGAAGCCTCAGACTCTGAGGATTTCACTAGAGATTATACCAAGTAGTCATAGAAGAATTTACAGAAATTGTTCATTATCTCTTCCAGAAGGCAGATTAAAAGAGAGCAATCTCCAATAACATTATTGGATCCTAAAGCCAGGGAAAAAAATGAAGTGGGTAAGTGACCTGCAGATGAGCGAGGGCAGCTTACTGATATCGCCCATGACAGCACATATAAAATTCTCCAATGGAATCCTTTTTACAGTTTTTATTTATGTTTTATGTATATGGATTTTTTGCACACATTCATATATTTCCCTAGTACCTATGGAGGCCAGAAGAGGATGCTGGATTCCCTGAGACTGGAGTTATGGATGATTGCGAGGCCCGATGAAAGTGCTAAGAATTGAGAGGCCTCCTCGGGAGGCACTCTTGTCTGAGGAGCCACCTCTCCACCTGCTCCAACAGAATCTTACTAACCAGACCCCGCCATGTCTGCCCCTAGTCTTCGTTAAGAACAGAGCAGCTGACCAGCTGCAGGGCCTGCCCTTCACTCATAACATCCACCTTCGTTGCAAGAGCTGCCTACCCCATTGGTAACCCCCTCCTAGAGAAATGACTGACAAACGGGAACTCTTAGCACATACGTTCCCAGCTGCTTCTGCCCAGTGCAATGATCCTCTGAGGACCTAACCGTGACAAGCAGAGGTGCAAAGCTATCAGATGAGCAGAAATACCCTTCCAAGTCAACCTTGTTTTGTTTTGTTTTGGGTCCAAATCTTTCCTCACAGGCCTCCTTCCTCAATACTCCCCTGTTTCTAGCTGAGCTCTTTGTCCTAGAGATCCATAAAGAAACATCATCCCAGCTGACCATGAGATGGATTCCATCCAAGCCTAACTGGCTGAACCAATGCATTTCCTGGGGTTACTTACAGACCGTGGGTGACTCAGAGGCAGCTGCATTACCACCAGCCCAGCACAGGTGAGGACTCACGAAAGTTGCACTATGGTTGGAGAGGAGACTCTTTTTGTTGTTGTTGTTCTAAAACAGTAACTGCTGTGGAACACAGAGCACCTGACTGTGTAGTAATTATCTCCACTGCTGCCTGGGAAGAGTTCCTGAGAATGACCTTGTCACAGAAGGTCACAGGATGGAGGCCGGCAGAGTACTCTGGAAAACCATCGGGTTTTCTATTGATGTAGGCTACTAAATTTCCTTTTTTAGATTTTCCCTAAACCAAGTCAACTTAGAATTCTGTTCTTTGAAGTCATATACTTATCCAGATCAGGCAGAAGTGACCTTGTCCTCTGAGACCTCGCTAAAATCTATTTGCATCCCTTACTCTCTGTTCTATCGTAACTCACTTGCTCCTCCCAGGAGCTCTGCGAGCTGGCGGGGATTTATAGCTTCCTTATTGCATGTTTATCTCGGTCCTTCCTTTATGTCTGCTGAAGTTTGATGGTCCCAGAAAGACCCATCTTTCTTTATACTACACTGATGCAGCCATAGATTTCATCTCCTTTCCTTCGACATCACCGCAAACCACTCACAAGGTGGGCAGGAGTGTGCCCGTGCAAAAAGCTGCTTCAGGAAGCTTTGCAGTTAGTGAGAACCCTAAGCTGAACAGACTGTTACATGTGCCTTTTTCTCTCTCTCTCTCTTTAAGCCACTTAGAGTCCCCCACTTGCAGCAGAATGCTCCACTAGCTTCCTTTTACAATATCCCTGGTCCCCACTATGTTTGCCTGGTGCTCTTCCTCCTTCTAGCAACTTCCATTTCCTCTTTCACTTTTCTTATTTTCCTAATAACCCAGTCTAGGGCTCCTCCATCCACTAATCAAACCCCCGTGTCGACCCCACAGAACAAGGTAATCCCACTATGAGTTATGTTTCTCATGGATGTGATAAACTAGCTGACAAAAGCAACGCGAGGGAGAAAGGGTTTATTTTGGCTCATGGTTTCAGGGGAGACAGCCCCTGATGAGGCAGAGAGGCATAGCAGTAGGCCACATCCACAGCTGGGGAGCAGAGAGCAGTGACTGCTGTGCTCAGCTCTCTTCCATCTCAGCATTCAGCCCAGGACCCGAGCCCAAGAAACAGCACTGCCTACATGTAGATGTTTCTTCCCACCTCAATTAACCTAATTTAGGTAATCCCTCAGAGGCACATCTGGAGACTTGTTTCCATGGTGACTCTAAGTCTCATCAAGTAACAGTCAAGATTAACTATCAGAGTCACTCTAGGCCACTTTGTACAAATCCCAAAGTTCTCATTTAGTCAAAAACACCCAAGTTTGGTAGGATGGTTGCTCTACTCTAAGAAGAGAGGATAGATGGGAGCAGAAAGCCTACAGCACTGCTAACTAAGAGCCCATCTCTCCATGACAACGGTCTCAACATCAGCACCCACATGGCGTGAACTAGACGTGGAATGGGGCAGGGCTTGCCCTGTGTGTTGTTGACACACCAGTATGCTCACACACACAAACACCCTCAGCCGTGAAAATAAAAAGAGCATAGAAGCATTCCAAATGTCCTACATGGGTCAAAACGGCCACTAGTTGAGACGCCCTGCTCTAGGGGGACCCCTCTATAGTAACCCACAACATAGAAGAGGCAGACAGAATAGAATTACAATTTGAGGGACCTAGAATCTGCTTTGCCTGAAACCCAATGGACAGCACACTCACTGCCTTGATTTGGTAGCTCTAAATGATCCCCCAAATCCAATTCCAATAGGAAGTTGAAAACCAAATGCACATTCACTATCCTAATTTGGTTTTTAAATAACGAACTTTGGCACACAGCTTTGGTGATAATACTTCAGGGTCATACCAGATAATTAGTATTTAGGAAATGCCTTAAAGATAAGACCACCCATATTATTAGGGAATTGTTTATAGCCTATATTGTCGGGAAAGGAAATTTTCTAAAAGATGCTCTGCTTTCCAAACATTAAACTTCTACCCTTTCATCTCCAACTACCTGTTAGCGATATTATTTTACATTGATTGGTACCTGACCTTGTATTCATAAAGTATTTGTTTGTCAAAGATGACCTATTATGTTACTCTGCCGTAACTAATTTTTATCATTTCCAAAGCCATATTGGGATCTCAAGTGGAGGGCGTAAGAAAAAGTAAAGAAGAATTGGAAGAATTGGAAGAATTGGAAGAATTGGAAGAATTGCAGGATGACTGCAGTGGTAAGTGGTATGAAAATTAAATTAGAGTGAGAATTTTCAATCCAACGCCCACCCAGCTGGCAGGGTTCTAGTTCTGAGAAGCTCCTGTGACTGTCAAGATGTCTTTGAGGGGCGGGTTCGGGGGGGGGGGGGGGGGACTTTCAGCAGTTAGGAGCTCTTGCTGCTCCTACAGAGGACCTGAGTTCTGTTCCCAGCACCCACACCAGGCAGCTCACAATCACCTGTACCTCTAGTTCCACAGACTTGATACCCTCATCTGGTGTACTATGTACTGAACAAAATTGGTATAAATACGTGTATTCACACTCACATATATATGCATAGAAGAAAAATAAAGTATGTATTAAAGGTCTTTATATACGAGCTGGCAATATAATGGGATATGTGTAAAACACTTTGTTGTGGTAGAGTTCCGGGTCTATTGGTGGGCATAACCTTCAAGTCTCCAACTGCCAGGTCAGGAGACAAAGAAGACTCCCAGGCCCACGCTGCCGCTGAAATAGAAACTTCTGATTCATCCCACATGGTTACATCTGGCTCAGAAACCAGGAGGAGCCTAGACGCCTGCCAGTGACGATGACCCAGTATGCTCTGGGGTCGAAAAACCATCTAGACTGGATTAATAGATTTATGCAAGCATGGGCCAACAGGTTGCTTATAGGAAGTGACTGATCCATGAATATTCCAATACCTACCAAGAACATGCAAGAGGAAGTGTGGCTGGACACCTAGCCACACTTTTAACACCTTTTGTTAGAAAAAAAAAAAAAAAGCCCTAACATTGATAGAAAAGAACTAGAGGGAAAAAAAGTTTATAAATAGGGGTCAGAAGTACACATAAATGGAGACTTGTGGGGCGGGGGGTGAAATAGGTCACATGGGGTGAAATAGGTCACCCACGGAAGTGCTCATGGTCCGTCGTGAGGACCTGAGTTTGACCCTGAGAACCCACCTTCTAAGAGTTGAGCATGGTAGTACATACTTGGAATCCTAGCCCTGGGGAAGAGGAGCCAGAAAGCTCCCTCCGTGGGGCTCTTTGTATAGCAGGAGGTGGTTTAGCCAATGTTTGCTATCGCATTTGAGGATTTTCAGAGGCTTTCTGTGGATGTTCCCATGGTTCCATGCAGCTGTTTGTTATTCGCGTCAAGAATATCCGGTGAGTTTGACAGACATCAGCTTACAAAGTGGAGGAAGTTAGGAAGATTGTGGCGATGGGAAATACGGATGTCGGTCATCAAATGCAGGCTGCTCTGCCAACTGGAGGAAGCATAGAGTTTCCTCCTTCCTTCTGTGGGGCCTTGCAGCAGGCGGCATGCAACGAGGCTGGGGATAAAACTCGCTTGGCAGAGGGCTTTCCTCAGCATTCACGAAGTCATGTGTTTGATTCCCAGCACTGCATAAACCTACCGTAGTGGCACACACTTGCAATCCCAGCACCTGAAAGCCTGAGGCAGGAGGATGAGTGAGGAGATTAAGGTCATTCTCAGCTATATAACAAGTTTGAGATCACCCTAGGACCCATGAAACGGTCTCAGAGAGGCAGGGAGGAGGAGAAATGTGGCTGAAAATTAGTTATCACGGGCCAAATACAGCTGTAAATGTGCCATTTGTCTGTCACTGTTGCCCCATGGAGACTTTAGAGAGTTTGAGTCTGTGACTGATTAAAAATTCAGGGGCGCCATTTGAAAATCCTAAACTGTAGTTTTTAAAAATAATACCAACATACCTGTCTAGCATTTCCTCAAAGGAACTAACTACAAATAGAAGTGGAAGACTTTCCCACAGCCTTCTCCTACCCTCCACACTGTGCCACAGATACCATTTATTAAAATACATAAGGTTTTAATCCAATAGCCAGATCGTCTGACTCGTGCGTTATCTGGTGACCTCTGTATGCACCAGAATTCCCTGAGCTGGAGCTCATGGGTAAGGCCACACAGAGTCACATTTGTACCTGATAATGAGGGAGCCAATCCTGTCCTGAGTGTTCTCAAGTTTATTCACAGTGTTGCTGGCCTGTCTGGGGAGGCTGGCCTCTTGACAGCCGCTCCACAGAGGGAATTTAAGCAATGAACAATCAGTCTTAAATTTCCTCCCCTGGGCCAGGAGCGGTGGTGCACGCTTATGATCCCAGCACTCAGGGAGGCAGAGGCAGGCAGATTGATTTGAGTTTGAGGCCAGCCTGGTCTACAAAGCGAGTCCAGGACAGCC
>OU015755.1:5890212-5895716 GCA_907169655.1 Acomys percivali | reverse complement strand
ACACACACACACACACACACACACACACACACACACACATGCTTGCTTTGTTCGTTGTCTTGAGGTAGTAGTTCAGGCAGACCCTGAATGCATGACCCTCCCTCCAGGAGTGACAGGTGTGCAATATCACATCCATCCTAGATCCTGGGCTTTGATATAGTAATGGGTAATTAATTCTTGAAGTGCACTCTCAAGGACATTCCTGGGCACATCTGCCAGGGCAAATAACAGTCATATGGTCCACAGGTATTGGCAAAGATTGGCACAGAGTCTTGGCCGGAGGCATATGCTGAAGCTCCGGACATAGGCCTTCTTCAGACATGCTTTGCTAACTGTGTAGTATCCAGTGATAAAGAGCCTTTGACAGTCTTCAGTTTCCCCACCTGTCAGCTCTCTAGAGATGCTGCATCTGACACACCATGAGAGGAGAGCGTGTTTCATCCGTGTTAGAGATACTGGCCACGCCCACACCAACTCTGCTGCCGTCAGTCTCCTCTTCTCTTGACAGAAGGTGAAACTAGATAAACCTCTACTGCCCTGCCTGCCTCTTCAGTCTCCTTTGACTGAAGGAAGGCTGCTTCCTGTTGACTTGTGCCTTCTCTGATCACACATGGGTGCCACTTTTCTGAGGTGACCCCTTCCACAGGGCTTCACACCACCTACTCTTTTGTTCACCCATGGCAGAATACCACCGGCCCCTGTGTTATGAGTCCATTTTGTACAAGCTGAACTTTCCCTTGAGATGGAGGAGGAAGCTCATAAAACTCAGAAAGCCAAAGAAACTTCCCAGGTTCAGGAAGCCCATAAAGTTACAAGACTCACAAAACAAACCCCTTTCCCAGGTTGTAAAGTGAGCCAGTAAATGGTTGCTGGGGAGAGGGGCCTGCTGCAGGGATGCCTGCAAGCTGAGGAGATGCTCCAGAGATACAGCCGCTATGCATGCTGGGGTAAGCTCTTTGACAGTATAGCTGCCTCTGAGGGAGGGGGTGTCCATGCTCCTATAAGCGACTCTTCAGCCATGTTCCTGTGAATGGCCTTACCAAACACATTGGTGTGAGTGGACTCGGGTAGAATCATTTATTTGTTCTGTCACTGGTGACCAGGCACTTGCCAGTACAAGCCCAGGAAAAGTCACATGTCTAGTGGCTATCTGGGAATCCAAACTTAAGGAAGCCAGCATAGCCCAGATCTTCACAGCATACTCTGGTCCAAGTCTTCAGTGGCTTAGGCTGATACAGGCTCCATCTGCCCTGTACTGCTTTGAGAATTCCCCGCTGAAGAACTAACCAAGCAAGGAAGCCACTTGGTTCTGTCACCTGTTGTTACTGTGGGTCTCCACAGACAGTTGTTTCCTCAAAACTCAAACCTGCTCCTACACATTTCAAACCAGTATTCTCTTCAATACATAGAGGTACTGTGGAGCCTGCTGGCCCCTCACCCAGATCGCCTTGGTCCTGTCAAGGTGCACAAACCTACAAAGTTTAATGACAAAAGCTCTTTGAAATAGAGTTTTCTCTGGAGATTATCCTCTCTGGGTATGGCAGGCAGGAATATCCAAGTCCTTGATGAGGGTCTTAGAGCAATTTTAATGCATATTTTTAAGGCAAATATTCTAGTGTTTCCCAGAATTGCCCATGGGCTTGAAGTTTAGCTGTTAATAGTATTCCCCCCACCCCCGGGTGGATATACATGCGCGCGCGCACGAGAGAGAGAGAGAGAGAGAGAGAGAGAGAGAGAGAGAGAGAGACAGAGACAGAGACAGAGACAGAGACAGAGACACAGAGACAGAGACACAGAGACAGACAGAGAGAGACACACACACACACAGAGAGAGAGAGACAGAGAGAGAGAGAGAGACAGAGAGACAGAGAGACAGGGAGAGAGAGAGAGCGCGCATGTGCAACCACTCTTGACCTTATTTTTTGAAGCTAGGTCTCTCTCTGAACTTGATACCTGCTGACTTGGCTTAACTGTCTAGATCACTGTAAGTGTCTCCTTAGTGCGGGGATAACAGCTACACGCTGCCACACCTAGAGTATTTTTTTAAATGTGTTTTGGGGGGGTGGGTTTAGGTCTTTATGGTTACACAGCAAGCACCTCAGTGCCTGAATCATCCCCTCAGCCTGACCACCTTTCTTCCCCATCCTCCTTCTGGCAATTCTTAATCTGCTTAAACCCAGAACTTGCTTTCAAATCCTTGTCTCTGAGTCATCTCTGGGGGAAGAGAATTGTTACAGTGGAAAGCTGTGTCTGCTCAGCTGTAATCTCGTCCATCATTTCCCAATGCCTTGTGTAGATAAATATGTATACATTAACAGGCATGTCTAGGCCGTGTTAATTTGATTGATAAATATAATCTAAGTCCATCTGACCTTAGGGTTTTAATGAGTTTTCCTGAATTTTAATGTACTGGTTTTGTCTCCTCTGTGAGCTCAAGAGATGTTCCAAGGCCAGGAGTATGTCACCTCTTTCTTCTTCTAGAACTTTCCATGATGTCTAAGATTTCATTCAGCAGACCTGATATTTATTCAGTCACAGCCAACAGACAAGAGGCCACAGAGGTCAGGTTGTTGGCTTCACAGGCTTGACATGGGTGACACAGCTCTGAAGAAAACGGCACAGTGGTGCTGCTTTTCAATGCTGCGAAGCATAAAACATTCTGGGAGCCCACAACCACACCTGGGGCAGCACCAAGCTAGGGTATGAGAAACCTGTAGGCCACATATGAGGTACTGTGTTAGCATGAACATGTCTTTAGCCTGCTTCTGAAGGGTGCCCCCTCCAAAAGCAAACAGACTTGATCCCTTTATTTCTCTTCCATTCCTTGCTTCTTTCTCCTCTTCTCTATTCTTTTCATAGGATTTCAGGCAGTCTAGCCTGGCCTCAGACTATGTAGCTGAAGACAACCTTGAACTCCTAATCTTTCTGCCACCACATCCTGAGTGCTGGGATTAAGGCATGGACCACTAAGTTTATATGGTGCTAAGGATTCCTGGATGCTGGGCAAGCAAGTTATTTGAGCTATTGTTTTCACCCTGCAATGGAAATCCACCCCTGAGAGATCTGGAGATCTTTTCTGAGATCCTTTGGTTTATGCAGCAAGGTGGGGCCCATCTGATTTATTAAGAACTTCAAGTGTATCCATCACAGGTACGTGTACTAACTGGTCTGGCCTCAGCAGGTAAAACAGGAGCCCTAGCCTGACTGGGCTTCTGCCGTTGAAGAGAAAGGCTAGTCACAGCAAGCAGAGCTGAATGCCAAAACCACTGGCTAAAAACACCCTGACTTCGGCTGATGGCTTATGGCCTCCCTATTGGCCAGTTTCTTTCCATAACTAGAGAATAAAGTGAGCTTATCGCAGACATGATAGGCCTTGAGGTTTTATTAACTAGTGTCCCCAAGATCTAAGACTGTAAACAAGTTAAGAAAGACACTCAGAGCTGAGAGGCCTGTTGCTGGCTGACTGTTTAGGAAAGTGGAGATTAAGAAGACTTTTCTGCTCCCTAAGTTTGGCCACAGGAACATCACTGCAGCCATCCGTTGTTCAGTCAAATGTCTCAAGCATGGCCATGAGTCATGAGTTCAAAGTTCATCCTCAGAAATACAGTGAGTTCAAGGCCAGCCTGGCCTATGTGAGACTCCCTTTCAAAACAAGAGATAAACAGGTGATAGATAGGATAATAGACAGATAGAGGGGACAAGGAAGGAAGGAAGGAAGGAAAGAAGGAAGGAAGGAAGGAAGACGGAAGGAAGGAAGGAAGGAAGGAAGGAAGGAGGAAGGAAGAAAGGAAGGAAGGAAGGAAGGAAGGAAGACGGAAGGAAGGAAGGAAGGAAGGAAGGAAGGAAGGAAGGAAGGAGAAAAGAAATGGCTCTGTTAGTCTGTGTGTAGAAGAAATTCCAGATTCCGTAGAAACTTACTAAAATTAATTCAAAATTTTGAATAGAGAGCCCAATCCTTATAGATCCCAGGCTAGGTTTTTTTTTTCTTTGTAATGTGGAAATTTGAAGTAGTCACAATGACAAGCAGATAGAGCAATGGTCAAGTTATCTAGAAATGACCTGTGAATAGCTGTCATACTGGCTGGGAACAAAGCTGGAATTAAGAAAGGCATGGCAGGGGAAAAAAACCAGACTTGTAGTAGAAACTGCTGAGCACCACACACAAAGGTGCCTGTCACAGCTGCTCAGGGTAGGAATGGTCCCTCTACCCATCACATAAACCGATGGAAAAGACAGTCATCTATAGAAGATAGATTGAAAGTGTGTGTACAGTGGTCTGGAGAGATGACTAGGTGGGTAAGAGCACTTGATGGATAACTATGATGGCCCAAGTTCAGATCACCACCGTCTAAGTAAAATTAGCATCACTGTGTAACTCTGGTCATAGTGCTAGTCAGGGGTAGAGACAAGAGGGTTGCTGGGGTTTTCTGGCCAGCTGGCCTAGGTGAAAATCAGTGAAAGACTTTGTCTGAAGGATACAAAGCACAGAGTAACAGTGTAGGACGCCTGAAGTCCTCCTTTGGCCAACTCATGTGCAATACTGGTGAGCGTGCATAGACACACACACACATACACACACACACACACACACACACACACACACACACCACTACCACCACCACCATCTCCACTACCACCACCCAACACACATATAGCAGTAGTTTATTTATAATAAAGTTACAAGTGGTTATGAGTTGCCTGATGTGGGTGCAAAGAACTGAATTAGAATCCTCTGAAAGAAGAGCAAACACTCTTAACTATCTCTCCACTAGCCCTAATCCCTGCATAATCAAGTTAAGAATAAATAAAGAGAAAGTAGGCTTGGTAGTAAGTATGAACACATTGCTATGAAACTGCTTCCACATGGGACCGTGCTATTTGAGGTGAGCTGAGTCCATGTTCCTGAGCCATGGACACTCTTGTTTGGCTCGGTAATAAGCTAGCTCTTATTCCCTTAGAGGCTAGAGCTCATGTTTGCATTGATAATCCACAAGAAAGGATGTTCTAGCTCCCTTTATGGTCACATAACAAATCCAGTTCTCCCAAATTGTGCTCAGGTTTACATTGAACTTATCACACAGTATACTTGCACACAGTATACAATTAAAGATTGTCGTTGGTACTTTTATCAATGTCTCAAGTAGCTGAACACTGAAGAGGTCTAATAGTTGCTGCTCTTAAGGCAGTTTAGAGTCTCTCTTTCATATTATAAGTTAGTTCTTTTTCTCCCACATAAAATCTATTTGTCCTCAATAATCTCTAGTGCCATTACTCAGGAACGAATAGCAGAGTGTTATGATGTTGAGTCTGTTTGTAATGTTGATATTGCTTTAAGGAATACTAAACACAGAACATATTTGCATACCAGGTATATCCAGCATTTTGGGGACGTGAGTGAGTGGACATGGCTCATGAGCATGGGCATGCGCAGATGTGTGGACCTAGGCATGCACTCGGAAATTGGGACATCAAAGGGCCTCATTTACCACTCTCTGCCTTCCTTC
>OU015755.1:5867712-5887712 GCA_907169655.1 Acomys percivali | reverse complement strand
CAGTTCCAGGCTAGTAAAAGCACCTATCTCAAAGTAAGGTGGACTGTGCCTAAGCAGCAAAACCAACGGTGCTCTCTGGCCTCCACAAAAGCATGCCCTCATACATGTGTGCCTGTGCACATGTGCACAAACATACAGATACACATACATGCACACATACATGCATACATACACATACTCATACATATGCACATGCATGCATATGTACACATATGCATGTACATACACATGCATGCATACACACATATGTACATTTACACATATATGCATATATGTATAATTATATTTAAACACGCACATATACACATCTACACACACAGGCTGACAGCTGCAAAATTTAAAGCTAATAACAAGAAAACCAATGCTCGTGCTCTTCTGTGCATCACTTCTACAGGCGAGCTCTGGTTCCATGGTTTCTATGGAAGCCAAGTGCAGTGGGATTCTTGGCCTTAGAGCCTGGAAACCTAAGTACAAGCCGTGCGTGCGCCGTGTCCTTACAGGGAGGATGAACAAAAAAGCATATACGGTTGGTTTGCTCCAGACTCGAATCAATGTAGACCTCGAGCTGTCATTAGGATGCCATGGAAGTGAGCTAAGCGACAAGCAGGCCACTCCATCACTGTCTGCTGCGTCACTCTGCAGCTCAACTCGCGTTCCCATCCCTCTCTCAGCTGAAAATTTTTGCTAGTAATTTTACCTCAAAGGAACTGCTGTTTGACTCAGATGGGACCACAGGCGTGCTTAGCGAGTGCCTGTAAATAAAGTCTTTGTTGTTGTAAAGATTGTGTGTAACCAGGAAAGAAAAAGTGTAAAGCATAAATTCTCCAGACGTTAATAAGGGGATGCAGATAAACAGTCTGTTTACAGCTCAGCCACGGAGTACGGCAGAGACAGGCTCTCTCACTGCCCACCAGACTTCCCATGAAATTCCAGTTGCTATGAAACTCTCAGCCCATCCAGTATTCTCCCTCTGTACTGGTCTCATCAATTTACTCCAAATTAACCAACAGTCTAGCGTCACTTCTGTTGCTCATGACTGATGGGTTGAGGTGGCTGTGTTTTAGTTTATTGATAAAAAGAAGGAAGAGTAACACCAACCATTTTTCTGTATTATATATAATTAAGTAACAGTTTAGAATCAAGACAAGCCAAGGGATTGATTTTCTTTTTTTGAAACCTAATGTATGAAATAACTTTCATTGATAAAATATTGATTTTTGTGTAGGTGCCTTAGTGTGTATATTATAAACCATGTGTGTATATCATATAACCATGTGTGTATCTATATAACCATGCATGTGCAGGTACCCATGGATGTTGAAAGGGAAACTGGACCCTTGTGAATTGGAATTAAGAGACAGTGGTGAGCCTCCTACCAAACCCAGGAGTCTGCTAAGGTTGTAAGCGCTCTTAGCCCCTGAGTCACCACACCAGATCATGGCTTGCATCTTTGATTCATTGTGTGACGTTGTCTTCCCTCTGATAGTTCTGGGGCTAACGTGCCTCATAGCCACAAGTAAGATGTTTGAAGTGTGTGAAGAAAGAATGACAAATGAAGCAGGTCAAATTAGCCTGATGCCAACGTTTGGAGAAATGGTGCCTATGTCTACTGGCACTGCCAAGGTCAACACACAGAAATCCAAGGTCACATTGAAGGAAAGCAACATATAAAGTCTGCCACCCACAGGAAACAATAGTGGTCTAAAACCCAACATGGCTGAAAGTCTCTGAGACATGGAGTTCCTTCTCAACTCTCCCATCCACATCCAGGCCAGCAGTCCTGCGTGGTGTGCTTCTTCTCAGCACCCAGCTCCCCCTGTGGTCTCCCTTCCTTGCTCTCCTGGGCCCTCCCAGGCTTGCTAAGGCCCACACTGAGGTAAGCCTCTCAAAGTGGTTAAACACACTCAGTGTGGCCACTTCATGGGGCCCAGAACTAGCTTTTCTCAGCCAGCTTCCCCATTCTCTTTTTTTCCCCTCAAACTCTCCATTCGTTTAAAGACTTAAAATCAGCTGGGCGTGGTGGGGCACGCCTTTAATCCCAGCCTTCGGGAGGCAGAGGCAGGCGGATCGCTGTGAGTTCGAGGCCAGCCTGGTCTACAAAGTGAGTCCAGGACAGTCAAGGATACACAGAGAAACCCTGTCTCGAAAAACCAAAAAAAAAAAAAAAGACTTAAAATCACCCATTGACCCAACTTACTTGGGCTCATTTGAATATTCAATGAATATGCATGCAAATTTGTGGTGACCATTTTTACCTCCTTGGGTAATAAATACCTCCTTACTATATTTAAAATAGCAAAAGTTAAAATAAAAAGAAAGGCAGGGAGGAAGAAAGAAGGAAGGAAGGAAGTAATTAAAGTCTTTCGTGCTTGCTTTAAATCACCTTTTCAATTTAATTACCTTTGATTGATTTCTGAGATAGGTTCAATTTGTCTTTGATAATATGTATCGCCTTGCCATGCTTATTTTACCAATACTAGATATGGATATGCATGCCTCACCTTGTATTACTGATGTTTGATGTGTGTTCCTTCACCTCTTCAAGAAAGGAAGCGGGTATTCTCAGAATTTGAAAATATCTGGCAGGATACTCCACACTTGTCACACATCCCAATAGTTACATGCAAAATTAAGTTATAGGCCAAGCCTATGTCTGCTCGCTATTTCAAAACCACACAGCAGCCCCCTGGTTCTCCTTGGTGCCTCAGGGATGGAAGAAGAGACGGATTCATTATTATGCCTGGAAAACCGAAAAAGCCCCAGTTGGATTTCTCTTGTCCTTTTAGCTTGTTCCATGACAGAGACACAAAGCTGGGTAGAAGTGACATCCATGTATGCTGGCAGATCTAACAAGGATCCTATTGAAGATACTAAAATGGGAACTAGTTAAAGGGAGATACTGGGGACACGGAGTAACATGTCAGTCTCGGGACCTGTCTGTCTGTCCAGGAGGGCGTTTGATTGAAATAGCTATTTGTCTATGCCCAGCAGAGCTTTCAGAGCTTTGCTCCCTTTGCTGGTGAACCACATGGCTCTATGAATGCTCCCATAATCCCTGGAAATTCAAGTTCTGCCCCATGCCACAGACTCCAGGGTACCATGACTACCTTGAAGACTTGTAAGCTTCCAGCTAGATTCTAAGAGTCAGTTATGAGGTTTAAGTCATTTTATAGACATGGCTTTCGTGGAATGAGATTATTTGCTTCCTACTAAGTATTATGTTTACAATTGAATATTCAGGAGCAAGCTGGGGAGTGGTCACTCAACCATGGTCCCATGAAGAAACAACTAACTTCTTAAGCCGCATAGTAATCTTATTTAGGAAGATTGTTTTGCTTAAAATTGAACTGTCTGTTAAAGCACTTTAGTTTGGGTAGTGTGTGTGTGTGTGTGTGTGTGTGTGTGTGTGTGTGTGTGTATTCACTTATGGGTGTATGTGCGTATGTGTATGGAGAGAGGGGGGCTGCTTTGTCACACTACCTTAGTTCCTTAAGACATGGTCTCCCACTGACCCTTAAGTAAAGAGTGAGGCTGGCCGCCAACATGTCCGAGCAATCCTCCTGCCTTTGCCACCCACAGTGCTTGGGGGGGGGGGCTCCAGGAGCAGAGGCCCAGGCCCAGGTTCTTGAGTAGGTGCTTAAGATTTAAACTCAGCTCCTCATATTTGTGCAGCAAGTGCTCTTGCCCATTGGGCCACCTTCCTAGCCTCGTTCCTTCTATTACCTCAAACAACATGAAGAACAATAATAACCCCCCCCCAAAAAAATCAAACACTTACAAAAGAAGTAGGTGTCCTGTTAGAGAAACTTGCTGTGTCATCCATCACTCCCCAGTCTATGCTGTCATCAGCACAAGCAAGGGTACCTACGCTAGCCAGTGTTGCTAGTGTGCACACACTCAACTGTGCATGTGTCTTTATCGAGTAGGTGCAGTTGCCCCTTAAGTCTATGCATTACTGGGGCTACAGGAACTCTGTGTGGTCATTCTTACTGTTTTGTACATATTTCCTCTAAATTGAAACATTTCCTCCCAGAGGGAAGTCATAAATACTCGGGAAATCAAAACCCAGAAGTCTCTAGAAACTCCCAAAACTTCACAAAGCCCCTCCACAGGCTTTGCTAAGTGGTAACTGTTGCTGGGGCAGAGACTCTCTGACCAGTGGGGTCAGCCTGTCAGTTGTGCAGAGAGCTCCAGACAGGCGCTGTTCGTGAATTGTAGCCCAGGCTAGGCTGGGCTTCCCCGTGCTTCTGAGTTACCAATGCTACTATAAATAAGCCTGAATGGTTCACCAAGTTGTACTTTGGTGGAACTGTTCTTCCAATCTGTCTCCCCAGGAAAGGCCACAGTTCTAATATCAAAGCTTTTCGTCTCTTCTGTCTGTGTGACTAATTAACACAGAATATTTGCTGTACCTTTCCAGTTGCCTGATTTCTCATTTCTTCATGGACTTCACTAAAATTGAGGAGAATAAACCAAGGAACAGGCAGCCTGGAGACATGAGAGATTTTGTGGGCCCTCTGACGATCTGTGTCTGTGATGGAATGCACATAGTTCTGTAAGCATACTGGGGGAATCACTCTGCATTGCTGTACGGTTTTGTCTGTACTCCTTCACAGCTGCCACTCTGGCCAGCACAGTCATGCACAGCTTCTAGACACTACTTGAAAGAACTGAGAACTGCGTCAGCATCAGCCTGTTTCCATGTCTTCCTGTAGAAACATGCAAGTGTCTTTGCATTCACATCACACACACAATTTTTGAGTGGCTAGTAAACTCCACTGTATTAGATATTTGACACTTCGTTTGTCCTGGTAGTTTGTAATCCTGACTGAGATAGACAACTCTAAATCAGTAAACTGAGAGAGGACAGTGAAAATGGCTGTCTCCTCCATAGTAGTCCGAAGGCCTTTGAAGTGACACACATAGTCAGAGCACTGAGGAGGTGAGTCGAGTGTCCAGTGACTCGGTGTCTAATGGGCTCAGGGTGGCAGGGAGGAATAATGACTTTGCTTCTCAGATCAAAATAGACCCATGAAATCATGACTCAAAAAAAAATTAACAGTTAGTTGTGGAGGCACATGCCTGTAATGCAAGCATTAGTGAGCCAAGACAGGAGAATCAAGAATTTAAGGTTATCTGTGGCTACTGGGCCAATTCAAAGATAGCCTGGACTACCTAAAGTCCCATTTCAAAAAATTCCAAAAATGTTAATTTAAAAGGAAAGTAGCTCGAATGAGATAGAACTTTAAGGGAGCAAACAGATATTACCATAAATACCCAGTGCCTGTATGAGAAATAAACGTGTTAAACTATACTCCTAGCAAGTGCCTATGTGGGCAAGAAGCTGGTAGGACAACGGTGAGAAGTGTGTCCAAAAGCAAAAAGGATCCCGGGTGGGAAATAGATTGGTTATTTTTCAGACCTCACAGGAAGAATTTAGGGGAAGACATTTTTCTTTTGGTTCACATTTTTAGACACTTTCAGTCCAGCCTGGCAGGGGAGGTACAGTGAAGCAGGCGGACCACACGGAAGCTCTGAGAAAACCACAGGAGCCTGTGTGGGTGTGGCAGAAGAGAGGGCCAAGAGCTCTGCGGTGTATGAAGAAACACCGGTGCCCTTTCCCTCAGTGTCACGCCCGGCTGTTAACACACAATGACCTGACCAGCTGGTAAAATCTCTCTGATGGTGCCATGGTGGCACCTTGATAAGTCATTTTTAAAGTCACAATGCAAGAAGAGTCACACAAAGGTAAGAGGCTATAATACAATTGGTTGTCATAGCAAAAATGATGCTGAACTGTCCCTGTCATTTTCTCTATGAGATAAAAGGCCAAATGTGAAAAATAGTAGTATTTTCTCATTTGCCAGTGTTAACAATTTGTTACTTAACTCCTAGTTGCCAGGACCTCTGGATGTCCCGGAAGAACTTCAGTGAATGAAGAAAACACTGTGGTCTCTGTCTGCGCGGAACCTGGGTATTGGTTAAGTGAAAGCGAAAAGGCAGCCAGCAGCCCCCTTAATGCAATCACGCCCAGATGCTCCAAGGTTAAAGAGGAGGCACCTGTCTGTCACCCCTTTGCCGGCCTTGACGTGCTGGAGATTCATTTTAGTAATGGAGCTGTCAGATTTCTTTACAATGTCAAGCCGACGAGAAGGAGATAGAACCGGAGTGCTTGACTGGCTGTGTCTGAGACTCCACCAGCGCGGAGATCAGATCCTAAAACGCTGGAGGGCTTTATGGGGTGACCGCAGAGGGCGTGGAGGAGTTTCCCTCTTTCAGAATTTTTATAAGGACCTCATGGATTCCAGAAGTAATACATGTCCTCTTAACACATTTAGTGATGCAGGGGAAATGCTGTGGGGTTATAGAAACGCCCACATGAACTCCGTGTGTACACAGCTTAATCCAGAAGTGTGCTGACACTACTCTTTCGCATCACTCATTCCTTGACTCTGGTCCAAAGCCTCTGGGGGAGAGGCTCTCTGTTTACGTGTTCCCAGAAACTGTGCTGGGCCATATGGAACCACAGACCTGCCCTGAAGATTCCGCTGATCTTCCTTAGCTCCCATGGCAGGCCAGGAAAGAGTTAGTGGTACGGAGACTGAATAGCGTCTTCACAGGGGGAGAAAAGGTAGCAATGTCAGGGATGCAGATGTAAAACGGTGTCCTGGTTTTCAAAGAAATGAAAAAATGAGCGACAGGGAAAGAGCCTGCAGTTCAGACACTGTCATGGTCGTCGATATCAAGCCACCATGGACTTTTAATATAGGAATTAAATAATTTGAAGTTGCTTCATAGGAACTCCAAACATTGTTTCCCTTAGACAGCTTACATTCTGGAAAGCTCCATGGATAGAAAGCCACAAGCTCAAGAAAAGATTTTCCTGTTCTGATCTAAATTTTAAGGAAGATGGAAGTGAATGCTGGTGTAGTGGACTGGCTGGAAACCCGCATTTCTATAGAGTGTTGATTAACGGCTCCAAGTCAATGCGCAAGAAGATCTGTGCGAGTTGTGGAAAGTTTTTATCCTCCTCAATAACATCTATCAATGTCAAGTACAATAAGAGAACTCCGGCTCAACAGAGCTTATGTAAGTACAGCTGAAGGACTGTAGTTAGTCATGAGGTCAAACTACTGCAACTTGACGTGATTAGCAACGGCACGGGGAATCTCAGCCGTGTTATTAAGATATACAGTGTCTAAGGCACAGGCGAGGAGGGGGCTGAGTGACAGATTTAGTAAGGGCAAGCTCATTTGATGCCTTTGTGTTAATAAGAAAACAGAAGTCCTTAGGCAGGTGTGGTGATAAAACACTATAATGCCAGCATTCAGGAGGCAGAGGCAGGAGGACCATTGTTCATTGGTAGAGTCCATACTGGTCACAAATAAAGGCCCTGGACTTGATCTCTACAACAGAGGAGTTCAAGAGGCTAGGGAGATACTCAGGAAGTGAGGCCCTGAGTTCAGATCCCCAGAGGCATGCAACATCCAGACTCAATAGCTCCAGCTGGATCCTAGCATTCCTCTGTTGAGGTAGAAGGAAAGGCAAGGGAAACTGCAGAGGCTCTGTGGTGGTTTAAAAGAAAATGTCCCCCGCCCCAGTCTCACAGGGAAGGGTACTATTAGGAGACGTGGCCTTGTTGGAGGAAGTGTGGGGGGTGGGCTTTGAGGACTTTTTTCAAGCCAGGCCCAGTGTGTCTTGTTCTTCCTGCTGCCTGGGGATCCAGATGCAGAACTCTCAGCTCCCTCTCCAGCACTATGTCTGCCTGCTTGCTGCCATGCTTTCCTGCCATGGTGATGATGGACTAAACCTCTGAACTGTAAGCCAGCCACAAATAAATGCCTTTAAAAAAAAAAAAAGACTTCCGTGGTCATGGTATTTCTTCACAGCAATAGAAATTCTAACCAAGACAGGCTCTTAGGTCAATAAGGTACTAACCTCAGCAATAATGAGACCCCCACCTCCAACAGGGCAGAAGACAAAGACTGACACCTAAGGTTGTCCTCTGACCTCTCAATATGCACCATGTGCATACCTGTACTCACACATGTGAACACAGATATACATACACACACACCATAAATATATACATGCATACCATAGTCATACATACATAAGTACATATAGCAACACAGACATATACACACATGCTCTATACACATATACACACAAACAAAATAGACACACACACACACACATACACACACACCATAGGCACACAGACACACATCGTACACAGAAGCACACATCACATGTACAGCATTGGGTTTGGTAGGTTGGAGTCAGCCTCCCTCTGACTCATTCTCCAGACACCCTTCTGTAGTTCACAACCTCGCTGCTGTGCAGAGTCCTCACAGTAATCCCTGTGCTCTGCACTGCTCACACCCCAGCTCAAACATCAGCCACCAAAGTGAATATTCTTTAAGAGAGACTGCCAAAGGAGACAGTTTCAAAGGTGAAAAGAATAACAATTAGCCTGAAATAAGTCATAGAAGAAACGGATAGGAAAGCCAAGGCTTGAATAAAACTCAAAAGACCCTGAAGACTATTTCAGCCAGTTGAAAGGCAGGAGATTAGGGTTATTCTGGGTGGACCCACCAGGTAAAGTGAGGACATCTGGGTAGATCCGACGCCTTACACAAGGGCATGTTCATGCATTATGTCCATCCTCAGGTAGAGCGAGACCCATTTCCACTTCCATTAAAGGGGTATTTTCCTTTCATCATGGCAATTCAAAACTCTAGTGGCTCCTTTTGAAGGGTTAAGTTCTTCATAAGCTAAAGAATTTGTTCTATTGACCAAGAAGATGAGGGAGGAGCTGCAGAGAGACTTTAGCCTGTCAAGTTATTGACATAGAAACATTAGGACCTAAGTTTGATTCCCAGAATCTACACAAGGAAGTCTTTTGTAATCCCAGCGTGAGACAGGCAAATCCCTGAGGCTCACTCATCCTTGCCCCTTGCCTGCTGAGGTGAGCGTGGGTGGAGGGGTCAGGCCAAGTGAGAGAGACTCTGCCCAAAGACACAAAATGGAGTGGATGGGCCCTGAGGAATGGTACCTGAAGGTGACCTCTTCTCCACATGCATAGAAACATGAGAACCCAGTTGAATGTGTACATACACATTCACATGCTTACATACATGTGCATACAAACTCACATGAATACATACACGTGGACCCACATGAATGTGTTGTAGGAATAAAGTTATTGTGTAATCCAAATGCTTATTTCTGCATTCCCCCCCCCATATCTGGTTACAATCCTTGTTCTGAGACTCTCCTGTCTCAATGTTGTGTAAAGCACTGCTCCCCAGTTGTTCCCTGATATGCCCATAAAGCAGCATCCAACCAATCAGTGAGTAGGAGAGAGAATAGGGCTGGACTTCCTGCCAGCCAGGGGAGGAGTTAGAAGAAGAAATAAGGGATTCAGTCAGGGGAGAGTTCCAGGTGACATTAGGAGAGGAGCCGGAACAGGAAAAGCTACCAAGTGCTAGTATCTCTGGAATGTACACAGGGAGGAAGCCTTAGCTTAGAGGATTAAGACTAGAGTAATAATTGCTCAGTTCTTGTGCTATGAAGCTTGTTTAAATAATATAATAGAGTAAAATTATTTGTGTGATTGCCGAGAAACTGAGAAACAAACAGTTCTATAAAAAAAAATAACTTAGCAACGTGTACATACACACTCACATGCATATATACATGTGAACCCACATGAATGTGTACACACAAACTCATGTGCATACATACATATGAACATATGCACATATGTGCATACAGACTCACAGACACACAAAGAATTATATGGAAAGGAGTCCACTGAGTAAAGTTTGAACCCATAGAAATCTTCCAAGAAATCATGTAATTGCACAGGATGCCATCTGCACACCTTTGAGGAGTTATAAAATGCTATTATAAGCCAGAGGAGTGTTCTGCATTCCAGGGCTCCACAGTGTATCAGCAGAGGTGGCTATGCGTGTAAACTGTGAAGCCAAACACCACACAATCGCTTAATGAATCCCGCTAATTCCTAAATAAATCCACACCAGGGAAGACAGTCACCTCACTGTCATCCTTGCTCATAAGAACTTTAGCTTGGACCAACAGATAAATCACTAAACATGCTTAGTCTCTAGTATTTAGATATTTCACTCCAGTAGCACTAGTAAAAACATATTTACAGCTGGGCACAGTAGCACACACCTATAATCTCAGCACTGGGGGAAGCAGAGGCAGGTGCATCTCTGTGAGTTCAAGGCCAGCCTGGTCTAGAGAGCAAGGCCAGGACAGCCAAGGCTACACAGAGGAATCCTGTCTCTAAAAACAAACAAACAAACAAACAAACAAACAAACACATATTTGCTCACAAGTTCACACTAAAGTCTGCCCACTCTGGGTGTGGCTTTGTAAACGTTTTCTACTCGTGACTCTTTTCTGTCTTTTATGTGAGCCTAGTTAACATAGGCGCAATAACAGAAGTAGAAATAGCGACATAGCTATGTAGTAGGCATATGAAACAAGCATTTGCCAATAAATCATGTTTATCTTAAATAAATTCCCCAGTATACATATAATTTTTACACTTTATTAAAACAAATGCAACTTAGCATACTGATGAGATGAATGCTTTTATTTTTACACAGAGGATGAAATCGACTAAATATTAGACACTGGGGGATGCAGACCACCCGACCTTCAACGATTCTCAGACTTGATTGACAGTTTGGTTTTGTAACTGTCGGTGCTAAGGGTGCTGCTGCTTTGCATAAATACACAGTACAAAGTGGCGGAAGTATGTTTAGGGCCGTCTCAGAAACTCTTGGAAGCTCTGTCTTAATCTTGAGCCAAAATTCATTTAATGATTTTTTTTTTTTTTACGAAATACAAGATGTGAGTAAAACAGCAATATTTAAAACCAAACACTCCAACACAATACAATCCAAAGACATGACAATTTAAAGCTAACATGCAGACGAATGACAGCAAGAAAATATTAAGTCTTCTTTTTTTTTCTGTAATTAACCTATTATGTTTCTGTAAGATCACAAAAGTTTGTATGTCCAATAAACGCACCACAGTTCCTAAGATCTGACAATCTCAGACCTGAGCTGATGTCACAGGCAGCCTTCACTGGCACTGTGTGATGTGACCCTATACGCAGTTCAGTGTCCATGCCATGTGCCCAGAACCAAGGCTGCAGGGCAGTCCCAGGATGCAACATGGATGGGTGCCATGTAAACACCTCAGACGTGTTACAGTTCAGTTTCAACTAATTTGGGTCATTTATTACACATTCTGAAAGATTTTCCCTCTTACCAAATTTCTCACAAGCCCTAAATTTGGTTAATCAACCAGGCGTGGGGGCGTGGCCTACAGGATCCCGGGCAGCAGATCTGGCAGCCTCTGCATGGCCATCACTTACATTCAGAGCTACTGAAGGCAGAGTTGCTGTGTGTGCTTCTTACTGACCTTGCACAGACTCACTGCCCAGCAGGACCTGGTTAATTTTCGCCATCCCAGCATAATCCCTACCACTACTCCCTTGACTCACAAAAGGCCCAGCCTGAATGAGAAATTAAATGGCCAGGCTAACGCTACTCCCATGTCCCACTGAACATGCTATGTTCTAGTTTGTGTAATACAAGAAGGATGCTTAAAAAGCACTGAGTAATTTTAATTGAACAAGACACCTTATTGATGATCACTAACGTTGGCTTAAGTACCTTTAATACGAAGCAGATTAAAGCCTGCACAAAACGCCAGGTTCTGTGGAAATGAGGTGAAAAACAAAACCTTCTGAGACAAAAATATAGGAAATTTTTATGTTTTTAAAAAAAAAATTAATAGTGTGTATACGGATGTATGGGTGTGTCAAGGTCACAAACAGAGGTCAGAGGACAACTTTTGGGAACCCCCTTCTCTCCTTCCACTATGGGTTCCTGGACTAACCTCAGGGCATCTGGCTTGCACAGCAAGCCTCTTTACCCACTGACCGACCCAGCTTGCCAGCCCAGGAAATGGTGACAATGTCAGCATTCTAACTAGAATACAGGGGCGCGTTTGTATTCTTGTTAATTCATCAAGTCATTGACTCACCTAACAACAAGAACATAAGTACAAACTGGCTCAAGGAACACTGTATTATTAGGTAATAAAGCAGGGAAGTGGAGATATCAGGCGAGATATTCCTATGTCAACACCCCTTTGTGTTGGTAGCAATAGAAATTGAAGTGGAAGGAAAATAAGAGCAAATAGGTTTTCCAGGGTATTTTACATATTATTGTTAGCAGATATGATGGACTGTAACCATCTTAACAGAAATGGTTTGTCCCTCGGTGGCTTTGTTCATTCAGGTTATGCATTTTTCCTTAGTGCTTCTCCTGCCTGGGGATTTATGGTTTAACAGACTGTAATAGGCCAGATAAAGCCATTTATCATGCAGGCTTAATGTAGGGTAGGAAATTTCACTTGGTGAGCGTGATATATAAATATTGGTCTTTTTGGGAACACACAGAGCATATTTAACTGAGTACAAAATGCAGGCTATATACCATGTCCCCAGATTTCTCAGGTCTGAGGGAGACGGTAAGAGGCTTCCTTCTGAAGTGTATTCTAGTCTTCCCAGCCCTTCATCTCTTCAGGGCATTTTCATCCCATCACACTCTACAGTCATGTTAATGTGTATACTTCCATGCCTGCCATCTGCATTTCACAGACAATGGATACAAGCTGGACCCGTGCTGTACTGCATTTCCCACCTGCCGTCTTTATAAGACCAGCTGTGCCCGTTTGCAAAAGAGCATCATAGCTGGGCTTTTTGATCCTTGAGGAAGATGGTGAGGGCAGTGAGGGTCCCTTGGCCCCTCACCGGAGTCTCCAGCCATGCTTCCCAATCAAGTGTATGCAACTCTGCCATAACAACACTTGGCCTTGGGTTAGAGAGGGGAAGACAAAGGGAAGGGGAGCCATCTGCACAGACGCGGGGAGCCTTCTTCATTCTGCTGGGGCAGACTTCTCCTGTGGCTGCTTTGAGCTCACATGTTCCTACTAAGACCTCCCCACCCAGGCTCTGATGAACTCACCGGTCACCCAGAATGAATTTATGTGGAATCAAACCTTATCTTGCCACTGGAGTCTTACGAGGAAGGGACCGGAGCTTATTTTCCTAACAGCCACCTAAAAAATCGCAGAGTAGGGTCTGCCTTGGTGAATTTATTCCCACTGATGTTTCGAACATCTTTGAACACAGTTGGTGCCAATGAAGATGGTATTATGGGGACTTTTAATGCCCTGTCTAGACAGCTTATTCACAGACTGCCAACCGTAACGTATGTCAGGAGTGCTTCAGATGGTGAACGTGGCCATCACCACAGGAGCTGACTGAGGACATGCATCAGATGTGCAAGGAAGAGAAATTACTTTCAGGATGATTGGTCAAAGGCAATGACTTGAGTTCTTAGCCAATGACACCAGCATGCTGCATGAAGCTGAGGTTTAGAAGGAGAAATCTGAAAGTGTGCTACATGTCTTCATTTAGTTACAGACCACGCTGAGCCATCCTGCTGGAGCTAGTCCATTCATATAACTTACGATATCACAGGCAATGGCTGGGGAGACGGCTCAGTGAGTGATGTGCTTGCCGCCTGGTGATCAGGACCTGAGTCCAGACCCTCGGCACCCATATAAAAGCCAAGCCCGACAGCATGTGCCTGTAACATCAATGACAGGAGGCAGGGACAAGAGCATCCCAGGGAATTTCTGGCCTGCCAGTCTGCAGAATCAGTGAGCTCCAGGTTCAGTGAGAGACCGTACCTCAAGCAGTAAGAGGAAGATGCCTAACATGAATCTCTGGTCTCCAAATACATGCATACACGTGTTCACATACATGAGGAAGTAAATATCAAAGCATGACTTTTTTTTAGCATAAAACATTTTAAAGAAATATAAAACATTTAAATACAATGGAAGGAGTACATACCCAGATATTACAATCCTCAGCAGGTATGGTAGTTTTCAGATCAATATCTGAAGGTTTTTCCAAAGCTAATGAAGAACCTATAATGCTCATCTCAGAGAAGGCAGCTTAGCTCTAACGACAAGGGCTCTGTGTTGCCAAGGAATGCCAGGCCCCAGCTCCTCTTGCCATGAATTTCAAGATTCCTCCGGTTCCTATAGTCCCTTCTGTCCCACACATTCCATGGGGATGGGGTCTGACTGCCTCACAGCTGCATGCGCTAGACACTGAAGGCTGAGGAAGCCATAGCCCCAAGTTCCCCACAAGCTCATAATCATCTGGCTTACAGAAGCAGGCCCGAGTACAGGTAGAGACAATATGAATTGTCAATTTTCAGCTTGCCTGACTGCTTTGGCTGTCATCAGCCATATGTACAGGATGAGGAAGAGATGGGCAAAATTATGATAATGGCTCTTTCCTTAAAAGAGCTCAGAATCCAGACTATGAAGAGATGTAAACGCAGAGAAACAATGAGGCAAAGCCCGAGGAGACTGAGACAGGTTCAGTGTTGAGGTGTAAACTCTGAGAAGGTCACTGGAGGCTTCAGAGAAACAGTGGGACTGAGGGGCCGGAAGGTAGCATCAGGCAGCGTTGGCAGGAAAACCATAGCTAAGAAGTATGTATAATTTTTAGAAGGCTAAATTAGGATAGGTAAAGACTCGGCCGGCTCTGCATGAGAGGCTGTGTCTAGTCCTCAGTGCCACGAGATCAAGAACAGTAAAGTAATAAACAAAAGCTCAGCTCATAGGGCAGATGTCCTAAATAGCTATGACATAGATACAGGTGGTGACCACATGGTCAAAAAAAGATGGCTGAGGGTTGGGAACAGGGGTGTCAACCAGTGTTGTCTGAGGGTTTGCTTGTGTGTGTGTGTGTGTGTGTGTGTGTGTGTGTGTGTGTGTGTGTGTACACCAGCAGTCAATATTGGGTGTCTTCCTTAATCTCTTTCCACCCTAGCTCACCGATTCTCCTGGAATGGCTGACAAGCAACTGCCACGGATCCTCCTCTCTGTAACACCTTGGTGCTAAGGTTAAAGATGCTCATTGCCATGTCTGGATTTTTACATGGATGCTAAGGATCAAACTCAGGTTTTGTCTGGGCAGCAGGCACTTGGTCCACTGCCCCATCTCTCAGCTGCTAGTTAAGTTTTTTGCAAGAATTTCCAAATCAGTGAAGTCAGGCAACTAACTCCCAGTAATGAAAGCCAGCCTCTACCTCCTCACTGAACACAGGTGCTTGAAAGATGGCTACCGTCTTTGGTACATACTGGGGGATATGCCCAATTACAGGCAGTGTGCTCTCAAGTGCCAGGGTGAGACAGTTATCTTGAGAGCCTGGCTGTGAACTTTCTTTTCCAAAACAAGAAAACAAAATCTTGAGCATCCAATTAACGCACGGTATGCCTTGGCTCACCACCCCAAGTAGGCCTGTCCTTTCTCCCAGTTTCAAGAACATTAGAGCCAAAAATTAGACGTACAACCTTTGTGTCATGAAATAGGTCACTGGACCTATGAAGTATGCTCTAAAATACCAAGGATAATATATTCTAAGACTCCCTTAATCTGTTAAACAATTAGGTAGTCACATAGTTTCTATCCCAGGCTGGCCTCAAATTCTCTACGTAGCTGAGGATGACCTTGAACTTAGAACCCTGCTGGGCTTGCAAGCACGCACCACCACATCCAGTTTATGCAGTACTGGGGATAGAACCCATGGCTTTGTGCATGCTGAGCAAGTACTGTACTGACAGAGCTGCAACCTCACTCTATGACACTAGGATTCTTTATATAAAGCTGATAAACTCTTCTGTAATATGTTTGCGTCTTAGAATGCTTTGCTGAGCAGGCTAGGAAATTCACAGTGCTTCTAAATATATTGATCTCATAACTGCTCCCACTGAGATAGCGATAGATAAAATAATGTGTTCGATTCATACTTAGAGAAGATGATCCCCATTCCAGACTTCTTACTTGGGACTCTCCTAATTTCATTTAAAAACTAGAGAACGCATTCTCCCTCCCAACCCACCAAGCCCTCTGTTAAAATGCCCTTCTATAAATTAGGCTAACAGACTAATTTTCTTTATCATAATGGGATTAACTATTTATGAGTACAGTAACAGGGCAAGCCCAATCTCCATCACCGTCCGATGCAAACAGTCAATAACCACTTTTGTGATCTTTTTTTTTTTTTTTTTAATGTGAAGGATGTAACACATTATTTCGGATAATTATTGACGTTGTCAAATCCTATCAGCACAAGCTGATCCTGGAAATAACAGGGAAGGTGAGGTGCTGATGGTGAGGAGCAGGAAACATTCCTGGTGTGTGCCTTTCTCCCTGATACTGTGAATCATGAGATGCTAAAAGGGGGGAAATGGCTCTAGTGGTGAAGAGCTCACAGCGCAAACATGAGGACCTGATTCTGGATCCCAATACTCACGTAAAAGTGAGCCTGTGTTCATCTGTGATCCAGCACCCAGGGGTGCGGAGACAAGACCATGGAACTCACCAGCCAACTAGTCAAGTCAAATACTGAGCTCCTAGTACAGTGAGGGAAGTTTCTCAAATAAAATAAAATAATAGTAGCTAGTGGTTGATGCCCGCCCTTAGCCTCTGGCTTCCTCTGGTGTTTGAATAAGAAAGTTAGTCTCCCAGAGGCTCATATATTTGAATGCTTAGTCACCAGGGAGTGACACTATTTGAAAGGGTTAGAAGGATTAGGGAGTGTGCCTTTCTGGAAGAAGTGTGTCACTGGGGGTGGGCTTAGGGGTTTCAAAAGCCCAAGTCAGGCCCGAGTGAGTGTCACTCTCTCTTGGCCTGTGGATCAGGATGTAGCTCTCAGCTACTGCTCCAGTGGCTGCCTGCATGCCACCATGCTCCCTGACATGACGGTAACAGACTAAACATCTGAAACTGTAAGCAAGCCCCCAGTTAAATGCTTTATTTCATAAGACTTGCCTTGGTCATGGCGTCTCTTCACAGCAGTAGAACAGTGGCTAAGCCACTTCTCCTTACGCAAGCGGTCATCAGCTCATCCTAAAACTGGCTGAGAGGAACTAATTCTCTCTTACAGCTTTTCTCCACTCTTCTCCACAGAGCTCTCTGCCTCCTCTGTCTTCCCTTTTCTCAGAAGGACATTGTCATCATGAGGGTTCAGTTCATTTACTCACAAGCCATGTAGCTGTGGCATCTCTATCTAAATGTCCATCTTTGCCCACTGAGGACGTCAAAGCAGGCCACCCTGTGTCTAACGTCATCACTGAACTCGGCTTCCAAAAGAAGTCACTTACACGTGACACGGCTTAATAAATTGCTTCCAGGTCCCTGGATTAATTTACATTTTACTTTAGAAATTTTTGTAGAGACTTGGCTGCTCAGTGGATGGACCTTAATTCGGGGATGCCTACACCGAACGGTGAGCATGTAAGATTAAGTGCTTGGAAACAAAATATTAATTGCAAATATCAAGTGCATTACAAGCAGACCAAGAAGTAATTACAGTCATTTTTTTTTTAGTTAGCATAAAGCAGAAGTGTGATTTGGCTTTTCATTATAAATGTCTCCCTAAGAGAAGAAAACTGTCAAAATTCCTAATATGGGATGTGTAGAAACAATTCCAGAATTTCTGGTTTGCCGGCAGTTTTGAACTGAACTTTCTAAGGCCACATCGTCCTAGTACCTCTAAACTCCCCAGAGGACAGAGTGAAATCAGTCATCACCATTCGCCCAACTCATTCGCTATGAAAGGCCTCTGGCCATAGGAGAGTCTAGGCTGGCTTAGAGGCAGAGGCCCCGCCCCTTTTGCCTCCTCTTCCTCTGTGTGCCACTGGATGAGGGCTTCTGCCTAGGGCTAAGCCTATTGCAACGGTTTCAAACCCAGCGCTCCTTTCTTGTTGTCGCTGTTGCTTTGTTTTGTTCTTCCCCATCCAACATCCACATCCTCCATCTGAAAACGGGCTTCAGGCCCACTGGGCCCTTCAGTGCCCACCCTGCCTCTCCCAGAGGCAAGCATGTTGATCTTATACAGCACGGAGTCCACTCTGCTCTCATTCACTTCATGTATTACACATTAAAAGTCATTATTTCTCACTTCTTATTTTCCTAATGAGAAAAGACTAATTCCTTAGGGCAATATGACCGTATCACTGGGTTAACTATCACCACTCTGAGACAACAGCAACGCAACAACAACAACAACAACACAACCTTACCTTCCGGTCACAGGACTTAGCCCAGGCTAGCCTCAGTCTTGCCGTTCTCCTGCCATAGCTTCGTAAGTGTTGGGATTAGAGATAGGTGCTTCCATTCCTGGTTTGTTTTTACTTTTTCCCCACTTTTAACTTTATCTCACAGTTATAAGATACACACATACCAATAAAAACCTGTAGCAACGAATACTTCCATTGCTACCATATATTATTTTGGTTTCTCAGTAGCTCCAAGGTCAGTGCTGTGAGATGGTGGTAGAACCAGTGGGCCATTCCACTATCGAATCACCTAGCCCTGTCCCAAGTGACTCGCCATCCTCAAAAGATTTCCTGTGTAAGAAACTCTGGGATGCACCTGCTGGTGTGAATAGGAGTCCCACCTCAGCCACGGTGCGCCTGGCACAAACCTTCCTTAGTGTATATACATTCCTTGTCACAATCCTCATCGCCAGTCATGTGACTTCCATAATTGCGCACCTGCCAAGATTAACATTAGCTTGGGGTTCGTCATCTTTTATTTTGCTAGTGACAAAGGGGCACTTTGTGCTTTGGCCAGTGAGAGTTCCATGGTCTTAGAACTAGGCAAAGTCCATAGGTCACACTATGGTAGACAGCCCTGTAATGGGCTGAGGAAGATCGGCAAGCAGGTAAGCATGCTGAGGCATCAGGCAACTCGTACTGAGCATGAAAACTGAGTGCAAATTCATTGCACTGCAGGGGTTTTGGGAAGGGTCTCCTTGGGTCAGGGGTTTCAGTCAGAACTGTCTGACACACCTCTCCTGGGATGGCCTCTGCATCTCTCCCATCAGGCACCTGGACTTTTACCTCCTCCTTTGGAAGAATCCATCACAGACAGCATGGCAACACTCCTGTCCATGCCTCCACAAACCTCCCTGTACCTGCTTAGCAATGTGTAAGCCACGGATCTGATTACTCACAGCTAATATTCCTGTTTCAAAACAAAAAACAAAAAAACCGTGTTAATCTCACTGCCAACTACAAGGACATACTTTAAAACTGCAAAGCCACTAACAATGAAGGCACCAGACATGAACACTAAGACTTCCAGGCCTTGGGCATCATGGACATCTGTGAGTATGTCCCTGTCCAGCCTATCATCGTCAACACACTTAACTGTGGTGACTCTGACCACTCCACGGCTGCCAAGCATCTTTGAACATCTAGAGTGCTGGACCCTGTAGGGGAAAGAGGAACCTGTCTAAGGAAAGCACATGTGTTAGGGGCACATGTGGGGTGACAGGATCATTAGCCATATAGACACATACCTATATATGTGTGTCTATATGACTGACATGCGTATACATATATATTATGTGTATATATATATATATGTAATGCATATATAATTTACATCCTCTCTCCCTCCCCTTTCCTCCTTCAGTCCCACACATGTAACCCTCTTTATCCCTCTGAAAATAATGGTAAATGAGGCCAGAGAGCTCAAATGACTCACCCACGCATAGAGCCCCTAGGTGTCATCACTATTCAGGCCTTTCTGCCTGTAAAACTCAGCCTCCTTCATTACCCACTCCCTTTTCTTTTGTATATTTAGTTCTTTCTACTTAAAGTATGGGCCCTGATGAGGAGCCTCAACGCCAGCCTGAACCTGTGAGAAACACAGATCTCAAGCCTCCATCCTTGCCAGACCAAATCAGTGTGTGGGGGTGTGGGGGGGGTGTAGGGGAGTTAGGAAAACCAGTCTTAGCATGGCACGTTCTCTCTCTCTCTCTCTCTCTCTCTCTCTCTCTCTCTCT
>OU015755.1:5851420-5867702 GCA_907169655.1 Acomys percivali | reverse complement strand
CCCCCCCCCCCCCCCCACTGCATATGGCAGACTAGCTGGCTTGTAAGCTTTCAGGCCATTTCTGTTTCCTGTCTCATCGTAGCAATGCCAGAATTACAAATGCACAGGACCATATCCAGCTTTGCATGGGTTCTGGAAATTTAAATTCAGACCAGAACATTCACATGGAGAGTGCTCACTGAGTCACATGTCCCCAGCCCCAGAATCTGCATGTTAGCAACATTCACAGAAGTATACTAAAGCTGCAGTTCTAGGCCAAGGAGTTGCTTAGTTAAGCTACTTCATCAAAACCTAACCAAAAGGGCTGCCTTCCACCAATAGGGTCTGTATCTTAAAACAAAAGACACAGATTGATCCTTCAAGTTTATAACTTGGCAAATAGTTTATTACACCTTTGTATTAAAATGAAAGACACAGGAAACACAGAGCCAGCCTGAGCTGTTCAGGATTCACACTAACTCTCACAATGCATTGATTTTAATATGCTGCTTTGCTAAGTCTCGGGGATGTTCCACTTTTATACCCTTGCTGCCTTTGTTTAAGTAAATCCCCTTAATTAGAATGACCTCCTGTTCCCTCTAAGCTGCCATGCTAACCTTTGTTTTCTTCAAGGGCCAAGTTAGCTAGCACCTCCTCCGGTTTTTCACTCATCAGGGTTTTTGAAAGCTGCTCGTGACTGAAGAAGGGTCACTCGTGAGAAAGCCAAGCTTCATGAAGACGTCAGTCATCTGCAAAACTCTCTTTGCACAACGATGCACCTGCATCCGGTCCTGCCTGACCCACAGGATGCAGGCTCTTGCTCCGTGGCTTCTGCCTGGCCCGAGTTCTCAGCTAAAATTACGACGACGCAAGCCTCTTTGTGTCTAAACCTGGGTACCCTGAGGCCTTTGACCCATGATGCCTCTGCTCTGTTTGGTTTGGATGGAAGGTATCTCCAGGGAAGATTCATCGTGTGTTTGAACACTTAGTCACCATGGTGGCACTGTTTCTGGAGGAGCCACACGGCTTCTGGGAGGTGGCAGGTTAACTGGAGGACGAGGGTCACAGTGAGGGGGCGTGGCCTGGGGTTTAGAGCTTAGCCCCTCCTCCTGTCCCATAAGCTTCACGGTCAGCTGAGATGTGAAGCAGCTGCCTTACATTCGCTCTGCCACCGCTGCCCCGCGAGGGCCTCGCCCCACCGCAAGGGCTTTACCCATCCAAACCATAAGCCGCCTAAGTAAAGGTAAAGCCCTTCTTTAAATTGCTCCCTGTCAGGTGTCTTGCTGTACTGGTGAAACCGCAAGAACAGCGGCTTCAAATACCTAGTGAGTGGGTAGATGAGCCGATAAAAACCCTTCTGGGTGCTTCCTTCCTCTTCAACATCTACTACAGATAAACCCTGAATCGCCAACTTTAATAACTGTTTTTGGCGGGTCACAGCTTTGAAAGTACTGTTTTTCCCACAGAATTCCTGACTTGAAACCTCAAGTGCTCTGGTTTAGAATGCACGTGTCACCCTCGGAGGACTCAGAACATAAAGAGCGAGAGAATCCTTCTCTGTTGAATTCAAAAGCCAGTCTGAAAAGCGTGCGCACTGACTGGGCCGGGCGAGGACTCGGTGCACCAGTCACTGGCCACCGAAGACTGAAACCTCGCTTCCCAGAACCCACAGGAGAGCCAGGCAGGCATGGTAGCCGCCTGCCGTCCCAACACTCAGGAGGCAGAGGCAGGAGAGCTCCCGCGGCAAAGCTGAATCTGGTCTTATCAGTGATCTCTAGGCGCAACTAAGAGCCCTTGCCCCCTTAAATAAAGGGAAGAGCAATTGAGGAAGACACATAGATCAACCCTGCGCATGCCCTGCCCTCACCTGGCCACAATCCTGTACCCATGGGGGAAAAAATTAAATTTGTAAATAAGTGCAAGGGTGTCAGTTTGTGAGAAAGCTGTTGGGTAGAGTTTTTATTCGGGCAAGAGATTTATTAACATTGCAGCAGGCAGGTAAACAGCACAGCTGCGGACCTGCCAGACGGAGAGGTATCTACATGTAGCAGATCCTGTACCAGGAGAAGGAGGCTTAGTCAATATGCTACCTATGCTACATGACAAAGAAAGGGAGGGAAGATGGAGATTAAGGTACATGGCAGGAGTCACAGAGGGATGGATAAGGGAGGGCACTCTGGTTAAAATGTGAGCTTCTGTGGACCCTGGCAGCAGGTTGCTGGGCGTGTTCACCTATGCACCACCCCCAGCCCACACTCACAGCCCTACCTGGTTGGGGCTCAGAGAGCCTGGATGCTCTAACACCACCATTCAGCCATCTGCATTGGTAGCACCGAGGACTATCCTGCACAGTGCCAGTACAGAAGCAGGCTGTTAATGTCCATTCAAGGAGAACTCATGACCACGTCCTGAGGCTTTCTGTGGGGTGGTCCTCTGGACTATGACCAGGAATGGCATAGGTGGGTCACATGACAGCTGTGGCCATCTCGGGTCTATGACCAGGGGTAGCACAGGTGAGCGAGTCACATGACAGCTTGTGGGGTCATCTGGCCTATACCAGGGAGTGGCACAGCTGGGTCACATGGCAGTAGTTTAAAAAGCTGCCCCACTCTTTCAAGGTTAGGACTGGAGAAAAATTCACCTCTAGGTTCAACTAAGAGGTCCTAACTCAGGACAGAACAATCAAGAGAGATGCCAATGTCACCTCGAGATTCCATATGTACTGAATGAACATGCTTCCGTATATACATACCAGACATATATACACATACCCAAATAAGAAATGGAAACATTTAATTGAAAATAAATGCACAAGCCATTTGTTCAAATGAGCAGGGAAACAGAAACTAGAAGGAAGCAGTTTTACCTCCTCAGACTGGTTACTCCTTAAAAGGAATATGTGTACACACACACAGACAGACACACACACACACAGACACACACACGCACACACACACACCATGCAAAGACATGGGTTTCCCTGTGGCATCTTCAAACAAAATTCGTTCTTGTCAATCCTCTTTTCTCCCTCATCACCCTACCCCCCCCCCCGGCTGCCCCACTGTACTTCTCCATCCACAATCTTCCCACTTTCACGTGTCCTGCTCTCAATTCCCCAACTTCCTTGACACTTTGCCCTCATCTCCTTTCATAGCCTACACACACACACACACACACCCCTATACACACTGCCACACTCACACACACACACCTCAATACCCATCTACCCCCCCCACACCGGCACATACATACATACATACATTCATGCATACATACATACATACATACATTCATACATACATACATGGGGGTGGGGCGCGAGCGCTAAGATCCGAATGCGACAAGAAAAGTAATTTCTGTCTCCTGGGTCTAAGTCCTCTTACTTAATACAATGCTTTCCATACTCATCCATTTTCCTCGAGATCTCAGAATTTCTTCTTAATTTGCCTCTGAATAAAATTCCATAGTGTTTATTTAATGAATTCCCAGCACCCCCTCATTTGTCAGCTAGTCCCTTTCCTTTCTGTAGGGAACAAAAACATCAACAAAGAGACATGTGCACGTGTCCCTAGAATGAGATCTAGAGTGCTCTGGGTACATGGCCAGTGTGGTCCAGCTGGGTCATATGGCAATTTGCCTTAATTTTTTTTTTTTTTTTTTTTGAGAAACCTCCACACTGGGTTTCCCTAATGTTATACTGGTTCACACTTCCACCAGCAGTGAAGAACGTCCTTTGCCCCACCCCCCAACCCCATCCTTGCCAGCATTTGCTCTTGCAGCTCTCAGAACGATTACTTGTGGGTGTACCTTTATTAGCCACTGGTCCTCCTTAAAGCATCTCTCTGCGAGCCTTCCTCCTTGTGGGTTTTGGGAATGAATGTCAGGTGGCCAGCCTTTGCGGCAGGCAGATGTCTTAACCTGCGGCCCCCTCACTGGCCTCCTCTGTCCTCTCACCACAGGCACCATTTCTCCAGCTCTCCCAGCTTTCAACCTCCCACTGCAAATTCTCATCTCGTCTCTTTTTCTGTTTCTATTCAGGCACTTAAATGGTTCAGGGGTAAAATTTAAACACTGTTGGTGACGGATCAAAAAGACTAAGCAAGCGATAGATAAACAAACACGGCCCCTACTGCAAATGCCCATGCTCTGTAGAAACGGGTCTCAAGTGCGCCAACCACGTGGAAAGCTCACGCAGGGTGAGGTTTTGATGGTAAGACAGATTGGAAAATTGGAGTCATTAACTGGGCAGTTCGAAAAATAAATAAATAAGTGCCAACAATTGAAGGTGTGTGTGTGTGTGTGTGTGTGTGTGTGTGTGTGTGTGTGTGTGTGCACACGTGCGTGTATAGTGGCCTTTTCTCTTCTTTCATTTTTTTTTTTTTTTACAGGCAAGTGCAGCCAGCTTTCCATTGATCAGATTGATGAGAAAATTGCTCAGTTCTCTAGTTCTCATTTTCTGGTAAACAGAATGAAAAATTCCTAGACGACTGAAGAATTTCATAAAGTCACTCAAATATATACATTATATTACATTGAGGCCTTACTGCCATTTGTATTTGCAGGCACATGGACTCATAGAGATATGAGCTGCGTTTGCATAATAACCCCCGCTAGCAGCATGCCCAGCCCTGCATGCTCGCACCATCCCCACCCCTTAGCAGCTGAAGCTAAGTCTACCTATTGAGGGGGATCCTTGGTGTCTATACAGTAAGAATTTTTTTTTACAGCAGCTTCATGTCACTTCAAAGCAAAGTTTCTAAATGTTCCCAAATCCAAGCTTTTGGTCACCACCCACAACAGAAATGACCATATTTCTCAGGTGAAGGGGCACACCAGGCCAGGGAAGGTGATGCTTCTATCTGGGCTGCGGCAGCATCTTCTCCTGGAGTCAGCTCCAGAACTGTAGACTGTAGGGCTTTCAGACTGGGTCTTCACCTCACATGTGGAAGACTGTAGGTTTCTTGGACTATACAAGTACAACTGCTCATATCTACATATGTAAACAGCCATCTCCTTATCTTCATGTTATCAGTCTTACATGTCTAGGAAACACTCTCTGATACAATAGACCCTTCCAAACACCCATTGGATTGGGAGACAGAACTCTTACTATATGACCCCTATTTTAAATAAGATTATAGGCGTGACAGATGACTTCAATGAATAAGGCTGCTCACACTCATACAACTACCAAAATTAAATCTCTTAAGGGGCCTAGCCCCTTAAGGTTCAGGCCTATATTCCCAACACTTGGGAGACTGAGGCAGGAGAATTACCTTGAATTTGAGGCTACGGAGTTAATTCCAGCCCAAGCTGGAACTGAGCTATAGACTGTGCCCTTATTTCATATAACAAATAAAAGAAGAACACATAAAACACAAAGCCTGGTGGGCATCTCTGTGTGCGATGTTATGAAGCTAAATGAGTTTGCTTCATGGGAATGTCTCTAAAACTTCTATTTTAGTAAGCCTTTTGCTACAAGTCTACTTCGAAGACAAAATTGTTTTTAAAATCAAATAAATATTTTAAAACATTGAAACCCTGTTTTTTTTTTCATAGTGTGTAAGCTAGGTTTTCATCATGCGCATCTGAATCCCATTCCATAAGCCCCAGTCCTGGGTAGGGGACAGGAAGCTGTCAATGGGCCTCTACCTTAAGCCTACCTGTCCATCCAGGGTTCTCAATCCCCGCAGAGCTCATGGCAGTTCTTTGGGTGGTAGCAGCACGCGGACCTGCTTGATACCTTTTTTTTTTTCCTTTTTTAATCTGAAGTTGGCAGATACCACAAGTGCCCGGAATAAGCAGTGCCAACCAGACCAACGTACCCTGTTCCCACGTGCTGCCTCATATGCTAGCATCCTCTTATGTGCAGTCTACAGACACTGAAAAGTAGGCCCAGCCATGGTAGAGCTTCCTCACCTCCCAAGTACTATCTGCCAAGGGGGGGAAGTTGAGACTCATGGGGTTGAAGTCTGGGAAGGGAAGGGACAGGCAAGCAGAGGGTAAGAGGAAATGGAGTAGGTCTGCTCCTCGGCCCTTCATAAATCTTCATCGCTTTCCTAACAAGATCTTGGAGGATCAGCTTCACTCTGGGACGGGGATGCTCATTACCCAAGTTCAAAGCCAGTGAAAAATTACAGTGGGGAAAAAATCATTCTCAATTGATTTATGGTCAAATTGAAAGAAGTGGAAGTGTAGGGCCAACCACCTGCCTTTTAGCTATCTCTCCACCCCAAACCCATATGAGAAGCTTGGCTGTAATCTGCCTCTCTAATTAGAGCCCCAGGACAACAGGCATTAATCCCTCCAAGCGACCATTAATCATCCCAGATACCTCATGATAAAGGGGGCAGCCATAAAGCGAGGCCATATCCATGGACAAAAGGCCGCGGACAGAGACCAAAGGACACACCATGGGCCAGGGAACACAGCCATGGACCAAACGCCACAGCCATGGGCCAGAGGCAGCCTGAGCACATGGTGTAGCCCTTGTCTTCTCGAAGCAGAAGAAAAGCAGACACTCCATACATGTTCCTTGGCATCTATGGCCTAGGGAGTTTTACTGAGACCAATCATAACAAAGCTATTTCAGTGCAGAATTCTTAAAGCATGGTGACAGTGTTCTCTGGTGACAGGCAAACTAAGACCCATTTAGGTGCCTGCACTTGGTTAGTGCGTATGTAATCCCTGTCAGGTACTTACACTGCAACTATCAATTTGTCTCCTAGTGTTACATTCCTGGGACAAAAGTGGCATGTATGTGTTTAAAATGAGCCCTCAAGCAGCCCCTCCCGGCCTACTTCCAATCCTTCATAAGTCCACTCTTTTTCAGAGCAGGGAAACCTCATTAATACGTATGTGGAAGGTAGACTTTCTAATCCATAACAGAAGTTGTGAGTTCAGGTTAGCTCTCCTTAAGGAAAAGAGGTTGTCTTCCCTTTTTGATCCACTAGAGAAGTACTGAAGTTAGAGTCAAGCCCAGATTGCCAGAGTGTAGACAGCAAGTCCCCAGAACCCTGGTCCCTTTGCTGTGCACTGCAGATCATATCAGCTGTGCATCTTCCTCACAGGACAACTCAGAGCATGATGCAATGTGCAACATAGGTAGCTGGAGAGATGGCTCAGTGGTCAGGGCTCCTGAGGCTCTTCCAGAGGACGCGGGTTCGGATCCCAGCACCAACACTATGCAGCTTACAAGCACCACCCAAGCAGGACTTGCTGGATGTGACAAAGCACCAGCGCATGGGCAAGACTTGCATGAGATCAAGACAGCCAAACACCGCAGTGTGGAAGGGGAGGGCCCCGTAAAGTTGAACTACAGTGCACATAGTGCAGGCCACACTTGTCCCGAAGCAAGGCAGCAGTGTGGATGACTCACCAGCCCAGGGAAGCACCATTAGAAACATGCCAACTTTGTAATGCACTTGCTCTGAATCAATATTGGGTTTTGAAGATTCTAATAGCATGATGTTAATTTTTTTGTAGCTCCCACATTCAGTCATGTGGCCCCATCCAGGGGGAACCCCACATCTAAGAGGCTCAAGTCCAGACAAAACACAGCATTGAATTTTTTTTTGCTAGCCTGGCACTTTTACTTGTTTTGAGACAGCCCAGTGCAGCAGTACCGCCCAACAGAACTTTCTGCCTGCAGCAGGGACACTATTGCTGAGCCTGAACTCTCAGATATACTACCCACCAGCCATGTGTAAATGTGCCTGGAGAAGCAGCTTCCAATGCAAATGGCGACCATATGAAACACTACAGCCTCAGAGTCATTTCCTAACCTGACTCAAGATTTGCCATTCTCCTGTGGGACCACAAAACCTACTTTATCTTAGGAGATTTACCTGGAAGTGCTGGTAACAGCACCTGAGCATTTTGGTCGCATTTCCCTGGTACTGCTGTGCCCACCCTGCCTTCTCCTTTCCTGTGCCACCTCTGAGCATCACTTCTAGCTGAAATCCTTACATGCTCTGAACATTTGGCCAAAGTTCCTTTCCTAAAAGGCCCCAGTGCACACGCATCGTCATTATTGGATTCTCTGGGATTTTTTTTTTCTCTATAGCTCCCCTTTCTGCAGTTTACCATTAATTCCAAGGCATCAATGCACAGAGTGCAGCAGGCTAAACACACCTGGGAGTGGGATGTGTGTGTGTGTGCATGTGTGTGTGAATGTGTGAGTGTGCATGTGTGTGTGAATGTGTGAGTGTACATGTGTGTGTGAATGTGTGAGTGCATGTGTGAGTGGGTACAAGTGCGTGTCTGTGTGCATGCATGTGTGTGTATGTGTTTGGTTTGTGTGTGTATGTATGTATGTGCACGTGCATGTGTGAGTGTGTGCAAGTTTGCATGTGTGTGTGCACTCCTGTGGGTACAAGTGTGTATGTGTTCATGCATGTGTGTGTATGTGTTTGGTTTGTGTGTGTGTGTGTGTGTGTGTGTGTGTGCGCGTGCACACACATGTGCCACAGTCTTATATAGCTCAGGCTGGCCTTCAGCTTGCTCCACTACGGCCATTTATGTGATTTACATTATACTGGGAGTCAAACCCAGGGCCTTGTATGTATACAAGGGAAGCATTCTTCCAACTGGGCTACTGTCTCCAAGTGACTCTGCTGAGCCCTCTGAGGCAGAACTGAACCAGCAGCCTAAGGACTGACACATCCCACACATTGTGATCCACTCTCCACCACTTGAGCTACTGAAGACCCTACTCCAAATAAACTATTGAGTGGTTCTTTTTGAAAAAGAATTTTTTTCCAACGGAGCCTGCTGCCTGATAGGTGATGCCCACCTAGTAATCACTACTGTGTGCTTGGCGCAGAGAGAAACTAAAATTGCTTCTGTGTGAAACTCAAGTGACTCCAGCTCCGTAAGAACAGACACATGGTGAAAGCGTCCCAAAGGAGACCTGCCAGGTCTGCAGTGGAGGACGGAGCCAGTGTGACTCAGAGCACTGGCCTGGATTCTCTTACCCCTGAGAAGAGCAGCAGGCTCCCAGTTCTCCAAATTGCCCTCACTGCTGAGATCCACAAGGTACCAACCTTCACATCCAGTCCACTTTGCCACCTGGATGGTGTTGCCATTGGCAACCCTGTGACTGCATGCTGGACATCCTGCTATGCCCGGTAAGATTAATACTGGCTGTACCTCCATGGAGAACGTGATACTGTGCTGTCCCCAACAGAACACAGCCACCAGGCTGACTGCCACAGGGATGTGTGAAGCTTATAACCATGGGGGCTGCACCTGACTTCTGGGTGGTGGAGGTGGGCTTATGTGTGTGCATGTGTGTGTGCGTGTGTGTGTGTGCGTGTGTGTGTGTGTGTGTGTGTGTGTGTGTGTGTGTGTAATTGGAATAGAGCAATTAATTTACCCAAGGCTCAAGGGTAAAGTGGCCATTTGATTACCTTCAACACAACCGTGCACACTGTTTCCTATAGTAAGAAGGTTCTATTGTGGTCTAGTCATCAAGGGGCCCAATCCCCACACTGGCAGAATAGCAGCAACAGGAACTTCCAGGTACATTTAAGGTAAGACTTAGAGATAATGTATTGTTGCCCCGAGAAAGCATGAAGATAAGTAGCACCCTGCATTCTGTGCACCCCTAGTCCTGATATCATGTACCCCAATCAATGAAGAGCCACCTGAATTTTTGTCTATGTAGATATCTTCTTCTCCTGGGCTGGGGAGGTGGCTCAGTGGGTAAAAATACTTATTGTACAAGCATGAGGACCTGGATTTGAACCCCCAGCACTCATGTGAAAAGCAAGGGCGCTCATATACACACCTATAATCCCAGCAATGGAGGGACAGAGACAGGAAGAATCATGGGAGCCCACTGGCTGGCAGCTTCAGGAGCAGGCTCTGTCTCAAGAGACTAAGGTAAGAGTGTGATGGTTAGTGTGTGCATATGTGTGTGTGCCTGTGTGTGCTATGAGGTAGAGTGTGTATGTGTGTGAGTCTGTGTGGGCATGCTATGGGGTAGGGTGCGTGTATCTGTGTGTATGTGTGCATGCGCTATGGGTTAGGGTATATGTGTGTGTGTGCGTGTATGTATGTGCATATGTGTATGTTGTGAGAGAGTGCTATGGGGTAGAGTGTGTGTGTGTGCTAAGGGGTAGAGTATGTATATATGTATATGTGTGTAAGTGTGTGTGTGTGTGTGTGCTATGAGATAGGGTTGTGTGCATGTGTATGTGAGAGAGTGCTATGGGGTAGTGTGTGTGTATGTGTGTGTGTGCAAGGGTACTATGGGTAGGGTGTGTGTATGCTAAGGGGTAGGGTGTGTATATGTGTGTATATGAGTGTGTGTTATGAAGAAGGGTGTGTAAGTGTGTGTGTGTGTGTGTGTATGTAAGAGAATGCTATGGGGTAGGGTGTGTGAGTGTGTGTGTGTGTGTGTGTGTGTGTGTGTGTGTGGGTGTGTGGTGTGTGATAAGGTAGGCTATATATGAGGTGCCTATGCTATGCTGTGTATGTTGGTCAAAGGAGGGTGCCTGGGTCCCACTCTATCACTCTCAGCTGTATTCCTGTGAGACGGGATCTTTCACTGGGCCTGGAACTAAAGGAGCCCCAGCATCACCAGTGCTGAGGTTACAGACGTGCACAGCTAGTATACGGGGGCTGGAGATTGAACTCAGGGCCTTAGATTCGTACAGCAAGCACTTTTTATCCTCTCAGCCCTTATTTTCACATTATTTTACTCTGAACTTGTGTTTCTCCTGTTTTTGGTTTATTTTTTTTACAAAGTATTTAAGAATCAGTTCAAGAGAAATCAGTAAATACAGTGCAAACGTTTAATTCAGGTGTTGGCGAGCTACAGCCTACATGCTAGACCTTGGCTGTTTTGTAAATAAAGTTTTATTAAGACACATATATGATTTGTCATGTACGGCCTATAGCTGCCGCCACACTGTAAGAGCACACTGAATAGCTGTGGCAGTGACTGCATGGCTCTCAGAGTTGGAACAGTTTCACCATTTGGCCTTTTACACAAAATGTTTGTCAGTTCCTGATCCAGGTCAAGTATGGGTCCTTTTGTCTTCCCTGTTGATACTACAGTTGCTTCTTGGACCTTTAACCTTGTAAGAACCACTTAAAGAGCCTTCTAGAAGCTTCTGACAATGGCAACTTGTAGATATATACAGAAATAACTAAGATTAATCTTCTAATAATAATTTCAATTTAACCAAGACTGTACTTTGTGCATTATCTCTTTTCATATGACAGTTTTATGAGTGGGGAAACTGAAGAAAACTGGTACATTAAAGACATTATTTAAATCACTTAAGATACCATCAGCTTTTTTGCATTGTCCCAGTGTCAGTGTTCAGTGAATTAATTGCTCATTTGTGTATAGACTGCACAATGCATTTTTTAAAAGACAGGATTTGCCTCCTGGGAGCCGATGCAATCTCAGGCAGGTAAGGATGGCAGAGAAAGAAGGTTCCCTAGAGGCTATGCTAAACAAATGGTCACCCATGCAATACCGTTAACAATAGATAAGCCCAAATTTAATCAAAACAAAACTAAACAAAATATAAAAAAATCCAAGTGCTCATAAAAGTAACCCAACTCCTGCAAGAAACCTGTTGGGTTATCCAAGGGTGTGCTCTAGAGATGAAGTTATGGACAGAGTGACTCCAGTGATCTGAAAAAAAAAAAAAAACAAAAAACAAAAAACAAACCAATTCTAGGCACACAGCTTGACTGTTGCTAAAGAGAAAACTTAGATGGAAACATTTGGATAGAAGTTTAACCAGGGAGACCAGGTAGGTCAAAATCCAAAGCACGCTAGCAGCCATCATTCAAAGAAAGGCCAAGGTCTGTGCTTGGGAGATGAAAAAGGAAGAATAAACACCCCAGGCTCCTCACACACCTCAAAGTCAGATGCCCTGAGACAGGTTGATGAGTCTATTGAGTATGAGAGATGGAATCAGAAGGAAAGAGGGAGCTAAAGGCCGAGCAGCTTCGTGCCGCTCTGAAAATCCTTGGAACCTGCAAGATGATGAGTGTCTTTTGCATGTTAAGGGAAGAGCTGGTGGCTGGAGGCCCCTAGAAGCTTCCGGCTGAGGGCTGCTCATTCGACAGATACAGGAAGAACTGGGAGGTAGGGATGTGTTCAGCACTATTACCAGCCTTTGGGGAGGAAGAAGGAATTGAAGGTTAAATTGATTGTCAATGGCAAATGATTTAGTCAATTGTGCCTTCGCAACATGGCTGCCATGAGCCCCAAGAGAGGCGGAATAAATGAGGATGTGGAAAAGCCTGAGGACAGGAGGCTCAGGGAGGCCTAGCGTGCTCTGGCTCCTTCTCCAACCTGCTCCTTACATGTCTCACCCTCCGTGTGGCCCGACTGGACCTTTGTAGTATTTACAATGTACTGGGGAGCCTGTTTCCCTGGGTTCTCTGAGCATGTTAGCAAGTCCACTAAACCCAATGGCAGGGCAGGGTTGGGATGGAGCTGATTTCCAGCTGGCTGGCTGGAAGCAGAGGTGACAACTCAACAGGGTCCTTGCACCTGCCATTCTGCGTGCAGACAGCCTTGCAGGACAGAGCCCTCCACCCACTGGAGCTGACGATGTCAATATCTTCTAGTGGCCACGTTCAAAACCAAATTGACAGACACTCATCTGGTGCCCACTGACAAATCTATTGCCAAATTGCTTGGATGATGTGTAGGAGGAATCCAGCATTGATCTGAGATCACAGTGCTGTGTGCTGTGAAAGCCTGAGAGAACAAAGCCCTACAAAGGACTAGCTAATCACCAACAGATCCTGCACTAATTCTATTGAGCCTGAGATAGCCCAACCCCCTGCTCCTCACACCACCCTGGGTAGATGCAGCCCTGATAGGGATCAGCAGTGGTGGCTTCAGTCTATAAAAACAGTGCCGTGCTTCACCTTCACACCACTGAGAAACCAGGGAGCAAAGACAGGGTTCCTTGATCTCCTTCCCACAGTAGAAACCCACACAACACCAAACCTCTGTTCTCTCAAAGGAACTACAGTGGAATGAGAAGACCCTGGAGAAAAGACTGTTGCTTACCACAGTGCACAGTAAAGCAATGGTTGCTGTCCTCGCTGTGCCTATGACAAAACACCACAACACAAGCCACTCAAGGGAGAAAGGGTGTGCTTGGGTCACTGCCCCAGGCTAGAGTCCATCCCTACAGGGAAGCCCAGGCAGGAACATGAAGTAGCTGCTCACATGCGCAGTGGGGAGCAGACAGCACCCATGCGTGTTCGGTACTCTGCTCATTTCTTCCCAAACCCAGGGAATGGCACCACCCACAGTAGGCTGAGTCTTCACCGCTTCATTAACCCAACTGAGGGAAAAATCCCTCACAGACATGCCTAAGGCCAGCCAGCTGAAACAATCTTTCCGTGAGACTTTCTTCTCAGGTGATTCTAGGTATGTCTAGTGGCCAGTTACAGCTGACCATTGTAGATGTGAAAGAATAGAATAAAGAGAATTCAAAATCTCCAATCATACATTAGGTAAATAAGATGAACTCCAAGGCAGGAGATGTGCTCTCCTGAATCCCAATCATATTTAGTGCACATGGATGATGTCAAGCCTACACCTGTACAGAGTAAACAAAACCTCCACAAGCAAAGGTAGCTATTCTGTACAGGAAAGCAACCACGAGCCGCATCCTGTATTATGAGACACACACATCAATGACCTAGCTAGTAAAAGGCAGCATCAGTCTTAGTGGTCCAAGACTCCAGTGTCTCTCTGCTTTATGGTTGTGTTAAAGAGCCACAGTCTGGGGAAAGGAGCTGAGCTTATGAATCTGCCTTGAAACAAACAATGAACCAAAAGGGTGTCTCAGTTGATGACTTAAAATCTCTGTTCTGAAACTAGAATTAGCTAGGGATCATGACAAGAGGCTGAAATAAGTACCTTTGTTTAATTAATTTTCAGAAAATGAGTTAAAAAATCCATGAGAATTTGTGGTTAACTAATACATTATATTTTTAAAGATCTTAAGAGTGTGCGTGTGTGCACGTGCACACACGTATGTGTGTGTGTGTGTGTGTGTGTGTCATGTGCACACAGGTTGCCAGAAGCCAGAAGATGAGTCAGATCCTAGAGTTAGAGTTGCCCAGGTGTGCCATTGGGATCAAGAACAACACACCTTCTTAGCTGCTGAGTGGCCTCTCCAGACCTGCACATCACATTTCCAATGGATTTTTCCCTTCTCTTTTTGGCTTTAACATATATGTGGATTAGGCACCCACAATCAACCAAGTGCACACCAGAAGTGTTGCTGCCTTCAAATGTGTCTGTACTGAATCACTCCCAGACAGTGATGGACACATGCACCGTTGGCATCTTGATGCATGTGTTCCCATGTATGCACACACCGTAGACAGGCATGCAATTCATATATGCATATAAAAAGAAAAGACACCACCAAGACAGGAAGAGATTTACATAAAATGTGGGAACCCAGTGCCTAGTATATCTGAGGGAAAAATAACTGGCTACTTCTATTCATTTGATTACGTTACCACAAATATTAAGCAGTAGGTTCTTGTTTCTTCCTCCATGAACAAGTCTGTGGCTATTTCTAGTGCAAGCCTGACATCACCTTACTGCCAAAACTACAAAATTTTCCTTACAATTACCATCAGCAACTGTTACGAAGGGCCCACAACACAAGTATTCCTAAGGAAGCCACCAGTTCCCTGTGTGCCAGTTCTGACCCGCTCACTGAGTCTCCTCCTCTCATGGGTCTTCCTGCCCATCACCTTGCTTTCTCTTCCTCACCAAGGGGAAAGGCAATATCTCATTAAAAGGGCCTTTCTTATTATTTCCTTTTTCTCAATTGGCATCATAACTCCATGCTTCTTCCATCACCCCGGTTTTAAGACACTATCGCCTTCCTCCTGCCCGATGCCTGAAGCTCCTCTGATTGGCCACTATGGCCGTGTCTAACAGGCGCAGAGAACTGCTGACTTTGGACCCTTCCTGTGGGCATCCTATGTGCAGCCCCCAGACTATCACTTTCCTTGGACTTTTTAGTTTCCATATACAGTAAGACAACAGACATTTCAACTTAAAATTTGTTTGTGTGCACACGCACGTGTGTGTGTGTGTGTGTGTGTGTGTGTTTGAACAGATGTGCATGAATGTGTGTGCATAAGTGTGGAAGCCAGAGTACAACATGATGTCACTCCTTGGGTGTTGCCCACCTTGCTTGTTTGAGACAGGTCTCTTACTGGGACCCAGAGCTCACCAATTAGGCTACACTACCAGTGATCCCCAACGATCTTCTCTTGTCCCCAGCCCTGGGATTGCTTTCATTCCTCCTTATGGCTGAATTTCTTTACACGCATTCTGGGGCTCCGACTCAGATCCTCAAGCCCGCCAGGCAAGCACTTTACCAAATGAGCCATCTTCACGGCACTCAGAAACTCCTTTGACCTTAGCTAACCAGAGAGTGAATGACCTTCATGGCATTTTCAACAAACCCTCTTCATAAAGCGACCCAGTGATTGTCAAGTTCCTAACTGTAGAGCGCTGTTGTCTCTCAGCTCCCGTCCTCTCAAGCGCTCTACTGTGGTCTTCATCCTTGAAGAAGGGCAGCAGCAAGTGTACTCTGCTCCTTAACCATGCTGATGTCTCCTAAATAGCTTTAGCTGGTTACACACAGTACTCTGTAAGACAGCTCTATGTTTCCATTCACAGAAAAAAGTATTTTTAACTGTGTGCATGTGTGTGTGTGTGTGTGCGCGCGCGCGCGTGTGTGTGTGTGTGTGTGTGTGTGTGTGTGCATGTGTGTGTGCATGTGCATGTGTGTGCATGTGTGCGCGCGTGTGTGCATGTGTGTGTGTGTGTGTGTGTGTGTGTGTGTGTGTATACGCATGGCACACATATGAAGGTAAGAGGACAACTTGAAGAAGTCAGTTCTTTTCTTCCACTGTGTGGGTTCCAGGAACTGAACTCAGACCATAGGAGCCGGCTGCCAGCACCTTTATCTGCTGAGCCATCATCTCCTTTTAATAAGATGGGGCAGGCCATCAGAGATTCTGTGTACCTCATTGTTTCTCAAGCAGTTGATAAATCTGCCAGACTTTGGGGTTTGGTTTTGAAACTATAGCCAGAAAGACTGAGGCACCTGCACAGAACTCCCCTCCCTGCGGGCATCCTGTGTGCAGCCACCAGACCATCTCTTTCCTTAGACTTTTTAGTCGCCACATACCATAAGACAAAAGACATCTCAACTTAACTTGAAATTTATGCATATATGTGTGTGTGTGTGTGTGTGTGTGTGTGTGTGTGTGTGTG